>OX387391.1:13244851-13799815 GCA_947563765.1 Anarsia innoxiella | reverse complement strand
CTAACCTAACCTAACCTAACCTAACCTAACCTAACCTAACCTAACCTAACCTAACCTAACCTAACCTAACCTAACCTAACCTAACCTAACCTAACCTAACCTAACCTAACCTAACCTAACCTAACCTAACCTAACCTAACCTAACCTAACCTAACCTAACCTAACCTAACCTAACCTAACCTAACCTAACCTAACCTAACCTAACCTAACCTAACCTAACCTAACCTAACCTAACCTAACCTAACCTAACCTAACCTAACCTAACCTAACCTAACCTAACCTAACCTAACCTAACCTAACCTAACCTAACCTAACCTAACCTAACCTAACCTAACCTAACCTAACCTAACCTAACCTAACCTAACCTAACCTAACCTAACCTAACCTAACCTAACCTAACCTAACCTAACCTAACCTAACCTAACCTAACCTAACCTAACCTAACCTAACCTAACCTAACCTAACCTAACCTAACCTAACCTAACCTAACCTAACCTAACCTAACCTAACCTAACCTAACCTAACCTAACCTAACCTAACCTAACCTAACCTAACCTAACCTAACCTAACCTAACCTAACCTAACCTAACCTAACCTAACCTAACCTAACCTAACCTAACCTAACCTAACCTAACCTAACCTAACCTAACCTAACCTAACCTAACCTAACCTAACCTAACCTAACCTAACCTAACCTAACCTAACCTAACCTAACCTAACCTAACCTAACCTAACCTAACCTAACCTAACCTAACCTAACCTAACCTAACCTAACCTAACCTAACCTAACCTAACCTAACCTAACCTAACCTAACCTAACCTAACCTAACCTAACCTAACCTAACCTAACCTAACCTAACCTAACCTAACCTAACCTAACCTAACCTAACCTAACCTAACCTAACCTAACCTAACCTAACCTAACCTAACCTAACCTAACCTAACCTAACCTAACCTAACCTAACCTAACCTAACCTAACCTAACCTAACCTAACCTAACCTAACCTAACCTAACCTAACCTAACCTAACCTAACCTAACCTAACCTAACCTAACCTAACCTAACCTAACCTAACCTAACCTAACCTAACCTAACCTAACCTAACCTAACCTAACCTAACCTAACCTAACCTAACCTAACCTAACCTAACCTAACCTAACCTAACCTAACCTAACCTAACCTAACCTAACCTAACCTAACCTAACCTAACCTAACCTAACCTAACCTAACCTAACCTAACCTAACCTAACCTAACCTAACCTAACCTAACCTAACCTAACCTAACCTAACCTAACCTAACCTAACCTAACCTAACCTAACCTAACCTAACCTAACCTAACCTAACCTAACCTAACCTAACCTAACCTAACCTAACCTAACCTAACCTAACCTAACCTAACCTAACCTAACCTAACCTAACCTAACCTAACCTAACCTAACCTAACCTAACCTAACCTAACCTAACCTAACCTAACCTAACCTAACCTAACCTAACCTAACCTAACCTAACCTAACCTAACCTAACCTAACCTAACCTAACCTAACCTAACCTAACCTAACCTAACCTAACCTAACCTAACCTAACCTAACCTAACCTAACCTAACCTAACCTAACCTAACCTAACCTAACCTAACCTAACCTAACCTAACCTAACCTAACCTAACCTAACCTAACCTAACCTAACCTAACCTAACCTAACCTAACCTAACCTAACCTAACCTAACCTAACCTAACCTAACCTAACCTAACCTAACCTAACCTAACCTAACCTAACCTAACCTAACCTAACCTAACCTAACCTAACCTAACCTAACCTAACCTAACCTAACCTAACCTAACCTAACCTAACCTAACCTAACCTAACCTAACCTAACCTAACCTAACCTAACCTAACCTAACCTAACCTAACCTAACCTAACCTAACCTAACCTAACCTAACCTAACCTAACCTAACCTAACCTAACCTAACCTAACCTAACCTAACCTAACCTAACCTAACCTAACCTAACCTAACCTAACCTAACCTAACCTAACCTAACCTAACCTAACCTAACCTAACCTAACCTAACCTAACCTAACCTAACCTAACCTAACCTAACCTAACCTAACCTAACCTAACCTAACCTAACCTAACCTAACCTAACCTAACCTAACCTAACCTAACCTAACCTAACCTAACCTAACCTAACCTAACCTAACCTAACCTAACCTAACCTAACCTAACCTAACCTAACCTAACCTAACCTAACCTAACCTAACCTAACCTAACCTAACCTAACCTAACCTAACCTAACCTAACCTAACCTAACCTAACCTAACCTAACCTAACCTAACCTAACCTAACCTAACCTAACCTAACCTAACCTAACCTAACCTAACCTAACCTAACCTAACCTAACCTAACCTAACCTAACCTAACCTAACCTAACCTAACCTAACCTAACCTAACCTAACCTAACCTAACCTAACCTAACCTAACCTAACCTAACCTAACCTAACCTAACCTAACCTAACCTAACCTAACCTAACCTAACCTAACCTAACCTAACCTAACCTAACCTAACCTAACCTAACCTAACCTAACCTAACCTAACCTAACCTAACCTAACCTAACCTAACCTAACCTAACCTAACCTAACCTAACCTAACCTAACCTAACCTAACCTAACCTAACCTAACCTAACCTAACCTAACCTAACCTAACCTAACCTAACCTAACCTAACCTAACCTAACCTAACCTAACCTAACCTAACCTAACCTAACCTAACCTAACCTAACCTAACCTAACCTAACCTAACCTAACCTAACCTAACCTAACCTAACCTAACCTAACCTAACCTAACCTAACCTAACCTAACCTAACCTAACCTAACCTAACCTAACCTAACCTAACCTAACCTAACCTAACCTAACCTAACCTAACCTAACCTAACCTAACCTAACCTAACCTAACCTAACCTAACCTAACCTAACCTAACCTAACCTAACCTAACCTAACCTAACCTAACCTAACCTAACCTAACCTAACCTAACCTAACCTAACCTAACCTAACCTAACCTAACCTAACCTAACCTAACCTAACCTAACCTAACCTAACCTAACCTAACCTAACCTAACCTAACCTAACCTAACCTAACCTAACCTAACCTAACCTAACCTAACCTAACCTAACCTAACCTAACCTAACCTAACCTAACCTAACCTAACCTAACCTAACCTAACCTAACCTAACCTAACCTAACCTAACCTAACCTAACCTAACCTAACCTAACCTAACCTAACCTAACCTAACCTAACCTAACCTAACCTAACCTAACCTAACCTAACCTAACCTAACCTAACCTAACCTAACCTAACCTAACCTAACCTAACCTAACCTAACCTAACCTAACCTAACCTAACCTAACCTAACCTAACCTAACCTAACCTAACCTAACCTAACCTAACCTAACCTAACCTAACCTAACCTAACCTAACCTAACCTAACCTAACCTAACCTAACCTAACCTAACCTAACCTAACCTAACCTAACCTAACCTAACCTAACCTAACCTAACCTAACCTAACCTAACCTAACCTAACCTAACCTAACCTAACCTAACCTAACCTAACCTAACCTAACCTAACCTAACCTAACCTAACCTAACCTAACCTAACCTAACCTAACCTAACCTAACCTAACCTAACCTAACCTAACCTAACCTAACCTAACCTAACCTAACCTAACCCAGTTCTGCACCTCCCCTCGCCGTGCAAACAGCTTAAAACATAAGCTCTGTACGAAAAAATTCGTAACTTCGGCAAAAGTGCTCCGATTGTCGTGAAATTTTTACTAAAGAGATTGGTTTTGTGTTGTGCACATAAGGATTGCAGTGTTGTATTGGATTTTTCACGGGAACATAGGTTTCCTGAAAACCACGTGTGTTTTTAAGGTTATACTTCAATTTTTACACCTTTAAGTGCGTGCGCTGCAGTAACGAGATCGACGACCCCCCCATTTTCTTTCACCATCGGGTGGGGAATTCGTCCCCCCAGCCTCCTGCAGCGTCACCAGATTTTT
Organism: Anarsia innoxiella; assembly: GCA_947563765.1. Taxonomy (NCBI): domain Eukaryota; kingdom Metazoa; phylum Arthropoda; class Insecta; order Lepidoptera; family Gelechiidae; genus Anarsia; species Anarsia innoxiella. Next base: position 13,795,752 of record OX387391.1, on the reverse strand, counting down.
CCCGCCTCGCAATTCGCGGGAAAAAATGAAAAACTGAAAACCACGTGGTCCTGAAAATCCTGAAGGAGCAGAGCTGCGCTGCTGAAATTTTGAGGGATTGCAGAACACCATATAAGAAGACTCAAGGTAAAATAAACAAAATTTTACCCCCACTACTTTAGGAGTTATTGAATTTTAAAAAGTGAAAGTTTGAAGGCTAAAAACTCCTGAAAAAATTGGAAATTCGAAAAACTTCAACTGCTATCTTTTGCGCGCTAATCTGGACTATTGATATTTTAAACTTTAGTATTTTAGCTTAATAAATCTTAGCGCTGTAATTAAAAAACTGAAAAAATCTTAAAATTCAAAATTTTTCAGGAAATTTTTCAAAAAATTTTATTTTTAGTTTATCATTATTTAGTTCCTTATTTTACACAAATTTTAAGATTTTTTCCATATTTTTAGGTATTATAGTTTTAAAGATATTCAATTTTAAGTTAATTTTGCTTGTAAATCCTGAAATATTAGAAAATATTGAAATTTTTTGTTATAATTAGTTAAAGGTAGTATAAATCTATATTTTGAACCCCAAACCGCGATTGAATATCTTTAAAATTCGCGAATTTAGTATATTTACGGTTCGCGAAAAATATTTTGTATTTTTACGATTTAGGTTTTCTCCGCTTCTATTGGTGCTGGAAACGCGCGGTTTTCACAGTTGGCTATGCCCTTAGCATAGCTAACTATTTTAATTACTTTCAGGAGTTTTCAGGACTGAAAAATTTTCAGGCCTGAAACTTATTTAGAGGGCTTCATTCAATCAAGCTCTCTTGTAGATTGAAGACCGCGTATTTTTCCGACGCCTAGAACCGGAGATATTTGGATGCAAAGTTTGACATTGACAGTTCGGTAGCTGTCAAACTTATTTTTGACCGACTGTAACTTCCTTTCTGTTAGCCCTAGAGCGCTGCGGTTTTCTCTGCAGTGCTTCAAATCTTGTAAAGATTCTTTTCTGAAATTTTCAGCCGATTCGGAGACGTCAAATTTTCAGGCCCTGAAAACTGCCTGGGTCGATAGTCCTAGTAAGGCCGATACTAATAGCCCAAACCCGGGATTTTTCCGCCGTCTGGAAAGGGAGATATCGATGTTCAAAGTCTGACTTTGACAGGTGCGCGGCCATTTTGAAAAATTTAAAACACCTATATCTTCCGATCCGGTTGGCCTAGGAGACTGGGATTTTCTTTGAGATCTAGGGCAGGCTACAGACTATCGACTGAATTGTATTTCAGGACTTTTCAGGACCTGAAAAATTTTACGCCTGAAAACCCACCCATCGGATAGAGCTCGTTGAGCTTTAAATTTTGAACCCAAACACCGGGGAAATCGGCCCACTGGTTGCGAAGATATTCGCGTTTCCGGTTTTTACGGAAAATTTTTGGCGAATTTACGATACCGTTTTCTCTGGAACCCTTTGGGCTAGGACCCCCGAGTTTGGGCTCATTTGAAAGGGCATGCCAAGAGCTATCTATTAAAGCTATTTGTACGGCTCTACATAGAGTTTCGAAATTTAACTGACTCTACATTTTATATTTTGAATAAAAAAATTTTTCTTTTGGTGTTTTCTTATTGGATCCATCACTGTTGTTATATGTTGATGAATGTAGAGCACCTTTCCACTCTACATCAATTTGAATAAATTAGTTTTGTATTTTATTTTATTTTTTTATTTTTTTTTTCTGAAAAATTAACTCTACTTCTTTATTGTAACTGTGTAAAATTAAAAAATTGAGACCAGTAGCCTCCGCACATACACACACACTTACACACACACATACACACACAGATACACACACAGACACACATACACATAAACACACACACACACACACATAAACACACGCACACACACACATACGCATACACGAAATATAAAACACTTACCTGTGAGGATAGTCGACACCTGTGCTGATACCGCTGCTGCTGTTAACCTGAAACAGAAAGTAGAACTTTATTAATATTAACGAACTTCTCTACAGTACGGAAGTAGAAAACTTTTATTTACCTATTTTCAAATTAGGAACACGTGTTCCTTTTGACACAAGTCGCTTTTTTTGAGCCACTTGCTTTAGATATAAGGTTTTAGTGACATTAACTAGTGTTAAATTTATAAAATTTATACTACTTATACAAATTGCTAGCTATTATTTATATTTTTATTATTTTATTTTTGACGGAATACCTACCTCCAATATGTTCGTTGGTCACAGGACCCCGGTAAAACCAACCAAAAACGTGGCTTCACCGCCGAAAACAAAGCCGTCCCAGGTAAGGCGGAGCATTGACGAATGGGAGTCAGCTAACACTGACCCTACCCCGCCACTTACACAAACAACGAAGCAGGCAGGACCTGTGAACAAGCAAAGACATTCATCATCACCAAGACTGACTGGGATGGTAACATCCGAAGATAAGACCGCGTCGACGACTCCACCTAAACCGTCGACAGTAGATAGAGTCACGGAAGCTCGAACGTGCCTGAAAAAAGGTAAACTTAACCTAAGTAGCTCCCGTAATATCAAGACGGAAATTAAAAGTGGACTCACCGAAGTTCTGGACCGACTTTTCCAACTCGTCAAAGAGTCGGAAGCAGAGCTGAAGAAGTGCAGGGTAAATGGAGAGACAGCAAAGGAAGAACCTGAAAGAAAAGAAATGAATAGTACGTTCTCTGTTGGAGACGAGGGGCTCCAACTGACCAAACAGCTGGCGGAGCACAGCCTCTTACTCACAGAGAACACCAGGAAATTAATAGAGCTGCAAGAGAGGATTGAGAAAGTGAAAGGGAGTCCTGAAGAGGTGCCCAAAACGTATGCGAGTGCGGTAGCCAAACCAGTGGCTCAACGCGCGACACTGCATTCCGTTGTGGTCACCTCTAAGGACGAGACGGAGACGGGAGAGGAAGTTTTGGACAGAGTTAGGAAAGCAATTGATGCAAAGGAAGGATGGGTGAAGGTGGAGAAGGTGAGGAAGGCCAAGGACAGGAAGGTGGTGATGGGGTTCCGGACATTAGAAGAAAGGAACAAAGTGAAGGAGAGATTGGAAAGGGATGAAAGTCGCCTCGCCGTCGAGACAGTGAAAAACAAAAACCCGCTTCTGATTCTGAAAGACGTGCTTACATACAATACTGACGATGATATTCTCAAAGCACTGATGAATCAGAACCGGGAAGTTTTTGACTGTCCCGATGGCGAAGACGAAAGAATTGAAATAAAGTATAGGAGGAAGGCCCGGAATCCCCACACTAACCATGTGATTATAACTGTCCCACCACGATGGTGGCGAAATGCAACTGAGATTGGATACCTGCATCTGGACCTTCAAAGAGTGAGGGTCGAAGACCAATCCCCGCTCATCCAATGCACTCGCTGCTTGGAGTTTGGACACGGCAAGCGTCTCTGCAAAGAGTCTGTCGACCTTTGCAGTCATTGCGGCGGGCCCCACCTCCGAGCAGAGTGTGCAGAATGGATAGCCAGAACGGAACCCACATGCAGGAACTGTAGCAAAGCCAAATACGACCAAGTGGGACATAACGCCTTCAGCTCAGAATGCCCCGTACGCAAGAAGTGGGACAGCATAGTAAGGTCATCCGTGGCCTATTGCTAAGGGCACCCCAGGCGAACAAACCCTTAAGATGTTACAAGCGAACCTCCAAAGAAAAAAGCTCGCAACAAACGAACTCTTCATGGAAGCTCAAAATCGTGGTGCTGCTATCGCTCTCATACAAGAGCCGTACGTTGGTGGGGCCCGGAGTATGAAAGGTCAGGCCGGAGTGAGAGTTTTTCAGAGTGCCAACACCGGAGAAGGGACTGCTAAAGCAGCTATCGCTGTTTTTCGCAACGATATTAGCGTCACTCAGTACCCGCAACTCACCACAAACAACATCGTTGTGGTGGGGATCCATGTTGGCAGCCGAAAACTCAGCCTGATCTCCCTCTACTTTGAGCCGGACCACCCCATTGAAGAATATCTGAGCCACCTGAAAAAGATCCATGAGGAGGTCGACCCGACGAATGTCATAGTTGGAGGTGACGCCAATGCGAAACATATCTGGTGGTGTAGCCCTACGATAGACCACAGGGGCGAAGACATGTTTGAGGCCCTCGCAGAGCTCAACCTAACAATACTCAACAATGGGGAAACTCCGACCTTCGATACGATCAGAGGAGGGATCAGATACTCGAGCTTCGTAGACGTGACGGCCTGCTCTGAGAATCTGATGGACAAAGTGGATAATTGGAAAGTCGAAGAGGGACTAACCAGCTCGGACCATAATGGTATATCATTCGAAATTAAAACAAGAAACATAAAAAAGATTACTATAAACAGAACCACAAGAAAATTTAACACTAAAAAAGCAAACTGGCCTAATTTCCGAGAAAAACTAAAACTTTTGTATCAAGACCATAACATCACAATAGCAGAATTACATAAAATCAATACACCTACAGAAATAGATAAATTTATAAATAAATATGAAACAGCAATAGAACAAGCCTGTAATGAAAATATGCCTAAAAAGAAATGTAAAGATGAAGTAAACTTACCATGGTGGTCCGAGAGGTTAGCCGACTTGAAGAGGAAGGTGTCCACGATGAAGAGCAGGATCCGGAACGCAGCATCAGTCCGAAGGTCGAAGGTCGTCGAGGAGTACCTGAAACAAAAAGAAGAATATGAGTTAGAAGCCCAGAAGGCAGAGGTTGAGAGTTGGAAGGAGTTCTGCAGGAAACAGGATAGGGAAGGGGTATGGGAGGGGATATATCGGGTTATAGGTAGGACAGCAAGGAGAGAAGAGGACATTCCGCTGGTAGCAGATGGAGAGACGTTGAGCCCAGTGGAGTCAGCGAGACTATTGGCTGAGACGTTCTACCCCGACGACTTGGAGGGGAGCGACGATCCAACGCACAAGCAAATAAGAAATCAAGCCAGCACAGTAAATGATGGACAACAAGATGACTCTTGCGACCCACCTTTTACAATGGCAGAACTTGACCGAACGTTGAGATCGTTTAACCCCAAAAAGGCACCGGGTAGAGACGGTTTTACTGCGGACATCTGCAACCAAGCCATCCACAGTGATCCGGAGCTGTTCCTCCACTTACTTAATACCTGCCTGAAGTTCTCCTTCTTCCCGTGGGCTTGGAAACAGGCCACAGTAGTCATTCTCCGGAAGCCGGGTAAGGGGTCGTACACAACCCCCAAGTCCTTTAGACCTATTGGCCTTCTGCCGATATTGGGTAAGATATACGAGAAGCTGTTGATGACTCGCCTCAAGTTTTACCTTTTACCTAGACTCAGTCCGAACCAGTTCGGCTTTATGCCACAAAGGAGCACCGAGGACGCCCTCTATGTCTTGCTAAACCACATACGCGATAAATTAAATAAAAAGAAAATCGTTACGCTAATATCGCTAGACATAGAGGGCGCCTTCGACAGCGCCTGGTGGCCCGCGATTAGAGTCAGACTGGCCGAAGAGAGAATTCCGGTCAACTTGAGGAGAGTCATCGACAGCTACTTGAGCGACAGAGGAGTATGCGTCAGATACGCCGGAGAGGAGCACCACAGGACAACCAGTAAGGGATGCGTCCAGGGGTCCATTGGTGGACCAATCCTGTGGAACCTCCTCCTTGACCCCTTGCTTCGGAGCTTCGAGGATCGCGGCGACTACATGCAAGCGTTCGCTGACGATGTTGTGCTTGTGTTTGATGGTGACACCGCGCTTGAAATTGAAATGCGAGCTAATGTTGCACTGGAGCACGTCCGGGCCTGGGGTGTCGAAAATAAGCTGAAGTTTGCCCCCCACAAGACCTTTGGTATGGTGGTCACAAAGAAGCTGAAATTCGACACCCCACGCCTCAACATGGGAGGAGTGAGCATTATGATGTCACAAGACATAAAAATACTAGGTGTCACCATCGACCACAAGCTCACATTTAACGCCCACGTCGCAAACGCTTGCAAAAAGGCCATCGCCATCGACAAGCAGCTTTCAAGAGCAGCAAAAGCGAGTTGGGGCCTCCAACCGGAAGTGGTCAGAGTCATTTATACCGCAGTGGTGGAACCGATCGTGCTGTATGCTGCTAGCATCTGGGGTTCGGCTGCTAACAAACTTGGCGTTGCTAAGCGGCTAAACGCAGTCCAAAGGGGAGTAGCGCAGCGCATGTGTAAGGCATACCGCACGGTCTCCTTGAACTCCGCATTGGTGCTGGCCGGAATACTCCCACTTGATCTCCGTGTGAGAGAAGCAGCCCTTCTCTATGAAGCCAGAAGGGGGACGCCGCCACCAATGCTGGGGGACAGGGAGGTCGAGCGGATGGCCCGAGCCACAGACGCCCCACACCCAACCAACAACATCGTGCTGGAGGTTCAGACTCTGGTGGACAGTGAACAAGTAGCCGCAAACAGCGATTATGACATTCGCATTTACACAGACGGGAGCAAGATTGAGGGTAGAGTAGGTGCCGCCCTGTCGATATGGAACAGGGAGGTTGAAACCGGAACCCTCAAACTTGCTCTCCCTGACTACTGCACTGTCTACCAGGCTGAGCTCTTGGCGATCTGTAGGGCAACCCGCTTGCTGCTGAAGCTGTGCGGCAACTCATCCGGCATCTACAGCGACTCAATGGCGGCTCTTCAAACTATCAGCAACGTCGGCTGTCTCCATCCCCTCGCCGTGGAAACCAGGGACAACATTTCAACATTGCTCCAACAGAACAAATTGGTAAAGTTGTTCTGGATTAAAGCTCACGCGGGCTTAGAGGGGAATGAGAGAGCCGACGTCCTTGCTAAAGAAGCCGCCTTGAAGCTCAAACGCCGACCGGACTATGATAAGTGTCCCGTCTCATTCCTCAAACGCTTAATCCGGAAGGATACGATTGAGGAATGGGACGCGAGGTATCAGAGTGGCAGCACGGCTTCTGTCACAAAACTATTCTTAGGCGATGCTACCGCGGCATACAGAACGGTCAGGAAGTTTTCAGCAAACTTCTACCGGACTCAGATAATGACCGGTCATGGAGGATTCTCCCAATACCTACATCGCTTCAAGAAAAAGGAGAGTCCGGCGTGTATCTGCGATCCAGCCGTAGAGGAAACTGCAATCCACCTCATTTGTCAATGCCCCGTTTTCGGCCGTGAACGTTTCAACCTGGAACAAGAAATAGACGTAAAAATTGAACATGGAACAGTGAGGGAAATAATGGCTAGCAATAATAGACTTAAGTTTCTAATGTATTGTGAAAATATAGTTAAGATTGTTAACAATAGAAATAAGTAGTTACGGAACAATGCTTTCATTATATAGTGAATATGTAATTGTTAAGCATTAATATTAAGAAAAGATTGTAAAAACAGAAACCTTAAGAAATAAGTTGTACCAATTATTTACCCTAATTAGTATTAATAGTATGAAATAAAAATAAAGATAAGAATTTAGAATAGAAAAGAAATAAAGAAAATGGGAGTCCCACCCATTCTGGAATGTATGATGATGGATATGAGAAAGAAAAAGTATGCAGCATGAAAGTACGAGAGGCATGAAACGCGAGAACTGGCATGAATGAGAATAGATTAGCACAGGCTCCAATAATATGTTGGAGGTAGATTAGAAAAAAAAAAAAAAAAAAAAAAAAAAAAAAAAAAAAAAAAAAAAAAAAAAAAAAAAAAAAAAAAAAAAAAAAAAAAAAAACCTAACCTAAAAAAAAAAAAACCTAACCTAACCTAACCTAACCTAACCTAACCTATTTTTTTTTTTTTTTTTTTACCCAGGAAAATGCTCTTACGCATACCCCTCCGCTCGGGGGAGCAAGAGGGGTTATGTTGGACTCCCGGCCAGCTTGGCCGGCCTACCAACTAAAAACCTGGGATGTTCCTCGTGGCCGTGTTGGGAAGAGCCGCGGGACCAACAAACAACCGCGACTCTCCCCGGCCCGCTCGCTCAGCGAGTCGCCGCTTGGGGCGCAACAGCGCCTCCCCGGGATGGGCGATGTGCCGGAACATTTAGCACATCACCCCCTCTGTGGACCGTCCCTGAAGGGGATGCGGCGACAGGCGCCCCCGCGCCTGGCACCGCCGGTCCTGACGGAGACAGACTAGCCGCTCTCCGCAGCCGGCGTCTGTTCCGCCTACGGCGGAGTGGGTCGGAGCTCGGATCGAGCTCCCGCTCCCGCTCATTGGCCTCCTTCTGGGACATGACGTCCTCACAGAAGGAGGCCACCGCCCGCCACGCCTCCTCAGTCCCAACCATCCTCGAAAGGACGGCCGGAAGTGAGAGGTCGGGACCCACTACAGCGGTCAAAACCGACCGCTGTTCCGCCCAACTGGGGCACTCCGCAAGAGTGTGGTGCGCAGAGTCTTCCGCACAACCACACTCGTGACATCCCGGGGTCGCCTCCCTCCGAGCCACCACATGGAGATACCTGCCGAAGCATCCATGCCCCGACAGGATTTGGGTGAGTCGAAAGGAGAGCGAGCCGTGTTCGCGATCCACCCATTCTTTTAGGATGGGCTGGATCGCCTCCAACGCTCTGCGGCGCGAGCCACTATCGCTCGCCTCTATCTCCATTTGGAGACGGGCTCCCCAGCGCTCCAAGGCTTCAGCCCTGGCCAGCTCTCGCCAGTGCTCCACCTCACGTGGAGCCGGCGCCTGCCCCTCGCTTCGGGCCTGAGCCCGACGCGTATGGGCCTCCGCCAGCACTTCGGCCTCAAGGTCCCAGGGCAGGGACCCAGCAAGCAGGCGTGCCGCCTCACCGGAGATGGTGCGATAGCCCCGACAAACCCTGATCGCCATGACCCTTTGCGAATTTCGCAGAAGGCCCTTGCTGCGGGTCGTCAGAGCGTTGGCCCAGACCGGACATCCGTACAGGGCCATCGATCGCACCACTCCCATGTAAAGGAGGCGGCAGTTTCTCCCGCCACCACCCAAGTTGGGCAGAAGCCTTCCCAGGGCTCGTGCCGTCCCAATGAGCTTGGGAGCCAGGCGTTGGTGGTGCTCCTCGAACTTCCATCTGCTGTCGAGTACGAGGCCAAGATACTTGAGCGTCGTCCCGACAGCAATGGGAGTTCCGCCAACTATAATATTGGCACCTGCGGGCGGCCCCCGACGTGGGCCATGGAAGCATATAGCTTCCGACTTCTGGAGGGCCACCCTTAGGCCCAATCTTTGGATTCTTGCCACGACCGAAGCAACACCAGCCGTGGCAAGAATCTTCGCCTCCCGAAAGTCGGCTCCAGCCGCCGTCACCAAGGTGTCGTCGGCGTAACAGATTACGCCGACGCCACGAAGGTTCGCTCCCCGTAGGACGCTGTCGTATCCGATGTCCCACAGGATCGGTCCGAGGACAGATCCCTGTGGGACACCGCACGACATAGCCCGCGACCCCCACCTTCCGTCCGCACACTCAAATATCACCTCTCTTTGAGAGAGGTAACTAGAGATGATGCGGCGGAGGTAGGCAGGTACGTTGTGGTGTCTTAGTCCATCGAGTATGGCGGACCAGGGCAGAGTGTTAAACGCGTTGGCGATATCTAAAGATACCGCCAACATCACTCCGCCACTGGAACACGCCTCCTCACTAAGACACCTCAGACGGGCTACTGCGTCGATCGTGGAGCGACCCCTTCGGAACCCGAACTGGCAATCAGCCAAGTCGGGTCCGGTCCTCTCCAGGTGGTCGATGAGGCGGGCAGCTATTATACGTTCCAATAGTTTGCCCGCCTCATCAAGCAGAACAATGGGGCGGTAGCCCCCAGGTTCGTCCTCCGGACGCCCCTCCTTCCTTATGAGGACCAGTCTGCCTCTCTTCCATCGCCTCGGGAAGCGAGCCTCCGCGAGACACCTGTTGAACAGGGACAGCACGCGTGGCTCAAGCTCTCCGAGTGCCAAGGCCCATGCGCGACCCGGAATACCATCCGGGCCCGGGGCCGTGTTCTTCGCCCTCATCCTCAACACGGCCCGTCGCAGCTCTGCCTCGGTCACCTGCGGCACTTCGGCTTCCTCCGGAAGGGGGTCCACCCCAGGAGGGGCAGTCGCGTCTGCCGAGGGGAAGAGGCCCTCGACCACCCTCTCCAGGATTTGAGGGTCGAGCGTGCTGCTAACTGGGGGAGCCCAGGGGCGAAGCTTCTGCCTCACCCCCTTATATGGCCTTCCCCAGGGGTCCGCATTTAGGGACTCCAGCAGCTCAGCCCAAGCCTCATCCTGGGACCGCGCAATGGCCAGTTGCAGGGCCTCGACCGCCTGTCGGTAGATGTTATACAGGCGGTCCTCCTCCTCGTCGTCGTGGCGGCGTCGGCGGCAACGTTGGTACTGTCGCCGCCTCTCGACGCAGGAGCGACGTAGGGCCCCAATTTCTGGGGACCACCAGTGCACGGCTCGTCTGGGAGCGGGGCGTCCGGCTCGGGGCATGGCAAAGTCGCAGACTTGTGTCATCGACTCTACCAGCCCACTTGCCTCGTCGTCCACGCTCACTTGCCCGTCTGGCACTGGATTCCACGCCTGGACAAGGGCCGCCTCCTGCAGCTTGTCCCCGTCCAGACGCTTCAAGGCCCAGCGCGGGCTGTCCACCCTCAACAGCAGATTGCTGTTCGTCGGGTCAGCTGGAGATACCGAGACGCTGAATCGGATATATCTGTGATCCGACAGCGTCTCCTCGTTCTCCAGCACCTCCCACTCGCGGACACGGCGTGCCAGAGCCGGGGTGGCCAATGTCACATCGACAATGGAACCCCCCCAGCGTCGCACGCACGTGTCAACAGACCCGCGGTTGAGGACGGACAGTCCGCACTCAACGAGCCACTCCTCGACGGCTCTCCCTCTGGCGTCAGTCGTCGAGGACCCCCACGCCGTTGACTTGGCGTTGAGGTCCCCAAGGACCAACACCTGGCGACGGTCATACTGTCCCAACAGGGCCCCCAGCCGGCCGAGAAAACTCTCGAACAGGCTGAGGGACCTATTGGGGGAGAAGTAGACACCCAGTATGAGCGCGTCTCTCAGTCTGGCCAGAACAAATCCCCTGCCCCGATACTCGGGAACAACGGAGGGCGTCCCGGCCATGGACTGAGAGACGACCGCCACCATACCGTCTTGGTCACCAATCCATCCGGGCCTATCCGGCACACGGTACGGTTCGGCGACCACGGCGACATTAATCTGCCACTCCGCCAGACTTTGGACCAGAAGGTCCTGGGCCCTTGCGGAGTGGTTGATATTCGCCTGAAGGAACCTCAGGGCCATTTAAACCCCGAGGTCCATCGGCTTCGTCGCCTCCCCTCGGGAGCGGCTCGTCTGCGCCTGAGCACGTGCTTCAGGCGCAGCCTTGCGTCCTCGGCGCTTGTCCTTCGGGAGCTTGGCGCAAGCCTTGCTCCCGGAGGCGTGGGCTGCCGGTTTGCCAGCCGCTTCGCACACTGTGCAATGCGGCTTGGCAGAGCAGCCTTGGGCTTTGTGGCCCACACCACCGCAGCGATAGCATTGATCGCTGCGGTCGACCTCCGAAGGGCACTGCGCTCGGACATGCCCTCCCTCATGGCACCGGAAGCACCTCAAGGGCAGAGGCTCTAGGAGGTGCACCCTGGCCACCACCCATCCAACCATTAGTCGGCCTCCAGTCGCCAGTTTCTTGGCAGCAGCCACAGGACATCTGACGATGACCGAGCCCACACCTCCAGGACCCGGCCGGATCTCCCCGCACTTCACGTCGTCCTTCCTGCAGCCACTAGAACTGGCGACGGCTTCGACAATTTCGTCGCAGTTTGTTGAGTCATCCAGGCCGTTGACGCGCAAGCTTGCCGTCATCACCGGCCTGGACACCTGAACCAGCTCAGGGTTGAGCACCTTCCTCAAGGAGTCAGCCAAGGTGTCAGCATGCTTCCCCGCATCCTCCCCGGCAATCTCCAGCAGTCGCGCCCCCGTGACCGCCGTACGGATTTTGACCGGAGGAATGCCGAGGGCCGCAAGGCTGACCCTGGACCTGGCCTCCGACAACAGCTCGCGGTAGGTGAGCTGTTTTTCTGCAGCTTGAGGAAGGATGGTCAATACGACCGCTTCCGTCTTTGGGGCCCTGAGCTTTTTCAGGGGCTTCGGCTTGGGAGTCTTAGCCGTCGCCGCCGGTGGTCGGGCCTCAACGGGCAGACGCTTGGCAGCGAGGCCCCTCTTCACTACAGTCGTCCACTCCGTGGACGGCTGCGGTCTCTGCTCCGGTTTGGATACCGGGGCCGGCTGAGGGGACTTTTTACCCTTGCCCTTTCCCTTGCTCCCTGTCTTGGGCGGCGGCCGGTTCGAGGGCTTCAGCCCTGAAGGCCCCGGCAATGGGTTGGTCTCCTTCTGTGTGGCCTTACGAGCCCCACTAAATCCCTCCCCACTGGCTTCAACAGCCAACGCCTGCTCAGGACTCCGATCCTTGGAGGGAGTCGAAGCCCGTTTCCTCTGGGGCTCCAGGCTCGGATCCAGAGCAATGGGACGCTTAAGCCGGCTTGGAGTAGCCCTGACCCCAACCTCAACACGCCCGCGGTCGGCAGCCAAGCGAGGTCTCAGAATGGGCTCCGGAAGGAGCCGGTCTCTGATGCCCTCCAGCTTAGCGTCCATCATGAACCCCACTTGGGACATAATCTTCGCCGCAATGTCGTCTGCCATCTGCGACGGCGGGGCAGACGCCGACTCAGCGTCCATTTGGACGGAAGACGCCTCTGGTCTGCTCTGCCTCTTCATCCTCTCCAGCTCAGCCTTTAGCCCGCACATCTCGAGCCTGAGCATCTCGAGCTCTTTCGAGAGACGAGCGTTATCGGCTTGAAGCCGGCGGGTTTCATCTGTTGCCGTTGAGGCCTGCAATGCCCCAACGGACTCCCGGATGGCCTCAGAAGCATCCTTCAGGTGCTTAACATAAGTCCCCTTCAAGTTTTTGGAGGACTTTGCCACCATCTCTATCAACCCGGCAGCGTCCAAGGCTCGCTTGCCGGGGTCCGTTTGTTCGGCCTGCGAAAAAAGCAGGCTGACACCACCCACTGAGTTGGCCGCTGACCCGCGGGAAGTCCCGACTCGCGTCAGGTCCGCCCTGCTGGCCATGTCAGCCAACTCCTGCTCAGCCCGCAGTTCGAGTTCCTCGCGCTGTACGCGAAGAAACTCGGCTTTCGCCTGGGCCAAACCAACATATTGGCCTGTTGTAGGAGGTCGGCCACGACCCCTTTTCGGCGTAATGCCTCTCGACGAAGTCGACGAGGCATCGCTCAGCTGCAGGTCCCCCTCCAAGTCCGACCTGCACTGGCTCTGTGCTACAAACATAGGGCGCTCCGAAGAGCAGCCCTCCACACCGTCTTCCGAACCAATCGTCATTAAGCTCGTCACCGAGCTCGCCGACGATAATCGGCCCGAAGACACGAGATCCACGGAGCGGTCCAGGACCACTACGGGATCTAGCAACAATTTTGCCGCAGTACTGCAGCCCTCCTTCTTCGTCTTATGGGATTTCAGTGAAGCCATAATTCGTTTCAAAATACCATCTACCTGGCTCCCGCCCTCCATGGAGCCCGCACCTTTGGGAACGCCCTACTAAACTTCGGGTCGCTAGGATTACCAGGTAGATGTCGGTGAGCAGAGTTAGGTTCCACCGCGACATCAGGGGATTGAAACAGGGCTGTCGGTCGGTGATCCCGCACCGCCTCCAGTTGGCCCCCGTAACTACCCCCGTCAGCATGGGTGTGCCCTGTCCGCGAACGGACCCCCACTCACCTCGCCACAGCCCTCTGACGGGATGTTAGGCCGTTTCCTTCCCGGTGGCTAGCCGGGAAGGCTACCGTTTTGCTTGAAATCGGGACCAAAGGGGGAGTGTTGCCGCCTCGTGCACTAACCCGGCTCCGATTAAGCTCAGCCCCCCAGGACTCCGTCATCCCCGCATACGGCGTTCAACTGCGCAGGCCTTGGCGCAGGAGGGAGAATAAGGGTCCGATGGCAACTCCCTCAATCATGCCTGATGGACCCTGGTGGAAGTCTCTTGGCACAGGCGAGGCAGATGCGAGGGGAAACCAAACCTCTGCCCCGCCTGTGAGCCCCGCCACCACGACAAGGTGGACTCCCGTCGACGGGGAACCTTTTTTTTTTTTTTTTTTTTTTTTTTTTTTTCGGTGGGGAATGCGTTTACGCATACCCGCGGGTAGGGGACTCCGCGGGTTATGTGGGACTCGGCTGAGCCACTACCCACTAAACCCCACCGGCGCTCCGACTTCGCCTGACTGGCAGGGGGCTGGGAATCCGGTTTACATCCAGCCCCCCGCCGGCGACTGTCCACCCTAAGGCAGACCCTTCATGTCCCCCCCCTTGGGGGAGGACTCAGTGACGGCCCGAGCGCACGGCCATCACTGGTTGCTGCTTGGGGTGTGCGTTGTGATGCTGGCGGCGGCGTCCCCACGCCGTCCGCCCGCCGCACACCCCCAGGGGTGGGAGAAGGTGGGCGCTGTAAGCGCCGCCTTACGCCCCTTCTTCGTCTGCGGAGCGCTGGCGCGAGGGGATCGTCCTCGCGCTCTCGCTCCGCCGCCTCCTTCTGGGACATTACGTCCTCGCAGAAGGAGGCTACCGCAGCCCACGCCTCCTCGCTGCCCAGCATGGCAGCTACCACGCCAGGGAGCGAGAGGTCGTGTCCGACAGCTGCCACCAGCGCGCGGCGGGGCTCGGCCCACGCGGTGCACACCTCTAGGGTGTGCCCCGCCGTGTCCGTCGCGGCCCCGCACTGGTGGCACGACGGGGTCTCCTCCCTCCCGATCCGGTGCAGGTACGATCCGAAGCAGCCATGCCCGGATAGCACCTGGACCAGACGGAAGGAGAGGGCCCCGTGCTGCCGATCGAGCCAGTCCCTGAGGACCGGCCCGATCGCGTCCAGCGTTCTACGGCCGAACGTTGCGGAAGCGAGGTCCTCTGTCCAGTGTTGGACGACAGCGTCCCTCGCCTCCTCGCGAACGGCCTCCCGCTCTGCCCCATCAGGGCGCCGGCCGAGCAATCGCTGCTCAGCCGTCCACTCGTACACTCTGGCGAGCACCCAAGCCTCGAATTCCCAAGGAGGGGTGGCCGCCAGAGTACACGCCGCCGCGTGGCTCACAGTGCGGTAAGCCCTCGCGACCCGCTGCGCGATGGCCCTTTGGGGCCTCCGTAGAGCTGCAGCGTTCTCCCTCCTTTGGAGGGAGTCCACCCAGATTGGGGCCCCGTAGAGGGCCATGCTCCTCAAGATGCCGGCATATAATCGCCGGCATCGGTTTTCTGGCCCCCCGATATTCGGGAGGAGCCAGGAGAGGGCGCCCGCAGTCTTTAGCAGGCGCGTCGCCAGCCCGCTGAAGTGCGGGCCGAAGCGCCACCTGCTGTCAAGTATCAGGCCCAGATATTTCATCTGGGCCTGTACCCCAATGCGGACGCCCCCCACAAAGATGTGGGCGTCCGGTGGTTGGCGTTGCCGAGGCCCGCGGAAGAACACAGCCTCGGTCTTGGGCAACGCCACCGTCAGTCCCAGGCGGGAGATCCTGTCGACGACCAGGGATCCTCCCGCCGAGGCCAGGTTGGCCGCCTCCTCAAAGTTTCTCCCACGGGCAGTCAGGAGAGTGTCATCTGCATAGCAGATGACAGACGTGCCTCGGGGGAGGTTGCCCCGCAGGAGCCAGTCGAATCCGATGTTCCACAGGATCGGTCCTAGGACCGAACCCTGCGGAACACCGGACTCGACGCCGTACCGCCGCAGTCGGCCCGTCCTGTCTGCGACGAGGACCGAGCGGTCCTCCAGGTAGCTGGCCAGGAGGACCCGCAGGTATGGAGGCACTCCGTGGTAGCGGAGCGCCTCCAGGACGGTGGCGTGGGGGACGGAGTTGAAGGCGTTGGCTATGTCAAAGGACACAGCCAACAGACCTTCCCCCGCTTCCATCGCCGCGCTCACCTGACCCCTCAGGCGGGACAAGGCGTCCACCGTCGAACGCTCGGCCCGGAAGCCGAACTGGGCGTCCGACAGGTCCGGGCCGATTGTGCCCAGGTGCCTCTTGAGGCGGGTGGCGATTATCCCCTCGAACATTTTACCGACCTCATCGAGTAATACGATGGGTCGGTACGCCGAGGGGGAGTCCGCCGGCCGCCCTACCTTCTTAAGAAGGCACAGTTGGCCCTCCTTCCATGGTTTCGGGAACCTCCCGGACGTCAGACACGCTCCGAAAAGGTCCCGAAACCTTTGCCCCATCTGGGAGGTGGCAATGGAGACCAACTTTGCGGGGACACCGTCCGGCCCTGGGGCCGTCTTCTTTTTACGGCGGCAGGCGACCGCCGCCTCCATCTCCCCCTCCGTGACAGGAGGGATCTCGTCCGCCGTCGGAGCCGCACCGCGAGGGGGGCTCATAGCTGGAGGAGTGAAGCTTTCCCTGCGTGGAAACAGGGACCGCACCACCCCATCCAGCAACGTCGGCTCGAGGGTCTCAGCAACTGGGGGACCGTACGGGCGCAACTTGTTCCGTGCTGCCTTGTACGGTCTCCCGAAGGGATCGTTGTTGAGATCCTCCAGCATTTCCGCCCTAGCACGGTCCGGGGCGGCGGCGAGTCTCGCCTTGAACTCGGTTTTCGCCTCTACGTATGATGCGTAGAGGCGATCCTCGATGGCGAGATCCCGAGGGCGCCGGCGGCGACTCCTCAGGAACTCACGCCTCGCCGCCACACAGGCGGCCCGGAGGTCTGCCAACTCCTCCGACCACCAGTATACGGCGCGACGGGGAGGCGGACGGCGAGACCGAGGCATGCTGGAATTGCACACCTCGGTCAAGGAGGCCCTCAGTTGGACTGCCGCGGCGTCCACGTCCTGGACGTCGACAGGCGGCGTGAGCCAGTCCTGGACGAAGGCCGCCTCCTCGGCAGCCTCCCGGTCCAGGCGGGTCAGCGCCCACCGCGGGAAGGGTGACTGACCCCCCGCACGGTTCCTCTGGGAGCCCTGGGTGGAGACATCGAACCGCACATATCGGTGGTCCGATAGAGTCTCCACCAGCTCCACCCGCCAGTCCACCACACAAGCCGCCAAGGAAGGGGCGGCGAAGGAGAGGTCCACTATGGAACCCCCCTCACGCCGCGCGCAGGTGTCAACTGCCCCTCTGTTAAGGAGGGACAGGCCTGCCGCCACCGACCACGACTC
This sequence comes from Anarsia innoxiella, assembly GCA_947563765.1. Lineage (NCBI taxonomy): Eukaryota > Metazoa > Arthropoda > Insecta > Lepidoptera > Gelechiidae > Anarsia > Anarsia innoxiella. Next base: position 13,778,590 of record OX387391.1, on the reverse strand, counting down.
CACCTCGCAGCCCCGCGCATCGGTGGATGGGCTGCCCCAAGACACCGACTTGGCGTTGAAGTCGCCCACCACCAAGACCCGGCGTTGCGCCGCTCTGCCGGCCACCATGCCCAGGACTCCGAGAAAGTTCTCGAAGTCCGTGAGAGGGCGGTTGGGGGAGAAATAGACCCCAATCAGAGCTATGTCTCCCCACGCGGCGGCCACGTATCCCGACCCCTTCTCTAAGAGCGAGATGGGGGGGGAGTCCGTGGAAGACCGCGCAACCAACGCCACCGAGCCGTCCTCATCCCCCAGCCAGCTGCCAGGGACTGAGTACGGCTCGGCGACAACCGCCACGTCCACCAACCACTCAGCAAAGGTCTGGACCAACAGGTCCTGAGCCGCTTTGCAGTGGTTAGTGTTCGCTTGGAGGATGCGATGAAGCCCGTCCATTAATCGGTGTTCATCGCACCCTCCCCGGCGTCCGGCTCTGTAACCGGGGTCACAGTGACGGCAGCAGCGGCAGGCCGTGTGGACTGCACTTTTCCCTTCTTTGGGGGAGGACGGCATTTCCTCCCCGTCATGACGTGGTCGGCTGGGCGACCACTGGCAGCGCACACTGCGCAGCGAGGCTTGGCGGCCCCGCAGGCGGCAGACCTGTGCCCACCCTCACCACAGCGGAAGCACACATCTGTGCGCTCCGCAGTGGACGGGCAGAGGGCCCGGGTGTGGCCGATGCCGAAGCACTTGAAGCAGCGCATCGGCTCGTCCTCAAGGGCCCGGACGCCGGCTGAGCTGAGCCCGACCGGGAGGCGTCCCTTCGCCAGGACCGCCTTGGCCGCCACGACTGGGCACTCCAGCCGCATCGAGCCCATTCCCCCTCGGCCGGGTCTGATGGCCCGGCCCTTGATTGCTGCGACATTGCAGCCCCCAGCCGTCGCAACCGCAGCCACGACCTCCTCTTGGGTAACCGAATCGTCGAGATCGGTCACCTCAAGAGTTACGCACTTCACCGGCCTCGCGACTTTGGCCGTGTCAGCGATCGCAGCCGCCAGTTTGCCGGCGAAGGTGTCGGCCTTGGCGCTGCCCTGAGCCCCCGCGAACTCGAAAATTCGAGCCCCGGTCTGAGTTCGTCGGCACGTGACTCTGCCCTCACCAAGTTGCACGGGGTCGACGCTTGCACGAGCCCGCTTTAACACGGACTCATACGTCTCCCCACGTGCAACGGCTTCCGGGGTGAGGGTCACCACCACGGCCGCAGTCTTTGGAGGAGCGAGCTTCCTCTTTCCTCCCTCAGGAGCCCTTCCGGTTAACGGAGGCTTAGGGGCCGACTTCTTCCCCTTCTTCTTCTTTTTCCCAGCCACCTTCCTCCACGGCTCGTTAGTAGGCGTGGTGGAAGGCAGTTGGGGTCGACGGGGAACCTAACCTAACCTAACCTAACCTAACCTAACCTTTTTTTTTTTTTTTTTTTTTTTTTTTTTTTTTTTTTTTTTTTTTTTTTTTTTTTTTTTTTTTTTTTTTTTTTTTCGCGGGGGAATGCGTTACGCACCGTACCCTTCCATTGGGGAGATGGAAGGGCGTGTGTGGGACTCCCGGCGCCCTGCAAAGGGCGCTGCTCCTGGGATGGTGACCCAGGGGTATACCCACTAAACCCCCGCGGCGGCCTTCCTCTGCAGTGGGGAGTGCCTGGGTTCGCATCAGCGCTACCAAGTCACCCCCCTGCACGTCCCCCCTCACGTGGGGGGGGGAACTTCCCGGGGGCGATTGACTCCGCCCCCCGGGGGGGTGCATTGTCACGCCTCGTACCGTGTAAAGGGCGACACGAGGCGCGGCAGTGCAACCCCACCGACGACACCCCCCGGCCGCACCAGGGGTGTCATCCTCCCGGGTCGCATCTCGCGGCCACATCTCCCCAAGATGTGGCGGCGCGCGACCCCGTGCGGCGCCTAGGGGCGGCGGATGCCTCCGCCGCCACCTCGGCGCCGCCTCCTTCGAGCGGGATCGGCCCTCTCCCGATCCCGCTCGGCGGTCTCCTTCTGGAGCATAACAGCCTCACAGAAGGAGAGCGCTGCCCTCCAACCCTCCTCACTCGCCAGCATGGCCGCGACCAATGCTGGCGGGGACAGATCTCGTCCGACCCAGTCGACCAGGACTCGACGCTCGGACTGCCACGCAGGGCAGTCCTCCAGCGTGTGCTGAGCGGAGTCCCGATCGGATGCGCAGTGGTGGCATCGTGCCGTTTCCTCCCGCCCGATTCGACACAGATACTCACCGAAGCAGCCGTGCCCGGTGAGTATCTGTGTCAATCGATAGGTGACGCAGCCTTTCCTCCCTACCCACGCTTCGAAGTTCGGCAGAACCGCACCAACGGCGCGCTGGCTCTCACAGCCCCCACTCAGGAGCTGTGCGCGCCATTTGCGCGTTGCACGTTGGTGCGCGTTCCGCCGCAGCATTCCGAGCTCTGGTCCTGACACGCTCCCCACGGCATCCCGAGCGACACGGACTTGGTCATAGACCAGCTCGTCCATGTCGGCCAGGATGTCGAAGGGCGGATATCGTGCCAGGACTGTCGCCGCCTCGAACGAAATCGTCCGGTAGCCCCGTACGATGCGCATGGCGATCAACCGCTGCAGGCTCCTGAGCAGAGCCCTGCAGCGCGAGGAGCCCGTCATGTCTTTGGACCAGACGGGCGCCCCGTAGAGCGCCATGGACCGCACGACGCTACCGTAGAGGCAGCGAACTTCCTCCCGTGGTCCCCCGAGATTTGGTAGCAGGCGCTGCAGAGCGCCCGCCACCTTACGGACTCGGGGGACGAGGCGCCCGAAATGCTCTTCGAAGCCCCATCGGCTGTCCAGAGTGAGGCCTAGGTACTTTATGTACCGGCCCACCTGGACTTCAGCGTCACCTATGCGGAGTCGCGAGCTGGGTGGTTGCCGGCCTCTTCTGAGGCCGTGGAACCACAGCGCCTCGGTCTTGTGAGGCGCCACCCGCAGGCCGAGCTCGCGAATCCTTCCCACGACACATGCCACGCCCAATTCGGCGAGCCTGAGGACTTCCTCGAAGTCCGACCCCCTGGCCATCACAAGGGTGTCATCTGCATAGCAGATGACATCCACGCCAGGGGGGAGACCGGTGCGAAGGACCGCGTCATACGCGAGGTTCCACAACAGGGGTCCTAATACGGAACCCTGGGGAACCCCGCAACTGATCTCCCTCCTCATCTCCATCCCGTTCCGAGCGATATACGTCACCGTCCTGTCGCGCAGATAGGCCCCGATGACGGCCCGCAGGTAGGGAGGCACTTCGTGATACTCGAGTGCCTCCCAGATCGCCTGCCAGGGGAGGGTGTTGAAAGCGTTGACGATGTCGAGGCTCACCGCCAACGCAACCCCCCCCTCTTGGACTGCCGCCTCCGACAGGGAACGGACGCGCTTAATGGCGTCCACCGTCGAACGTCCCTGTCGGAATCCGAACTGGCAGTCCGACAAATCAGGGCCTACACGCGACAGGTGCCCGCTGATACGGGCGGAGATAATCCTCTCGAGGAGTTTCCCCGCCTCGTCCAGCAGGCATATCGGTCGGAACGCGGAGGGAGAATCCGCAGCCCTTCCATCCTTCTGGATGAGCACCAGTCTCGCTTCCTTCCAGCCGAGGGGGAACACGCCGAGGCGGAGACAGCTCGTGAAGAGCCGCCTCAGTTTGCTCCCAAGCACCGACAGGGCCACCACCAGCGCCCGACCCGGAACACCATCGGGTCCGGGCGCGGTACGCCGGGCGGCCAGCCGCCGCACGGCCCGGTCTAGCTCGCCCTCCGTCACTTCAAACTCGTCGGACCAAAGATGTTGTTGGTCCGACTGTGACGGGGGCTCGGAGGGACTCCCCTGGACCCTTGGAAAGAGCGTGTCTACCACTCTTCCCACAAACTCGGGGTCCAGGGTCTGCGTCAGCGGAGGGACCCACGGTCGGAGTTTGCCCAGTACCATCTTGTACGGGCGCCCCCATGGATCCCTGCTTAGTCCCTCCCGGAGCTCTTCCCAGGACCGGGCCTTGCTCTCAGCGATGGCATTGCTGAGAGCATGTACGGCGACGCCGTACTCCCGGCGGGCTCTTTGGCGCTCCTCGGCTGGGGCTCGCCTCCTTCTTCCGGCTCGGAGGTACTGGCGGCGGAGTCTCGCGACCTCACCTCGTAGTCGCGAGATCTCAACAGTCCACCAGTACGCCGAGCCTTCTCGGGCCGGCATGACGCGGGGCATCGACGCGTCGCATATCGACGTCATCGTGCCCCGGAACCATGCCGCCTGCGCTTCCGGATCGGACGAGATCTCTCCGTCCGTCCAATCCGCGACGTGGGCAGCGGCGACCGCCATATCCCGGTCGAACCGCTTGAGGGACCAACGTCGCGGAGGGCTGCCATCCTGGCCTGGGCGGCTGGGGCGGCGGAGCGATACACCGAATACGATGTATCGGTGGTCACTGAGAGTGACCACCTCCTCCGCCACCCTCCATCCCGTCACCATGTGTATCGCAGAGGAAGACGCCCATGATAGGTCCACGATCGACTCCCCCTGCCATCGCACACAGGTGCTGGCTGAACCCCGGTTTAACAGTCCGAGGTCCAGCCCTGCCGCCCATTCCAGGAGGGTCTCTCCCCTGGCGTCGTCCCGGGTGTCCCCCCACTCGCGAGAGTGGGCGTTGAAGTCACCCAGGACGAGGACTGGACGAGGGGCGCAACCGCGTATGCAGTTGGCCAGCTCGTCCAGGTAGGCCTCATACTGTGCGAGGCCCACATTGTTGGGAGAGACGTAACAGCCCAGGACCACCGTGGAGCCCCACTCCACGGCCACGTACCCCAGCCCTCTCCTCAGGAGGGAGCAGTGGAGGCCATCCCTTCCCGCCCAGTACACGGCGGCGGAGCCATCCACCGACCCGAACCATCTAGGGTGGTCCGGGACGGAGTACGGCTCCGCGACCACTGCCAGATCAACCGACCACTCCGCGATCGCCTGGAACATGAGGTCCTGGGCGGCGCGGCAGTGGTTCAGGTTGACCTGGAGCACCTTTACTGTGGGCGGGAATTCTAGGCCTCCATGGCCTCCTCCGCCGGCCGATTATGGGCCGGCTGAATGGCTCCCTCCGTGGCTGGGGCGGGGGGAGGACGGACGACTCCCCCCGTCTTCTTCTTCTTTGGCGGGGAGCACTTCTTGCTCCCGAGCCGATGGTTGGCCGGCCTACCATAATCGGCGCAGACCGGACATGTTGGAGCGCCCGCTGTGCACTCCCGTGCCTTGTGGTCCGGCTTGCCGCACACGTAGCAGCGGGCGCTTCGGTCTTCCGCGTTAGGGCACGTCGCCCTCACATGCCCCATTTCGAGGCACCGGTGGCACTGAAGGGGTCGTGCCGCCAATGCCTCGACTCTGGCCGCCACCCACCCGACTTGCACCCGCCGCGCGCCCGTCATTTTCCGGACGGCGGCGAGTGGGGCCCGAACCCATGCGGACCCCAGTCTACGGGGGCCACTGCGGATCTCGCCGACCCTAACGTCGGCCGGAGAGCATCCCCCGGCCGCCGCGACAGCTGCGGCAAGCTCCGTGAGGGTGATGGACTCATCCAAGTCCATCACCCTCATCTCCGCCGTTTTGCACGGACGCGAAAACTTCGCGTCCGTGTCGCCGAGTTTATGGCGAAGGCATTCACAGAGTGCCTCCGCCTTGGCGGCGCTCTCCGGTCCAGGGACCTCCAGCAGGAGGCCCCCGTTGGCGGCTTTTCTCTGGCGAAGGCCGCCAGAGATGCCAAGGTCCGAAAGCCTTATCCGGGCCTTGGCCGCCGCCATCACTGCCGCCAGAGAGGTCGAAGATCCCGGCGGCAGTGATACCAACACCGCTTCGGAAGTAGGCGGGCGGGGCAGGGATGATGTCTGCCCCTTCCCTCTTCCATTCGCCACCCCTGGCCCCGGCGCTGGAGGCTGCGGTGCCGCCGCCTTCGTGGCGGCGGCCTTTGCCTTACGGCCCACCACCATGGTCCAGGAGGTTCCCCCCTGGGCAGAAGCTGCTGTGGAAGGGGCGGCTAGGGTGTCGGGCTTGGCGGTTGTTTGAGCCCGCGCCCCTGTCGCTTTCTTCTTCCTCTTCTTCCTCTTTTTCTTCCTCTTCCCCTCCCCGCTCCCAATAGGGGGAGAAGAAGAAGAAGGGGGGGTCGCGGGGGCCGCTCCCACTTTCTTGAGAGGGGGCCGAGCCCCCCTTTCGGGGAAGAACCGGTCCATCAGGCCAGACTGGAACCTAGCGAACTCGCGGTCCATTTCCACCGCGATTTGGTCCCAGTCAGGTCCACGGTCCGCGGTCCCGGTCCCCTCCCTGCGCGCCACGATGGTTTCGGCCCTTTTTCGAGGCGCCGATGGTCCCTCTTTAACCATCGGTGGCGGTTGTGGAGCCGGCATGGTCGTCTTTGCTGCTGCCGCCTTTTGACGGCGCAGCTCTCCGACTTCATCAGCCAGCTCCAGGATCCGCCTCGACAGGGCTGCGGTCTGACCGCGAAAACTTTCGTTCTCGCGGTCCCGTTTTTCGGCCCTGACGCACAGCTCCGTCACGCCGTCCTGTAGGGCTTTGTAGGCCCCTCTAAAGGCTGCCACCATCTCAGCCTTCGTGGCCTTGGCCTTAGCCAGAATCCCGTCCACGACAGACAGCTTGCGCAGCATATCCGCGCCAATGTCCGCCGTGGACCTTTCCTCTTCAGCGCCATCGGCGCTGTGGATGCGCTTGGCTCGCGCCTCCATCTGTCCCTCGTGTGAGGGTGGCGGTCTGCGCTTTCGCGCCCTTCGCTCGCCGCCACCTTCCGAGTGGAGCGAGGCCACGGACATCGAGCTATCGCTCTCCTCCGCTTGGCCCCGCTCCTCCATCCCTGCTCCAGGTGTGGCTGGTCTTTGAAAGACCAGCCTAACCGAACTCCGGGAAGACGACCGCGAGCGCGGTCCAGTCCTCCGCTCCGTCTTCTCAGCAACCTCCTCTCCTATCTGCGTGCAGTCGGTGTCCTTATTTCTTGCCATTTCGTTGTTGCGTGACACGGGATTCCGTGCCACGAAGCAGTCCTTGCCCCCCCCAGAATACGAGGGGCTGCCCTCCGAAGAGGGGCGGGACTCTCCCTTTCGGGTACCCGCCTGGGGTAGTTTGTTTTTAAGTTCTGCTTCCATATTTGCTGATTCACAGCTTAGCGTTTTTTAAACGGGACGCTACCCGTGGCGCCCTTGGGGCCGACCTGCCCAGCCGACCATACACCCCCTGGCCAGGCGCCAGAACACGGGGTTAGGGGATTTTTATAGTGGTTTACTCCACTTGGCCCTCCTCTCCATGAGGCAGGGCCCCCGGCCCCCTCCGTTGGGGGTTACGGGTCGGACCGGTACGGTGAGCCGAGTTGACTCAACCGCCCGCCCCTTACGGCCCATCACCACAGTAGAGTGGCGAACTCCCACAAATGCCCGAAACCAGGCAAGCATGCTTCCCTTCGTCCAGTGTCTCTTCTGCTAATTCAGAGGGGTACAGGAGAAGGGTAACAAGCTATTACCGCCCACCCGATCGCCGCTGCCCGGAAAACGTCCGGGACGCCGACCGGGCGAGATGCCATCACCTAACTCTAAGTACGGCCGCTGGATCCCTGTTCGTTTCCCCGCCACTGGCAGTGGCAGGTACTCAGCCCCCCCGGTGCGACAAACCCGGGAACCCGTCGGGGGGGAACCTAACCTAACCTAACCTTTTTTTTTTTTTTTTTGATGACCCAGCAAAAATGCACTTACGCATACCTCTCCGCTCGGGGGAGCAAAAGAGGTTATGTTGGACTCCCGGCCGAGGCCGACCTACCAACTAAAAAAACTGGGGTGTCCCTCGTGGCCATAGCGAGAGAGGCCGCGGGACCAATAAACAACCGCGACCCTCCCCGGCCCGCTCGCGAATGCGAGTCCTCGCGTGGAGGCGCTTGCGCGCCTCGCCAAAGAAGGCGATGCACCGGAACACCAGGCGCATCAGCCCCGTCTGGACCGTTCCCTGAAGGGGAAGTAGCACCAGACACCCCCGTATCTGGCACCGCCGGTCCGAGCAGCTCCGTGTCGGCCGCTCTTCGCGCGCTAGAACAGCACGCGGAGAGCGGTCGACACGCGCCGCCTTCCTCAAAGCGGGTTTCCCCGCGAGGGAAATAAAGGGTCTCAGAAGGAGACCCTTGAAAACCCCTCCTACCCCGGTGGCAGTAAAGCCACACGGTCGCAGAGGACAGGGTGAGCGGCAACGACAACACCGACACAACTCTTCCCCTGCGACCCCACCGCGTCCGTTAACCCGTTAACGGCCCCAGAGTGGCCGCGGCAGCAGAAACGCTCGGCGTCAAGACGACTCTCCTGCCGCGGTCTCTCAGAAAAATCCTCACGGCCGAAGCCGCCCGCCTCAGCTGCGCTTCCTCCTGACGCCGAAGGAAGTCGCGCAGCCTACTGGACCACTCTCGTCTGCACTTAGTCAAAACTAAGCACCGGAGAGCGGTCCATCCCTCTGGGGTTCCTCTTCGCTTCCCACGCAGGAGCACACTCGACTGCAGGTACTGAGCCCCCCCGCCACGGCAAGGCGAGAACCCATCGAGGGGGAACCTAACCTAACCTAACCTAACCTAACCTTTTTTTTTTTTTTTTTTTTTTTTTTTTTTTTTTTTTTTTTTTTTTTTTTTTTTTTTTTTTTTTTTTTTTTTGTTTTTACCTGGGGAAATCCTACTGGATACCCCGCGCCCCGGGGGGAGCGCTGGGTTATGTGGGACTCGCACCCACTAAAACCCCAGGGTGGCCTTCTCTGTGCTGTTGAGCGGCATCCCGGGACCGTTAAGACACACACCGGAATGCCGCTCAGCACCTGGGGAGGAAGCAACGCTCTCCCCCCTCCCCGGTCACGACGAAGCGAGCCACTGTCGCCCCGTCGTCCTCCTCTTGGCAGCTCGGTTGGCAGTCAAGGGCCCCCGCCCCGACCGCCAGCTGCCGTGAGGGTACGCCGCCGCCGAGCGGGATCGGCCCTCTCCCGATCCCGCTCTGCGGCCTCCTTTTGAAGCATCACCGCTTCACAGAAGGAGACCACTGCCCGCCAGGAGTCTTGATCCGCCAGCATAGCCGAGACTATGGCCGGCGGAGAGAGATCTCGCCCGATCCGGGCGACCATGGAGCTCCGCTCGGAGGCCCATGCAGGGCACTCCTCCAGCGTGTGCTGGGCGGAGTCCAGGTCACTCCCGCAGTGGTGGCACCGCGTCGTCGGTTCGCGTCCGATCCGACACAGGTACTCACCGAAGCATCCGTGCCCGGTGAGCACCTGCGTCAGCCGGAACGTGACGTTCGACCGCCGCTCGAGCCAGGCTTCGAGGCTCGGAAGGATGGCGCCTAGGGCGCGCTGGCACGAGATCCACGGCTTCTGCAGCCTCTCGCGCCACGTCTCGAGCGCCCTTCGGCGCTCACACTTCCGCACTTCTTCCGGCGGCGCAGATTCCCCTTCTCCCTGGCGAAGGCGCGCATACACCCGCGCGTCCATCTCCGCCAGGATGTCCAGCGGGGGGAACCGCGCCAGGACAGAGGCCGCCTCAAAGGATACGGTGCGGTATCCCCGTGCGATCCGAATGGCCACTCTCCGCTGCACGCTATAGATCATAGCGCGGCAGCGGCGGATACCCAGTCTGGGCGACCAGACGGGCGCCCCGTAGAGAGCCACGGACCGCACCACCGCACCGTAGAGGCGGCGGACTCCCTCCTCGGGTCCCCCTAGATTGGGCAGCAACCGGTGCAATGCACCCGCTACCCCATCTAGCCGGGGGAAACCTAACCTAACCTAACCTAACCTAACCTAACCTAACCTAACCAATTTAAGAGAGATGAATTTAATAAACTATAAATTATCTTATTTCTAAGTATGAAAAAATTTTGAAATTAAGCAGGATGAAAGATAATAAATTAAATTAACTATATTTACTTAAATTTTAGGGGGTCGTCGCGATGAATCCCGAGGGAGCAGCTCAGCAAGGTGCAGGATTTTTTCGGCCAACTTCCAGTCGTGGTTTCCCGGCTTCCCGATGGAATATCGAGAAGCGGAAAACGGTGTTGGGGTCCCTGGATGGTCCTCTTGCGATGGTGAAAATTTCAGCCACGTGACCTTCGGTTTCAGGAATTTTCACGAACACGTGAAAAAACAAAATTGTCAATATCTCCGGAGGGCGCGGGGTGAAAAATCCCAAATTTTTGTCAGGTGTGAGGGGGGTCACTACGCGTGTTTTAGCACTTCAAAAACTAGGGGGCAAGGCGATAAAAATGGCGGCGCACGCGCTTAAAGGTTCACGCACATGCGTTCCGCGTGAGATTTATAACCTCAAACCTATGCCGTACCTGTTTTTGTCCTTTTTGCACTATTTATTACACTGCAATCCAGTTTTCAGCGAAAGTGAAACTTGCACAACACCAAAACACATAATTTGACACAAAATTCGGGTCAATAGGAGCACTTTTTACAAATTTAAGAAATTTTTGAGCGTGGAGCTGCTCTAAAAGATGCGTTCTCGGCGGGGGGAACCGCGCAACTCAAAAAATTGACTTAAATTGACCGCAAAATAGGTTTGTCGCCCATATAAGTGCTACCTCACCAAAAACCAACCCCCGAATTCGGGAAAAATTCGTGCGTGGTTCGCTTCCTTGTGGCTCCTGGAACAACGTTTGTTCCGGGTGAAAAATTTTATGTTAGGTACTTCAGTCAAAACAAGCCTATTTGCGGTCGGGTACCAAAATTTTTAAATTTCAGGAATTTTTTGGGGAAAGCCCAGAGGGCGAAAAATTTTTCTGAGTACACAGAAAATTTACAAATTCTCTTCTTCGTCCCTGACTATTTTTTACTTTTAAAAATTTTGCCATTTTATATTTTTCTCAAAATTTTTTATAAAAGTAGGGCCCGAGCGGGCATCACCGACTAACGTTGTTCACCCCCTATCTCGAAAAGGGTGCGAGATATCGCAAAAATAACGTTGAATCGGTTCTCCTACGAGAAACGATACTTGGGTGAAGCTGTCGAACCCCACCCCGAAAAACCACCCCCGGTGAATTTTTTGGGGTTGTTTTTGAAAATTTCTTGTTTACCAACCCCCGGGGTGAAATCCTGGTGGCTGGTAAATCAAGTTGGACCCCCTGCTACACATTCCCACCTTTTTCAAAATTTTATTCCCATTCCTAACGTCCAAACAATCCAAACGAAATTTCTGCGAAAACTACCCCCTACCTTCAAAATTCAAAATTAAATACTTCCATCCCTTCCTTAACTTGGCTAATTCGCTTATCGGATAGCAGAATCCTTCCCCTTAACAACCCACTTTTTGGCATAAAAATCGCAGGGATAGTACAGGCTTGAAAATTTTTTCCATCAACGCGGAAAATTTTTACCGGCCGCAAACGATAAGTTTGTACACCCCTATTTGCGAAATTTCGGCAAACTTTAACCCCCTGTAACTCGGAAACGGTGCGTCCTAGCCGAAAAAGGACGAAATTTCGGCCCCCCCCCCTAAAAACCCCCCCCCATCTCCTTACAGTCGAACAAACCCAACCACCCCCGATTTTTTCCAAAATTTTTCAACCCTCTACCCCTTGATTTAAATACCGACCAGCTTCACTTGAGCCCTCAAAAACTGGGAAAAATCGATTAAATTCGATATCTCCCGAACCGCGCATCCTATCGAGACGGGGTTTTCAGCGTTGGGCTCGTATTAAGTAGAGCTATTTCTTGGGCACAAAAACGGACTCTACATAGAGTCGAAAAATTTTTCTGGAAATCGCTTTAAATTCTATATCTCCTAAACCGTACGTCCAATTGAGACGCGGTTTTCAGTGTTAAGATTGCTATAGGTAGAGCTACGATTTGGCCGTGCAACTGAGCTCTACATAGAGTCAAAAAATTTTTTCTTGTTTTCTGTATGTACATTGACTCCTAGTATTAAGCTTTATGTATAAGACCTTATTATAAGCAATTAGACGATAAATCTCTACATAGAGACTAAAACTTTTATACTTTTAAAATTAATTTCATTGTGCAAATTGTCACTTGAAGGACTTATTGAGACCCCTACACCTAAAAATAAGAGTAGAGCTCTACATAGAGCTCTTATGAAACAAAAAATTTTCGACAAAAATTAATACAGATTTATATTGCATTGCTTATTTTGACCATCCTAGTCTCTACTAGTAAGTTATTTATGGACTCTACATAAAATCTTGTGAATAAATTTCTACGTTCAGATAATTGAAGTCGCGCTCTCCACACACACACACATACACATTCGCACACACACACACACACACACACACACACACACATTTACACACAAACACACACAAACACACATACACACACACACACATACACACAATTATACATTCACCTTAACACTTACCTGTGAGGGCGTTAACACCTGTGCTGGTACTGCAACCTGAAACATAAAGTACACATAAATTAGAAATAAAGAACAAATTACAAATAGGAAGTAGAGAAGGTTTCTTACCTGTTTTCATATCACGAAAACGTTGTTTTTGACACAAGCTGCTCTTTTGAGCAACTTGTCTAGCTTTAAGTTTTGTTTTGTTTTAGTTGACTAAGTCTTTTGTATTCTGGTTTATACAACTTATACAAATTGCCGGACATTATTTCACATTCTTATATTTTATTTGACGCGACTACCTCCAACATGTTTGGACATAGAACTCCCACCAGACCGTCGGCGGGCGCATCGTCACCGCCAAAAATTAAGCCATCGGTTGTAAGACGAAGCATTGACGAGTGGGAGTCAGCCAACTCTGACCCAACCCCACCACTAACGCAAATGACGACGCAGGCAGGTCCTGCTCAAAAGGGGAAGGCCACAAGATCGCCACGACTAGCTGGACGCGCAAATTCGGGGACTGCAAGCACCTCGATGACTCCCCCAAACCTTAACATCCTTGATAGAGTTGCGGAGGCTAGGAACTGTCTCAAAAAGGGGAAACTCAATTTGAGCAGCTCCCGCAACATTAAAACAGAAATCAAAAATGGAATCAGCGAGGTGCTTGACAGGCTCTTCCAGTTAGTCAAAGAGTCAGAGGCGGAGCTGAAGGAAAGTAAAGAAAAGAAAGGAGGAGAAGAAAAGGAAACCGAAGGAAAGGAAGAAGGAAAAGAGATAATAACAGGAAAGATGGACAGCACTTTCTCGATGGGAGAGGAGAGTTCCTCCCAGCTGACCATACAGCTGAAGGAACACAGTCTCCTCCTCACCGAGAACACAAAAAAGATGGAGGAACTGGAGAAGAAGTTAGAGAAATGGCAAGGAGTGCCCTTGGAAGTGCCCAGGACCTATGCCGGCGTGGCAGCCAAACCGGTAGTTCAGCGGCCAACGCTGCACTCGGTCGTGGTCACTTCCAAGGACGAGATGGAGACAGGAGAGGAAGTGCTGGATAGAGTGAGAAAGGCAATAGATGCAAAGGAAGGATGGGTAAAAGTAGAAAGAGTTAGAAAGGCCAAGGACAGGAAGGTGGTGATGGGATTCCGGAGTGTGGATGAAAGGAATAAAGTAAAGGAGAGACTGGAAAAGGAGGAAGTTCATCTCGCCGTCGAGACAGTCAAAAACAAAAACCCGCTTCTGATTCTAAAAGATGTTCTGAAATATAATACAGATGAAGACATCGTTAAAGCTTTGATGAATCAGAACCGGGAAGTTTTTGGCTGTCCCGATGGCGAAGATGATAAGATAGAAATAAAGTACAAGAGGAAGGCCCGGAACCCCCACACCCATCATGTGGTCATAAGTGTCCCACCGCGATGGTGGCGGAACGCAAATGAAGAGGGATTCCTGCACTTGGACTTGCAAAGAGTCAGAGTGGAGGACCAATCCCCACTCATCCAATGCACGCGCTGCTTGGAGTTTGGGCATGGCAAGCGTCTCTGCAGAGAGTCGGTCGACCTCTGCAGCCACTGCGGCGGGCCCCACCTCCGAGCAGAATGTGCAGATTGGATAGCGCAAACAGAGCCTACGTGCAGGAACTGTTCTAAGGCCAAGTTCGAGCACACGGGACACAACTCGTTTAGTGCAGAATGTCCGGTACGGAAGAGGTGGGACATTATAGTGAGGTCTACAGTGGCCTACTGCTAAAGGCGTCCCTGGCATTTCAATATTGATTGAGGATAGGTCGAAGCTCTACAAGGAATATAGGGAAGGAACATGGGAAGGGATGTTGAGGGTCACGGGTAGGACAGCACGGAGAAAGGAGGATATGCCAACAAACAGAGGGAAGGGAAAATCTAGCCTCAAAACACTGGTGAACGGTGACCATGTACAAAGTCTAACGATAAAAGAAGCCCCTATAGTGAATAATGTGGAACAAGATGAATCCTGCGACCCATCATTCACAAAGGAGGAACCAAAAAGACGAAATGTGTTACCTGTTCCCAAAAAGGCACGAGGTTCTGACTGCGGAACGGACGCCTACAGCTATGCCATACCCAATGATCCAAAATGGACTGAACGTGCTGGACACCTGAGACAGACCCCATGTCTTCCTGTAGACAGAAAAAGAACTGCACACCCGACCCGTCAATGCTTCGCCTTAGGCTTTAAATACTCGGCATTCGGAAATATAATAGTTAAAATACTGAGTGAAGTAATGGTCGGCAAAATTAAATATAAGTTTTCATTTGTGTGTAAAATAAGTTGTAATAGATATAAGAATTTTGTTTTGAAAATATGCTTTTTTGACATATTGCTTTATGTGAAATCAAGCATAGCAGAAGTGTTTAAAAAGACGTTTAAATTTTGTTTACCTTTATTTTCCCGTGTTAGTAGTTTAAGTAAAATAGAAATAAATAATAATAGAGTAGAGCAAAATAGATATAACAGAAAAATGGGAGTCCCACCCATTTCGGAAAGACTGAGGACGGATAAGAGAAAGAATAAGTATGTAGCATGAAAGTACGAGAGGAATAAAAGCGAGAACTGGCATGAGTGAAGATTAGGTTAACATAGGCTCCGATTACGTTGGAGGTAGAATAGGAAAGAAAAAAAAAAAAAAAAGAAAAAAAAAAAAAAAAAAAAAAAAAAAACCTAACCTAACCTAACCTAACCTAACCTAACCTAACCTAACCTAACCTCGAACCTAACCTAACCTCGAACCTAACCTAACCTCGAACCTAACCTAACCTCGAACCTAACCTAACCTCGAACCTAACCTAACCTCGAACCTAACCTAACCTCGAACCTAACCTAACCTCGAACCTAACCTAACCTCGAACCTAACCTAACCTCGAACCTAACCTAACCTCGAACCTAACCTAACCTCGAACCTAACCTAACCTCGAACCTAACCTAACCTCGAACCTAACCTAACCTCGAACCTAACCTAACCTCGAACCTAACCTAACCTCGAACCTAACCTAACCTCGAACCTAACCTAACCTCGAACCTAACCTAACCTCGAACCTAACCTAACCTCGAACCTAACCTAACCTCGAACCTAACCTAACCTCGAACCTAACCTAACCTCGAACCTAACCTAACCTCGAACCTAACCTAACCTCGAACCTAACCTAACCTCGAACCTAACCTAACCTCGAACCTAACCTAACCTCGAACCTAACCTAACCTCGAACCTAACCTAACCTCGAACCTAACCTAACCTCGAACCTAACCTAACCTCGAACCTAACCTAACCTCGAACCTAACCTAACCTCGAACCTAACCTAACCTCGAACCTAACCTAACCTCGAACCTAACCTAACCTCGAACCTAACCTAACCTCGAACCTAACCTAACCTCGAACCTAACCTAACCTAACCTCAAACCCTCCGCAGTTCCGCCGCGCTCTTCGTGAGAAAATCGAACTGCTCGCTGTCCCAACCGAGCGGATAGCCATGCTCGACCGGGATCAGCTTGAGCACTATATCGATAAACTCATGAGGAGCGTGGAGGAGACTTGCGATCAGACTCTCCCCCCGATCAAACCGCGCAAGATGAAAACGAATCCGTGGTGGGCCCAAGAGTTGACGGAAAAGAAAAAAGAGGTGATTCGCAGACGGCGGCGTATTAAAGGAGCAAATCCAGCTCGAAAACAGCTAGTGATCGATCAGTACTTGGAGGCGCTCGATGACTACAAGAGCGCCATAGACCAAGCTCGTATCACTAGCTGGAAGCGACTTTGCTCCGAGATGTCTCGACACGACGCACGGGATGGGGCGTGGCGGATAATACGGCGTAGCGCGGGGCCTAGCGTGACGGGGGTAGGGCTGAAAAATGCCCAGGGCGACACCCTGTCCGCTGCCGAATCCGCTCGCCTTTTAGCCGACACGCTTTTCCCCGAAGACTCGCCTGACTCTGACACTCCAGAGCAGGCTGAGCTGCGTCGAGACGTCCTAACGCCGCCAAATTCCGAACACCTCGGTCATTCAATAAATATCGGGGTCAACAATAAATATCGGGGGGAACGAAGTCCGAAAAACTATAAAAAAAAAAAAAAAACCTAACCTCAAACAAAAAAAAAAAAATATTTCGTTTTGTTTTGTTTAATTTTTTCAGGTCAAAAAACAATTGTACAGTGGTTTACAATGGTGATGGTGATGAAGTGTGTTAAGATTTTCATTAGGTTCTGGCTGACTCTCCTTTCGGCACACTTACTAATGAACTGGTCTTATTGGGCCCATGTAAATAGTTTGATTTTTGGGTGAGGGGCTGCGAGTGACAGACCCGGCGATACCTCTTGCTTGAGGCACCTCACCTTATAAAAAAGTAAATAATAGATGCTGGATAATGTACCTACTTAAAGATTCCTAGAAAAGAACTTTTTTAGCACGCCGCCGTTATGTATTGTATTCTTTAATATTGTCTTAGTCGGCAAATACTCACGTCTTTGTATTGTTTATCTAACCACACCTAGCCACCTGGTCTTAAATACGTGAAACAAAGATATGTTTCGGCACTAAGCGCTATTGTCATATGACATCTATACACTTGCCGACTTCTCGGCAAATGTTATTTTTCTTTGTTTCGATTCGACGAACTGCATCGAATGAGCTCTAAGATAAGAACGCTTTGTGGTTTGTAGTTACTATTGTTTTAAAAAATACCACGTCGGTACTTTGTAGAATACTATTCTTTGTCAATAAGTAGACTGACTGCATGTGGTTCTTGTATATTTTTAGGACGAAAGGAAGGTTGTAGGTAGGTACATTAATCTCGGAAATCACACTTACGAAAAAATTTATTATTTATCACTATTGTGAAAAAATTATTTGACAGTAAGTGACAGTAATGGATAAGTACTTGGATTTGTCATGTTCTTATTCACACGCTTCAAAAATATGTTTTTGTATTTAGTACTGAACCCTGTAGCGCAACCTTACTCCTGCTTGGCAAAAGGATCGGCATGCCGTCTCGCGTGTAGGACAGTAGCACTGACGTAATGTTAGCGCGACTCGCACGAGAGGCAGCTAGCACAGACGTAACTTTTATCAAGTGTCTTAGGTCTTAGAGCGTTTAAGGTCGCTCCGCACCGCCGCCGTGGCATCAAAATGTCCCAACTGCGAGTCAACGCGCACTGCTGTATATGCTTATTTCTTAATTGTTACGACAGTGCTACTCGCGACTGCGACTGCGACTCGCCAGGGTGACAATTTCAGTTATATGGGAATTGCGCTCATATGGCTTTGGCAGCTAAAGTGTTAAGCAAGCAAAGAACCTAGCGGCTCAGCTTGGCGCCATCGTGCAGATGAGGGGCAAGATGAAAGCAAGCGCCATCTAGAACTAGTCGCAGAACTAGTCTAGGTGTGGTCTGCATAGCAAGCGCCGGCTCGTCGGACCGGGCTGGTTCAGGCAAGTCGAGGAGACAGCAGACGTCTCAGGCAGGCGCCATCTTATCAGGCCAATGCGGTGTATGATAAGGTGAGAGGGATTGCAGACATCCCGTAGCAAGCAAGTGCGGCAGTTCGCTGCCAGGTAGCTTTAAGTCGTTAAACGAGTGGTTAAGATTGGTGTAGTGAATAAGTGATTGTGTTTATGTGATTAATACCTAATATAGAACTAGTTTAATATAATTAGGCAGAATCTGTATATTTTTTAAAGGAGATGTTTAATTTATTGTATTGTCTATGGATTTGATTCTTATGTCATTATGACGTTTGGAACTAAGAAGAAGGACTATTGTTTGTAAACGATATTGTATTGTAGAAAAAGATGGAAATAAGAAGAGTAAAAGGAAATAACAAGAGAATACCATAGTTTCATTTACGCTTCTGTTACAGTAGGTATTGTCTGACCAAGAACGTTGTTACCAGGGCGCTACCATCTCCAAAGACTAGATTACGATATAAAGCTCCTCCTCGTTGTACAATGTACCTACATATTACGGGATACCGCCGCCGTTAATAAAATAAAACACATTATTTATTTTCGAGTTGTTTGATTATTATCAGTAGTTTAATTATTTATTTACCTATAAAAAACTAACGAAAGCCACTTAAGCACATTATGTATGTATACCTACATGTTTTACGAACACTTTAAATACCTACTGAAGTAATTCATAGCAGCTCTCTCTACATCCCCACTAAGTACCGACGAGCCTTTCTTTCATTTACGAGAACTCAAAACATATTCAGGTACTACATTTTCGAAGTTCCGGATTTTCGGAAAAAGTGTTTACAATTCTAAATTGTTGACATTAGAGCAGGACGTGAGGCGGAGCGGCGTGGGGGGGCGGTCAGCGCGGGGGCGGGCGCTTCATCTGAAGATAGCACCTGCAACAGTGTAGCACTATATAGGTACAAGTAGTATCACATTTCTGTAGCTATGACCCAGAATAATTGGTTTACAAAACAAATAGTAAGTTAGCAGGTACCTATCTTTAATGTGTCATTTTAATTTGGTGACATCGTAACGAGAATGTATCCTACCTGCTGCGAGAGTTCGGCGAGAATGTGCGCCACCTTGCGGATCGTTTCGATCTCTTGCGGTGTGGGCAGCGGCAGGCGCGGCGCGGCGGACAGCGCGGCGGCGGCGGCGGGGTGTGCGCGCGCGCCGTGACTCCCGCGGACCATGCTTTCCGGCTGCCAACACACAGCTATGTCAGTCAACTATACCGACAGACGGCCAGCGATACCTCTCAGGGCTGACAGTACTGCAACCGAACTAGTTTCCTAAACATTAAGGTTCGTATCCATGAAGGAGAGAATCACGACGAATCTATTTCGCATCGCAGCAATAATGTCGCCGCTGTGTATATCGGGTACAATACGTGATCTTCATTTTAAAGACAGGTTCACACTTCGTCCATCCTGAATCCTATCAGAACGCAGACGACGACCGACGACGTGGAGAGGGACAGGACAGGGCGTTTGCTGGAGGTAAATATAAACGGAAACTTGATTGTTACGAGTATATAAACCGTAACCGGTTGGTTAAATGTAATAAGAGAGTGACCTGCGCGGCGCCAACTAGGGCGGCGGCGGCCAGCAGCAATGATAGTAGCACAAGCGGTGGTGTCATCGTGGCAACACCTCGTCCCGTTCTGCTACAAGCTCCGCACTATCAGTACCATAGGTCCGTGGCCGCAGCCCGCGCCTTATATCTCACGTGGAAATAGTTGCGTGCTGATTGCCTGCTCATCAGTCAGCTCAGCCCTCATTATGCTGTTTAAACGAGGTAGCGACACGGCATCGTTTCACGTGCGTGACTACAGTGAGCGTTGCAGATAACTAAACTACAGTAAGCGCTTACCGGTCCAAGTCCAAGGTTGGGCTCGTAGGAACTTTAAAATAATGTCATAAACTCTTATTTTACTGCGTTTATTATTGGGAACGAGGTTGAATTGAGTCAAGTATCGGTTAAGTATATAGTGGTGAAATGGTAGCGTGAGCTGTGTGTCAGGACAGGAGACGTTCTGATGGTCACTGTTTGGGTGCCCGGGTGGGCATCAGAAGATCGTCGGCGGGAGATTATAGCGAGGCTTCACGAGGGAAGTGCTGTGGTCGCATATTACCCTCTCTCTTTTCTTGAATTTTTTCAGTATTTTTGATTTAAATTTAGTTGTCATCTGGGGAGAGAATATTATAATTTAGACAAGCAGTGCATATCGTGGGCAACACGAGGGTGTGGTGGTTCGGTAGACAGCGCGTGTACCTTGGAAAACCAGGTGGGGCGTGTGCTGCGTTCAGGGTCTTCGTCGTCGTCACTGTAGTCGCTGTCCTCCTCCGCGTCGTCGTCCTGCTGCAGCGGTGGCGGCGACGGAGCCGTCCAGCGCGCCCTCCGCGGCTCCGGCTGGCGGTCCTCCTGGGCGTCGTCGTCTCTGTTCTCTTGATCGTCGTAGTCATCGTCGTCGGCGGCGGCGGTGGCGGCGATCGCGACCGCGGCCGGCTTGTCCACGTGAGCGCGGATGGTGCGCGGCGGGTGGCGGTTGTAAATGGGGCGCAACGGCACTATCGACGAAGGGATGATCCTGCGCGACTCGTTTCGTCTCGTTGCGTTGTTTCCTGTCCTGCTCATGTAGGTATATTGCTAGTTTGAGTGTGGCTTGGTGGGAAGGATGAAATCGTTAAAACCTACATTTTATTGCTATTGTTTGTAGTAGTATTCCCGGTGCTGAAAGTCTTACATAAAAAACAAGAGCCTAGACGGACCCCGTCCAATGGTATTTGTTTGTGACGCATGACGTTTGAAGTTAGCATTGCCATTTGCCAGAAAGTAATAGTGTTCTGTCAAAGGTGTTCTGTGAGCATTGTGTGAGCCTCGGTGTGAGCCCGAGGTGTGAGCATTCATCAAAGCAATGGGGATGATGACTGATGACTACATTCAAAAATTCATATTTGAAACACATTTTTACCTGATCAAATACATAAATAAATACAAAGATACAGAGCATCAAAGTTACGGAGTGGGGGGTATTTATTTATTTATTGGAAAACCAACAGCTTCAATATCTATACAAAATAGAAAATTATAAATTAACAAAGGAGCCAATTACAGGTTATTAATTAGGTATTGACGTCACTCCTCGGTTAAAATCGTACTGAGGCGTGACGTCACTAAGGCGGCCAACTTTCCGAAATCTGAATGCGGGACTTAACCTTTCGTGAATGGGGGGGGGGGTCTTAGGGATTAGTCGATAAACACAAAACTTAGGTTGAAGTCATTTCTTTTTAAAATTATATTTGTCACTAGAGTGACACTTTTTCTACACCGCACTTCTGAAGGAGTTAAACACTTTTGCAAGAACGGAAATTCTTTTTGTAAATCTTCAGTGAATTTACAAGTTCGCTTTTTCACTATCGGCGGCATTGAAAAATTATCGGACGGAACTGATAAAATAAAAACGCAATAATTTAACCTATCAATATCGTGTCACGGCGTGCACTGTCTAATTTTCAAAATCAAAACAATTCCATTTCTCGTGCGCCCCTTTCCCGCTCTTACGCCTCATGAGTTCAGTAGAGAGAAAGAGAACGAGATTAGCGCGTAGGTAATCTGTGTTCCTGCACTGTTGACCGTGCGCGCGTGTGGGTGTTGTGCAGAAGTGTGGTAGAAAAAGGGATGCGGGACATGCGGGACGCATACAACGTTTTGCGGGACTATTTCACTAATAATTTTAAAGCGGGATTTCGTCTAGCATTGCGGGACGGTTGGCCGCCTTAGACGTCACGAGCAACTTCAACCTAGTGTATCTTTGTCATTTTTAGTTTAAGAGAAAAAAGAAAAAATACGTGTCGAATATTTTAAAATAGGTAATCTATGTGATGGACTAAAAAAAATTAATTAGTCATCATGCCCATTCTCTGGATGAGAATAATGATATACCTATTTGCTCTCATCGTCATTATGCTTTTGAAAAAACTTGTCATCTTTTTAGGCGCACGCGTTTTTTGAATAATTATTTTATTATTGTAAATGTTCTTACACAAATTCGCCATACCTACATCTTCGAGAAATAAAAAATAACAATACATTTTCCCAAACGTACATAATACCGGCCGTCATTCAATGATATTAAATTATACCAGGTGCAGATATGTTGTATGCGCACGTATTTTGAAGACTGTAAATTGACCTAACTATGACAACTTGTAGTTAGTCTGCGACAAGCGCAGTCAAGAGCATGACGTTCCTGTCAGGTACTAAAAATTGAATAAATAAATAAAAATGCCTTCGTGCGTGTTTCGAAAGTGTACCAATTACGACAAGAAAGTGAACAAATCACAAGCGGGTATCTCATACCACTCGTGAGTATGCAATGATACATTTTACATAAATGTAATTTTGTTTCCATACAATCTGATAACAGATTCAAAGACGCCATAATTCAGATAAAGAGAGAAAGAGCGATTGATTTTGACGCGAGAGCGATAAGGATGCGAGACATAGATTAGTTACTACGGATATTAAAGTGCTGTCATCAGCTGTCATTGAAATTTTTTTTGGCACATATTTAAAATGTCAATTACTATGAAGGTAACATATCTGTACCTATAAAATATCATTGCCGTCATTCAAATTTTTGTGTGGTTTCTGAAGATTGTCCCATTTACATCCTTATCGGTCCATTAACGTCCCCACTACAGGGGCACGAGCCTACTCTGTGGAGAAAACAACTTTCAAACTCTTACATTAAGTACCTACATTGAGCTAAATCGTAAGACCAGGCCTCCGTCACTCTATGTACTTGCACGCTATAAATACCTACCGCTCAGCGGGCCGCTTGCGGACCAAGCGAAGCGCTCGCACGTTGTTCAAACTTTGATAGTTCCATTCGTTTTTTTATTTGTTTTTAATGTTTTATAATTTTTAATAATTAAGTATTTTTAATAACAAAAATAATAATAACCGAGAATTTAGAAAGATAAGAAAACATTAAAAATTAAAAATAAAAACATGTTAAAAATAAATATATTAAAAACGATAGAATTTTAAACTGCCCCATATAAGTCGGAACATATTCATAGTTCTCAAAAACATAGTCACAAAACGTTTAGTTAATTTAATTTTATCGAAGAGGCAGCCCCGCGATTTTTACGGGTTCGCGCGGTGCACAGCAATCACAACGTAGTATTTAGGCATATTTTAACATGTAGTGGTATATGACGTGACAGTTGGGCTATTGCGCACTGTTAAAGCAGTAGGTATTGGACATTTTCTTCTGAGTGAAGTATCTGTTACGTAGTAACTATTAGCACCTATTAGGTAATCTGTGGTAAGACTGTCTGAATACCGCATAGTTTAATAAGCCTTTTTTAAATCTTGAGTCCTTTTTAAAATCACTAAAGTTTAGTTCAGTTTAGTTTGTTTATACTTGACAACTTAATACGTGTAAATCAACCTTTATGTATGTCCTATCTTATTGTCCATGCCTCCAATGTCAATGTCAATGTCAAGTCAATATTGTCAACGTCAAATAAAATAAATAAATCCATAATACAAACAAACGAGCGGATACGGAAAGAGGAATTTTTAGTTGATTACACAATGTGAAATGGGTTTTTATTAATTTGTAAACGAGCTTGTCTTTCTTATTAACTTATTTTCTAACCACTGGACATTGGCGAAATCAAAGGGGGACCCATACTACCAAAAATTGAATTGAATTGAAACAAACGAGCTGTTCTGTGTTAAAATAGGATTCCTTTTACTATATTCTTACCTATTATGAATAATATGTTGGTGATAAATCCATATTTTATTATTATACAATAAAGATGGACTTGGAGTCAGCAGCCTGGCTAATGTTCTACATGCTCGTGGCTCCGCATAAAATATTCCGGAATTTTAAGTATAGGAAACGTAAGCACCAATTTGTAATGATCTTGTATCATCTATTTTACAGTAGGTACCTACTCACTTTAAGTGAAGCATAAGAGAGTATTAGTGGTTAGACTTTGTGTGAAGCAGAATATGGTCACTGCAACCTGCAACCCCAGCTGCTTGCAAACATTCATACTGTTTGTTGGGAATTAATAGACTAGGTACGAAGATAACCTAGATTTAGTAAACTGTGAGTTAGTGGACTCTTGTGTGTAAATCTGCAATATGTACGGGTAGGTACTTCCTACAATGAAGTGATGCAGTGAGCATTGTAAAGGACATACAATTTACCGGGCCCAAAAAAACTCAATGCCTAGAAATGAAACATATGCCAAAGTATAGACCTAGACTGGCCCGACAGTTTATTATATGGAGTAAGATATTTCAGTGTTAAAATAGTGTTAGAGGCTGAGTTGCAATGTGTTTGTATAATGCAACCAATAATGCAAACACTAAACTTGTTGTAGATGCTGTGTCCGGGTTGGTGCGCAACGGTCCTGCCTTTCTAGTCCTGTTCAGTGTCTGGTTGCTCTGTAAGTTACTTGCTACTTGTATATTATTTAATTAATTAACAGCATATTGTCGTTGCCAATTTGAAACCTCTTAAGTGCAAAGAAGTGTGTTTTGAGATAATCGAAAAAAACTGTCCTAGGTCAAAAAATATATGAAGGGATAATGATATAATACTAAATTGAATTTCAGTAAAGCACCAATATGGGGCTATAGAAGATACCTAGAAATATTTTTAAAAAGTTGTAAAATCCAAATATATAAATACATGGACACGTGAGTTCTATCAGACAGTTCAGTTCTTGAGTTTTAATTTTACTAAAATTTAGTCAAATAAAAGCAGTTAAAAAAAATTGCATTTGAGTGGTTTCAAATTGGCAATGACAATATTTCAAATAGCTTACGCTCTACAATATAACATAGAATAGGCTAAGTTTCTATTTTTGTAACTCTGGACACAGGAAAACAAGGCAGTCTCTAATATATTTATCCTAAGTGAACATGAAATTAAGAGATGGACAGACAGACAGACAAACGGACTGCCGAGCCTTAGTAATTGGGTCCCGTTTTCACCCTTGGCATAGGGCACGGAACCTTAAAAAAGAAAAATTACGTGTTAGATAAGTATTATTTAGTTAGAGGCTCGTTAACGATGGTTTCTTTTGTTTTATAAGAAGGCTAACTTAAGCCGATTTTACTTTTAACTAGTGTGTAATGTTGAAATGAGTTTCATGAAATAGTTGCAGTTCATGTGAAATACTTCCACAAAAATAATAGATCATTTTCTACAATACGAGTGTTTTAGTAGTTCGGTTGAGATAGTGTTGGCGATGGTTGATATGGTTGTCGTGGTGCAGTGTCGTCGGAGTGGTTCGCGACGGCGCAGACGCTGCTCGACGCTGTCGCCGGCGCGCTGCTCGCCTCCACCTTCCTCTGGTACACGCATGCCGTCGTGAGAGTTGCTGTGATGCGAGAGTGGCGGAGGGGTTGACTCGGTGTCGTGTACGCAGGTACGCGTGTGGCGGTGCGGCGAGGCGCGCGCCGGCGGTGCGGTGGCGGTTCGGGTTCCCCGCGCCGTTGGCGATGCTGCGCTGCCTGCGAGTGCTGCTGCTCGACGGGCTGCTGGTGACCGTCGGCTCGTCGTTGTGGCTGGTCTCCGACGTCCTCTGGCTCTGCTGCGTCGTCGGCTACGCGTACGCCTCGGTGCTGGGACGCGGCGGTGAGTTGCCCCTCGCCGTCTGCGGTGCGTGATCTGATGCGGTGATAGTGACCGCGTGGGGTGTGTTCGTCGGCGGCGTGGAGCGCGAGCGGCTGTGGCGTGCTGCTGCCGGTGTACGTGGCGTCGCTGGGCGCGCGGCTGTGCGTGGAGCGGCGGCTGGCGGCGCTGCGCCCCCGGCCGGCGTAGCGGGTCGCCGCGCGCCGCCGCCGCTACCGCCCGCGCCGTCGTCCGCAGTTCCGCCCGCGGCCCGCGCCCCTACCGCCGCCGCCGCCGCCCCGGGATCACCGCCGGGTCGGCTGAGCGGTCCCACAGCCGAGACGGCCGCCGTATCGCACTCAGTCGGACGATACGAGTTCACTCGTGGACGTCGCGTTCGGCGATCTCCGGAAAGTCAGCGTCGGCCCCGCAGTCCGACTCGGCCCCGATTCCCGGTCTCCATTTCTACGATCTCCCCGCGTCAGACGTAAGTCAAAGGTGCGCGACGCCGTCGTCGGTATCGCAAACCACTCCTACGGTTTTGCATTAAGCACACTCGAGTAAAGTACTATTTAAGGCTTTTCGGCCCTCGCAACCTACGACGAAGAAGCAGGTAGCAGTCAAATCGTCGGTAGAAAGACAAAGACGGACGTCAGGTACCGTACCGACATATATGAACGAATCGAAGTACAATCAATACATTTTCTCGTTAATTATATGTATAAATGCGACGTAAACGCTTCACTTCCCCGTTTGAATTTCACGTAAATAAAATGGATGTAAGTAGGTACTCATTCGTCTGTGATGTAGATAGAAAACCAAAACAATCTATTTATGTACTTCTCGACCGGAATGGAGTAAAGTATAGTACGGAAGAGAACATAGTAAAAAAACAAATATAATAATAGTGTGTTATGTAATAAAATAATGTACATTGTACGTGTATGTTACGAGTATGTGTTAGATATCGTGATGTGACTGTTCATTGTTAAACTCTGAAATGTGAACAAATAGTATATATATCGACGCTAGAAAGCAAACACGTCGTAACCCACAAAAGTACAATTGTTCACCAGAACAGAAAAACTTTTCGTATTTTTAAATTTTTGTCATATCTTCCGTATTTATGGACCTACAGTTACCATTTTTTGACACAATTTTTATATTTTTTTGATATATAAATTGATTTAAATAGATTTTATCTAAAGTTTTTTTAAAACATTTTAATGTTGGTTACGACAATTGACAATTTAAATTACGACCATTAAAACGTAGTAAATGAAGTCAGTAAATGTATGGAAAGAAGAGAACCGCTCTTTTTTTGGCAAGCAAAATGTGGTAACCAACATTACTTTACGGATACTCACCTTCAAAAACATCGTAATAATTATCAATCTGTGAATTTTTACCATCAATATGTAGTAACTAGCATAACTTGCATACATAATTTCAAAAAAAAATAGTAAATGTAACATAATTGAACTGTGGTTTCTAAATAAACTGCAGTAATAGTCAATGAAATAAAAGAGAGAGTACTTTTTATTATATATTTTTTAATAAAATCAATAAAAAAAATTAAAAAAAATAAATAACCGCGCTTAACGTCTGGTACCTGGACGATGGCACTATTGGGAGTAAACCGGAAGACGTGTTACAGGACCAAGAGGCTTTAATTCCCCGTCTAAGAGTCCTGGGTCTGGAGGAAACCCTTCTAAGTGCGAGTTTTTCTCCTGCGGTACAGATACTCGTTCCCACTTCTCTCGTTTCAATTCCCTTCTTTCCGGTCTCAAGGAACTGACTCCGTCAGATTTCTTCCTTTTAGGCTCCCTTATTTTTCTATCTGCTGTCCCTGAGGCAATCTTCACTCGGAAGCAGCTTTTACTAGCAGCTCAAAACCAACTTAAGTACCTTTCCTCTCATGTTGCTATTATTTTGTTGCGCATGTGCTTTGCTCTTCCCAAGATTACATAACATATTTGTTGCGGACCACCCCCGCTGGGCTCTGTTCTGAGGAAGTCTCCACGTTTGACGATGCCCTAAAATCAGTGGTGGAGTCAATCCTGAATGTCTCCCTAGACGAGACACAGTGGAGTCAAGCGACATTGCCAATTCGTTGTGGTGGTCTCGGGATACGTTGTGCGCGTGACGTGGGCTTGCCAGCATTTTTGGCTTCGGCACATGGGGTCTCAAATCTCGTTGCTTTTTTACTCCATTCTAATGGTGGCGAGACGAGCATTCCTTTTGTGTCGGACGCCGTGTCGGCTTGGACGACCCTCAACTCTGGTGCGGCGATCCCTGAGGCAACACAGATCCAGCACTCATGGGATGAAGTAGGAGTGAAGCAACTCCAAGATCAATTGGTGGAGAGAGCTACAGGTTCCGATAAGGCGAGACTGCGAGCTGTGTCGCAGCCGGAATCAGGGGCATGGTTACAGGCCTTACCTTCGCCTCATCTGGGCACTTTACTTGACGATGACTCTGCGTGGAGTGAACCCCATATATGCACCTGTGGTTCTACGGTAGGGGCCGATGGCCATCACGCATTGAGTTGTCGGCGATGCGCAGGCAGGTTCTCGCGACACCATGCTCTGAACGATATAGTTCGTAGGGCCCTAATATCGGCCAACGTCCCTTGCACGTTGGAGCCCCCGGGACTCAGCAGACCTGATGGGAAGAGACCGGACGGGCTGACTTTGGTGCCGTGGAGGAACGGCAAGTGCCTTATTTGGGACAGAACATGCGTCTGCACGCTAGCCGCTAGCCACCTGAGTCGCACCATCCACTCTCCGTCAGCCGCCGCGGATAACGCCGGCTGCAGAAAGAGATTAAAGTACGCGTCTCTAGAGTTGCTTTACGAGTTCGTTCCGTTGGCTGTGGAGACTATGGGCAGTTGGAGTGGTGAGTTCAGGACTTTTGTGAAGGAGTTAGGTTGAAGACTGAGTGACAGAACAGGTGACCCTCCTTCGGCATCGTTCTTGGTGCAAAGGTTGGCCATGGCCATTCAGTGTGGAAACGCGGCGAGCGTCATGGGCACCTTTGCACCGGGAACGACCAGGGGGGGATTATTTGATTAGCCATAAGTATGAATTTGTAATTATTTTGACATTTTCTGACATTTGTAATTTATTTTATTTTTACAAGACGTGTGTTACAATAGGTATAGGTACCTACTTCTCAACAAAAGTACAAATAATTCAAGAGTAAACTGTTCAAAGATAATAAATATTAAGACTTACTTCAATTATAAAGTACTTCTCTTCAAAGCATAAGCTTGAAGTAAAGGGTTATAAGCATCGTGATACAACAAAATATCGCCCACTAAAGGTAGTAAACGCAAGTGATAATAATTATACGAGCAGCAAAAACGTAGTAACCCGCACTAGGCGGAAATTATTGACGATGTAACTAGTGGCTTTTTTCTTTTTGTAGAAATCAAATTGTCGTAAGCAGCAACGTAAAAAAAACTAACGGTTTTTTTGTTGTTTAATACGTTTTATTAGTACAAAAATAATAAAAAATGGCAAATTTAAAAATCCTAACTTTTTAATTATAAATCTTTCAGTTACTTGTCATATACCATTCGACGCGTATTTTTTTTCTGAGTCTAATGACGTAATAAAAATTTTTTTGAAGGTTTGTGGGTTACGACGTGTTTGCTTTCCAGCGTCGATATATAGGGTGACTTTAAATTAGTGAACGATAGAAAAGGATATGCATGTACTCGTGATAACAAACAACTTTTACTATGGGACCAAGGTCGAAATCATTCAAAAAATTTTGAACTCTCCATACAAAATGCACCAGCAAGGCAGCTGTTAGTATGGGGGAACAATTTTTTTTTTGTGATTTCGACCTTGACCCCATAGTAAAAGTTGTTTGTTATCACGGGTACATGCATATCCTTTTCTATCGTTCACTAATTTAAAGTCACCTTGTATATACATTTTGAAAGTGACCAAAAACGACTGACTAAATGTTTGTTATTGATGTAAGATCCTTATTTTAATAAACCTATTATGAATGAAATCGTCAGTAGTTTCAGTTGATCATTACCTGAGTACCTATTTACCTATGGATACTTTAACAAGGAAAATTTTTCATGTCGTAATTTATAAACTACTATGTACTTTTATCACGTAAAATTTAACTGGCAAAAAAATGGCTGAGTTATATAACATCCAATATGGCTATAAATCGTCACTAACTTAGTACAAAGATACTGTATTATCAATGTATGTATTCATCTGTGAACTGTACTAAACTCATAACGTTTAATCATGCAGAAAAAAAATGTAAGCTAATTATTGAATTGATTTCTTAATTATATATTGTTTTTACGAGCGGTAGCTATTAGAATTCTAGTGATAATTTTCAATAGGAACTCGATAATTCAATTGTTAGTCACGCCATCTGCGGTATTTTTTCTGTACTTCCCAGTATGGGGTTCACATCAACTGTTATAAGTTTCAATGGTATGTACAATCAAACACCGCTAGATGGCTTCTAGTTCTTATTTATTTCTTGTTAGAAAGTTGGCTCAAGCTCTTTATAATAAAACCATAATGAATTTGAAAGGTAAATTATGAGACACTTAGTAAACAATTTGGAAAAAGTTTAGTGTAGTATCTTAATTATACAAAATGATCAATGGTTTAATCTATATCTATACTAGTCTATATCTATACTTCTATACTATTATTATAAAGAGGAAAGATTTGTACCTATTTTTGTATGTTTGTATGTTTGTAATGAATAGGCTCAAAAAGTACTGGACCGATTTCAAAAATTCTTTCACCTTTGGAAAGCTACATTATCCCCGAGTAACATAGGCTATATTATATTTAAAAAAAAAATAGGAATCTTTACTAAAACTCCAATAATGAAACCAAGGTGTAAAAAAATGACCTGAAAAATTCCTTACGTCGCGTGCGCTGCGAAAACTATTGATGATAGAACAAAATCATTTACTACGACTTTGCAGAACTCATCATTATCTACAAAAAGTGTCGCGACAGCATATTATGTCTAAATATTATAGTTATGTCACAGTAAGCGGTTTTTTATTTTAAAAATTTTATTTATTTTTGAAAAGGCCGCTTGAAAAGGCTCTTTATTTGTACCTTGGTATTAATCCTTATCAAAATAAATTATATTCAAGACGGCTTCAATACCTTTTTATAACTTTTTGAATTATTCAATTCGGACATTTTATTCGGAAGATATCACGAGTTTAAAAATGCAAGTATTAGAAAAAAGTCGCGTGGTTGCCGCTCACCGCGCTCAGCTAGCCAGCATGCGATGTAGGCTACTAGGCTCCATGTAAGCGTCACTGGGGTACGGGGAGGGGAGTCAATGTAATAAAATTAAAAAAATTCAAACTTCCTTTATAATTTTACTTTTTTTTTGAAACCAGACGCAAAAAAAGAAGGGTGTATGTGTGTGTGTGTATGTACCCGTGCGAAGCCGGGACGGATCGCTATTATTAATAATTATGTATACTTTATAATCTATCTTTCTCATCTTTCTCTCTTTTTATCTTTTTATCTCTCTTTAGATGAGACTCAGTGGAGTCAAGCGACATTGCCAATTCGATGTGGAGGTCTCGGGATACGTTGCGCGCGTGACGTGGGCTTGCCAGCATTCTTGGCTTCGGCACATGGGGTCTCAAATCTCGTTGCTCTTTTACTCCATTCTAATGGTGGCGAGACGAGCATCCCTTTTGTGTCGGACGCCGTGTCGGCTTGGACGTCCCTCAACTCTGGTGCGGCTATCCCTGAGGCAACGCAGATTCAACACTCATGGGATGAGGTAGGAGTGAAGCAACTCCAAGATCAATTGGTAGAGAGAGCTGCAGGATCCGATAAGGCTAGACTGCGAGCTGTGTCGCAGCCGGAATCAGGGGCATGGTTACAGGCCTTACCTTCACCTTATCTGGGCACTTTACTTGACGACGATTCTCTGCGTGTGGCGGTGGCTCTTCGCCTGGGCTGCAAGGTGTGTGAACCCCATATATGCACCTGTGGTTCTATGGTAGGGGCCGATGGCCATCATGCATTGAGTTGTCGGCGATGCGCAGGCAGGTTCTCGCGACACCATGCTCTGAACGATATAGTTCGTAGGGCCCTAATATCGGCCAACGTCCCTTGCACGTTGGAGCCCCCGGGACTCAGCAGATCTGATGGGAAGAGACCGGACGGGCTGACTTTGGTGCCTTGGAGGAACGGCAAGTGCCTTATTTGGGACGCAACATGCGTCTGCACGCTCGCCGCCAGCCACCTGAGTCGCACCATCCACTTTCCGTCGGCCGCCGCTGATGACGCCGGTTGCAGAAAGAGACTAAAGTACGCGTCTCTAGAGCTGCTGTACGAGTTCGTTCCGTTGGCTGTGGAGACTATGGGCAGTTGGAGTGGTGAGTGTAGGTCTTTTGTAAAGGAATTAGGTCGAAGACTGAGTGACAGAACAGGTGACCCCCGTTCGGCATCGTTTTTGGTGCAAAGGTTGGCCATCGCCATTCAACGTGGAAACGCGGCGAGCGTCATGGGCACCTTTGCATCGGGAACGACCAGGGGGGGTTTATTTGATTAATTATAAGTTTTGACATTTGTATTTTATTATAATAATTTATTAAATGATTAAGTGCATATGATTTTAATTTTCGATAATATTTTTTAAGAAGGAATTTTTGATACAAGGCAATATACTGTTTCATTGTGTTAGGTGTTAATGTATGGAGTAGAAATAACTTATGAACATGTGTTGCTTTATAATCTTTTTCATAATTAGACCTATTTATGCAGAAACGTTCCAACTGACAGAGAGGTGAAACTGAGAAAAATGCATTTTTGTGTTTGAGCTGTGTACTTTTTTTTCACTGCAGGTAGAGTCGAAAATGATTGATTAATTTAAAGATGTTGGGTGAATCTACTCAAGATTATTCTCCTCATACAAAAAAAAAAACACATTTTACCCCGAGAATGGCGTTTATTTTAAGCTAAATCTATAAACACATGAATTATATGCTATATTATATTAAAGACACGTTAATGAATTTAATATTTTAGAAAATATTGGCAAATATAAAAATTTGAGTGTTACTGATAATGACGGATGTTGCCGACAGTGACGAATGTAATGACGGAATGTTACCGACAGTGACGTTTGAGTTATATTATTGATGTAAATATTTATTCTCAAATACTTTTTTATTTGTCTTTTAACTACAACTTAATTACCGTAAACATGCAATCCATTACAAATTAGCTAAGACGGCTAGGTCAAAAGCCCACCCTGAATCGCACCTGATGCAAAAGTGACTATGACACTAGCAGCATTCCCACACTGAATAGCGAGGAAAATAGGTTAGTCGGGACCTTTGCGCAGTAAAATTCTACGCAAGGGTCCCGACTATTGTTTTTTAGGCGCTTCCCTAGTTCACGCATCAAACTCTTAGCTTCCGTACACCAAGTCCCGCTTTCCTCCACTACGACGGGAACAAAGAGGTACTTACCTCGTCTTGGAAGGGAGCATATTTAGCATGCTTTTGTATGGCAGCTCCTTCTGCTGCTGCACTAGCTGCCCTACTTAGACAAGGCAGGTGGGACATGGCGAAGGTACTTATGCAAGTTGCATCCTAAACTAGACAGCGTCCCCTTTCCCGAGAGATGAGGATTAATCAATCAGTTCTCTTGCCATTTGTGTGATTTAGGCTTGGCGGTTCCGGGGTCGCCGCTCAACCTCGTTAAGCATATTTTATAGTGACGAGGAAATCGTCTAGCTGACTTGACACAACTCAACCCTTGATGTCCCAAAGAGTCCGCAATCGTACCACAAACGTGACAATCCAACCGCAGATAAATTACTATCCTCAATGAGCTCGTTGATTACAGCACCCAAATACGGCCAGACTCTGGGCTTGATGCCGCCTCAAGCATAGCCAGATTCCTACCCACAGCCGCTTCATTAGAATCCGGCTGCTTGCTTTGTACATGTGATCGTGCCAAGAGCGCTGGACACCTTTGTCCCTTGGCTGCTCAAGACACACAGTTGCCCAAACATTTAAAGCCTCCGCCGTATATAACTAATAAGAAGATTGCCACCTTGGACATGAAGTTTTTAAGCGACTCAACCGTTAACCTCGTGGGAGGAGGTTAAAACGCCGATATATTGATATCCTGCATTCTTCTAACACCCAATCTGCCGTAGCGGATGATAACGAAGTCTGCTGTCATTGAGCCTCATTAAGTTTTACATTGAGAATCGTCTCCAATGTCACCTTGAAGTCTTCGCCGATTTTAGACATTTCATTGACATTTCATAAAAACCAAGTCGGAGACGTTCTCATATTATACACCAGTGTTGGGACATATAGGCAACTACGGAAGAGTGTTAAGGCCACATGGGCAGGCAGCTGCTTCAGATGCTGGCGCGCCCGGCAGATTATTTCGTTTTTTAAGTTAAGGCAGCTGGAATAGCATCATGAAGAATGGGAGCCTCCAGGAGTGCGGGCTGCCATTTTTCTGCCGGTTCAACATTTGCAAATGATGTAGCATGCCCTGTATATGAAAAACATGCTTTTTAATGATAATCGTACATCAAAATAATTTATTGCCATCAGTCGTTTTCTATACAAATAATCATTATTGGTAACAAACGTCATTGTTTTCTACACAAATAATCATTATTGGTGACAGATGTCATCGTCGTCAGACACAATGTTGGGAATAATGATGTTACCAACAATGACGAATTTTGGAAAAATCGCTGCTATTGGCAAAATAGGTTATTAAATTATGAAACAAACATTACACGTTATCTGTTTCCCTAATAAGTTCGCCATGGTAAATAAATAAAGAGTTTACCATGCATTATATTTAAAATACAGCAAAAGAAACCAATGACGACGTGGCATGAATATCTTTGGAGAACGATATTCAATTAATTATCATTGGAAAAAATAGCGTCCGTTCACTATGACGAGTGGTGTTCGACTTAGGTACGAGGGGGCTGCGACTTTTAAGTTAGACGTGACGCTTCGGGTGCTTTCCGTTTTTTTTTAATCATGCTAAGTAAACGTGTTACCAATAATGACGAATATTTTTTGAACATTGTTTGAACTAATTTTTAATTAACTTACCACCTACTTTTTAAATTTTTTTCTTTAAAATATCTTGCCTGTTTAACGATAAATAATATATTCCTAGACAGGATTACTCTATTATTAATAATATTTTCACTATGATATAAAATATCGAAAATCATGTAAAGGCGACACCTAAAATATCGTGGTTTTCTAGCGTTTTTTTCTAATAGCTTGTTTTTCTGCTATTCAATCACTGAACGGTTTTGATAACTTTTTACTTCATTTATTTAGGTAGTAGAATAACTATAAAAAGTTTTGAATTTCTTTTACAATTATGAATGATAGGGCGAGACATAAATTTTCGACCTCTTGAAGATCCACCCTGTTACTAAAATGCATTTGTTTAAGAGGTCGTTACTCGAGTAAAAGTAATTAAATTGATAATATTTACGAAAAATCGGTTTGGAACGTTTCATGAAAATTCTATTTTGTATGAACTCGTTTTTTAGCACATTTCGCAGAAACGTTCCAAAACGGTTTTTTTTAAAATTATAAGTACAAATAATATAATATTTTTATTTGACAACTAAATAAAGCTTCTATTTGTCATAACTAAGCTACAAGAAAAAATATTAGTAGGTATCTTAATGTTTCTGGTTTCCAAATCAATATATTGCCACACCACTAACTCAACCACAGGTTTCACAACTATTTTTCAAATATATTATACCATGTAATTAAATTATTGCTAGCTAATTTTACTATTATTGTGGTAAGTTTTTGTTAATTTATTTTTTTGGGTTGTTCCGTCTACGCCCCACGAAGTTTCACCCCACGTATTATTTTTCCTTCTACGCCCTATTTTTAATTCCTGTTTCGTCCCACAACATTTTTTAATTTTTTAATTCCATTTTTATTCAAAATACTATTCCTAGTTCGCCCCACTTTAGTTTTCAACGGTTCTTAGCTTTGTAAGTACGGTCAGATAAAATTACAGATATTGGTGGGTATCATTTCGTCACTTGAAGAACATTAAAAAATAAAGTTTTAGTACATGTAGATACTTAAGAGAAATAAACAGAGCGTCATTGAAAAAATATACTTATAATTTGAAAATCAATCAAATCAAATCTTTGAAAATATAGTCTCGCAAACTTATCAAAACCAAAAGGACGACGCAAGACTTTGTATGGAGTCCTGGTACCCGTCCAATAGCGATGTGTGATATGTCGTTAGAAAGGTTTTATCTTTAAAACAAGAATTGGTATGGCGCTTGACTGATTTTGACCTGATTCTTAGTTCGTTCTGAATCAGACTTAAGCATATAATATCAAAGCAATAAGATATTTGATTAGAAAAAAATGAATGGAAATCTGATATTTTTACGTTTTTCTTCATTTATTTATTTAACAATTACTGTTTACAAAAATACAGTACAGGTCAACTTATCTCAAAACCAACTCATTAGGACAGTCCCTATTCTTTGCCTGTACCCTTCAGTTGGTACTGTATATGTCGAAATAGGCTAACGAAAGGTACTTGGCTCCAAAGGAATTTTTACTCAGGGTATTAAGAGCTATCCAACAGGTAGTGGAGTGCAATAAATGATGGAGTATCATACATTGCTATTGGAGTGGATAGTGATATTCTCTATGAAAAAAGTGATATTTTTTATGACTTTTGGGACCGTATAACTCTAAACGAACTAACGATAGGCACTTGACTCCATAGGAACTTTTAGTTAGGCTACTAAGAACTATCAAACGATGTATCACACATTGCTATTGGAGGGGTGTACCAGAGTGTTGCATCATCCTTTCTCCATGATTGATTTATAAATAATTTATACAAAACTAAACAGTTCACAATAAA
This sequence comes from Anarsia innoxiella, assembly GCA_947563765.1. NCBI lineage: Eukaryota > Metazoa > Arthropoda > Insecta > Lepidoptera > Gelechiidae > Anarsia > Anarsia innoxiella. Next base: position 13,742,120 of record OX387391.1, on the reverse strand, counting down.
CTTAAATTATTTTTGTCTAAGTAAAGCAAATCAAAAATATTATTCTTTTTTTTACTATCTCTACAATTTCCTTACAAACTTAACAAAATCAGCAGTGGGGTGAAAGCGGAATACATTGGTAGTTGTTAAGACAAAAATATTATTAAATATTTCGAATAGGGCGAAACAGGAATGACTTCAAAATGGGGTGTGACGTCATGGGGCGTAAGTGGAACAACCCATTTTTTTTATTACAAAGGCGTAAAAAAAACAAAATAAAAGATTAACAAAGGTATTTTTTGTGAATTTTTGATTGTTGCTGACTATTTAAAAACTTTTTTAAGCTAAAACTTGCTAACAACTCTGTGGTATTTTAATTAGCTACCATATAAACAATATAAAACAAAATAAATAAGTAGTTAAACATTTTTGTATAGGTGCAATTTGTAATAAAAATATATATAATAAAAAAAAAACGCGATGTTGATACAAATGACTTAAATTATTAATTTAAAAAGGTCCCCTACATCTAAATCAATAATCTGAGGGAATAGAATTAGATCTGGGTACATGAATGAGAGATTTTTAATTATTGAATCCATCTTTTTAATAAACGAATAAAATCAAATAAACCGCATATATTCCATGGCATTTGCAGTACTTAGCTGAAAATTTACTTAATTCAACCACAGCCAACGAACCATTAGACAAAAATGTATCATTTCTGAACCAATAATGTCAAAATTTTTCTGACTGGCTCCTGACCGGACATTTACTGGCGAGTAACATCGGCTGTAAAACTGCGGTGTGGAAGGCAAAGTGGGAAACCACCACACAAAAATTCCCTATAACGGAGTCATGGTAGACTCCACCGACAAGAGCGAAGCTCTTAAGTTTAATGATGATGAATGTCAAAATTTTTATATAATTACCAAAATATACATTTTGGTAATAATATAAAAAATATATACCTAATTATTCTTTAGTAAGCTTCTGATTTACTATTGTACTCTACCTGTGGCACCAAAATATATTTATATTGGCTTCTATTAATTAATTAAATAAATAATTTTAAAATGTTAATCATCCTACAATAACTGGCATGATGTTTCTTAATTTTCCTTCAAGTAGGTAGTATATGAAAGCTAGTAAAAATATAAATCGAATTCCACTTTTTGTCAAGTCATTTTTTTTTTCATGAATAGTAATATCACATAAATACGGTCTCTTGAGTAAAAATAAATAATACATTTGAGCAAAATTATATTAGAAGCTAACTAATTTCTCTGTAGGTAATTATGTCATTAAAAATTAAAGATTGGTCTTGTGCACCACTCAAATTACTTTTTTCGGTTTATAGTAAAGTTTTCCCTCATTTAATAAACTATCATTTTAGGTAATTGTATCAAGTGATCCAGAGCTTGTTGGAACCCTTTCTAAAAATATAGAAAAATCTATTTTATTTCTGTGGTAACATTCCGGTCTTTGTGAAACATCAACTTTTTAACTTTTAAATAGAATTAAGTGTTTCAAATATAGTTGAAACATTTAAAAGAAAAACAATTTTGAAAATATATGTTTTTTTAAATGTTCCAAACCCACATGAAACATTTCAACAAAAGAATTGTCAACTATTTTTTAAAAATAACAATGTTCCAAAGATGTTTGGAACATTTTTCAGCCACAAATGAATAAAATTAAAACGTTCCAAGTGATTTGAAACGTTTTTTTAGTGCGAAATGTGTCGTTTGGAACGTTAAGGTAGCATTCGGATCTGGGCGGTCGCGACCTGGCAGCCGCGGCCCTGCAGCCGGGACCCATTGTCGCTGCTGTGCGGCGCTGCCAGAAGCTTTCGGATAGCAGCGTCCGCGACCCGGGCAGCGACTGCCACGCGCAGTAGTCAAACAGCACTCAGTCAGTGTGAACGTTTGTGCATTCCAGTCGTGTATCGAACATTAACTATGTCTGACAGTTTAAATATACGAAAGCGAGAACTCGTGAAGAGACTGATAGAGGACGAAGAAGAGGATGATCAAATAATGTTGGTCTTACTATCATCAAAGAGGAATAAAATCGATTCATTATATACGTCTAGAATTGATGAAGGCAGCTATCAAATCCTGATAAAACGGCACTTAAATGTAAAGGAAAAGAAATTCAGGAGGTACTGCAGACTAAATAAAACTCAATTTCAATTTGTACTTAGTTTAATCAAAAGTGATATTCAACCAATGAAAAAAGGATCAATCACAGCCGAGGAAAAATTATTTCTCACTTTAAGGTAAATATGAATACTTATCTAGCTGGAAATATGTATTGGACATGTCTTCTGAAGTATTTATTGGAAAATTAAATGTATTTGTATTTGAAATACTTAAGTCAGTAGCTTCACAGAGTGGACTAGGTGACGCGACGGAACTTATCGGAGAATAAGGGTTTGTTGAAGAAAATTGAGAATTTTTATCAAACGGGGGACTGCTTGAAGAAGTACTATAACTACTAGAACGTTCGTTTAGGCTCCTTAACTCATACTCTGCTAAAATATTGAAAACTCGACGCCCCCACCGAATAATCCCGTAAAGACTCCTTACGGGGTTTTCACTTTTTTGTCAAAAATGCGCTCTCGAGGTCCTAATACACCTTGTGAATTTTTTTCAGATTTTTCCTAGTGTAAATTAAAAAGATATTTTTTTATACGCGATTATTCGAAAACACTACTCAATCAATGATTGACACGAATAAACCCATATTACACTTTTACGTAAATACATTAGCACAGCGCAAACGGTAAAAGCATAATACGGTTTTATTCGCGGGAAAAAAAGATGAGCCATCGAACTGTAAAAGTTATTGCGTTATTATTCGGGGGACAAATTAAATAAAGGAAATATCGTAATATGTTATTACAATGTTATTCGCGGTTGCATTATATTATAGTAAAATCGTAAAGACTGATTACGGTATTATACGCGGGAAAATATACAAAACTTAAATCTGCAAAGACTGATAACGGTACTACTCGTGTGCAAAAATATTAACTAGTAGTCAGTAAAAGCTATTACTTAATTATTTTTCAATTTTTTTTACTGTAATGTAGCATTACTGTTATTAATTTACCAAATTGTAGTTTGTAAACTTTTATTACAATCTTCTTTTAGTATATTTTATAGATAGTAAATTACACAAATGGTCACTACTTACAACAGTTATGTTAAATATTTTGTAAATCTATTTTAAAATACGAAATATTTGGTGCGATTATCCTATTTTGTACAAGCACAGTAGGTACAAGTAAATTACGACCTTGAACCTAGAGCAAGCCCCGCCCACTTTCTTTTTTTTGCCATCTAGACCAAAAAATCATATGAATTTAACAGTTATCTAAAATGATTAAATTGAAAAAGTTCATGTTTAAGTAAAGCTTTAAAGACGCATCTTTCATTTAATTGCTAAATTAATTAAATAAAAAAAACCCTGAACAAAAACATGTCATAATTTCATTACACTCCTCATCCAGATACCCACCCTGAGTTTTCTGAGATACTTTAGTACACTTTCCTACGGTAAATGTTCAGGTTTTTTGTACCTGAATATCAAGTTACACTATTACAATTAATAATTAATAAATAAACATTAATAATTCATAGCGCAATATATAAAGAATCGCACTTAAAATTTTGTCAAACGACAAACTTCATTCTCTTCCACGAAAATTGCAATCAACATTATAATGTGTTCCCAACCCTCTTTCTACTTTTACCCACGCCCACGTCTCCCGCGCCCCTCTTATCTGCCGAAACAATTTACCGAGAAAGACTACGCGCAGCCACAGTAAAAAATATTTCCGATTTAAGTTCTGAAAATCACTTTTGCCACAGGTTCGTACACATTACATTCCATTGCATTTCTAAGTAAGCTCATGATCAAATTAATTTTATTTCAGATAAAATTATAGCTTGTATGTGGGTGTTTTCATGTTATACCTATTAGGGTCATTGCACTTTTAGTTTCGAAATAAATCGAGAAATTCTTCCTAAATTTCATTCCTTTCCAATTCATTACATTCCATTCCCTCCAATTTTTTGGCAGAGGGGAATGAAAGGTTTTGGAAGTTAATGAAATAGTTTTACGGGTAGTAAAGTAGTAATATAAAACACTAATAAAGATCATGTTTTCGGTATTAACTAACGTTTTTTGTAAAAATAACATTATTTATAAAACGTTACCTACCTTAATGAGTATTGTCGTGCCTAATTTTTTTATTAAGCAACTACATACTTTTTCAACTTATGTTATTCAAACAATACCAACCTATCTAGGTACCTATTTACTTAACGAAATTCAGATTGAAATGTTAATGGTTGGCCTTATTGTTATTTTTTATACTCTTACAGACCGCAAATTAATATGAAAAAAATTTCTGACAGTACATTTTGCTTAGATTTTGACACGAGTATTTTTTAGAGTTTATGTGTTTGCGGATCTCGAGTACGTGATAGATAAGACAAGTCAGCGAGCGTGAAAATATTCCTGCATCGATATGGTTCCGCTGCATCAGCAATCACGTAGCTTGACACGTCCGCACATAACATCGCGCGGCCAGCGTCTTGCAGCGTAGCTCCAAGTCATCACTATATCCAGTTGCCTAGAGTCATATCACCATGTAACTCCAAATATAAGATGTACAATTTCGCCGCGCCGTTATAATTGTCACCTATTATGCGGGTCGCCACAATGTGAGTTTCTAGTTTAGGTGTTTATACTTTTAGAAGTCTATTGAAATGTTCCTAAGACGTAAAAAAAAATTGTGTTCATTTTGACACATACGATTTCCATGAATAAGTACGTTTTTTTTTTTCGTGGAATGGTCTAAATCTGCACGAAACGGTGGAATCAGCCATATTATTTTAAGATATTGATTGTGTTTATTTTTTAAGATATGACGATAAATGCGTACGAAGTCGCGGGCAGCCTCTCTCTCTCTAGTATAGAATAATAAAATATTATGTAAAATATCAAAAGAAATGTAAAAGGAGGTTGCAAGACTTGCAAGTTTGTAAAGTTAGATGAAGTTAGATGATAGTACCTAATTACCTACCCATTTCTCTACCAAGTTCAGCACCTCTGTGGTAGCCTAAATGATATCCTTCTGAATTCCCAGCAGCGTTCCCAGCTTTAAAACCTTCCTCGTAACTTTTCTTCTGCTCCGACTGTTCTCCTAAGAAAATGTCGTCCAACACGTCATTGAAATCTGTTTCGGTAGCCATTTATAGTTACTGGCATGTTACTGCTGAGTGCTGATGTTAATATTCACAGAATGTTTATTTTATTCAGTCGTTTTACAGTCATTATGTTTTTTGTAGGTTAGACTTGTGATTGACCAACCAATTCTTGGTAATATGGCGGTCCTTCTTTGATTTCGCCAATGTCCGGTGGTGTAAGCTAAGTAAATCAAAAGTAAGCTAAGTAAAATTAAATCGAAAAAACTCAATCGACTTGTGATTGTTTACATGTGGCTGTGCTGTGACATGACATTGACTTGAGTTTTTTTTTGTTATTCGTCCATTCTGGACAGGCAAGGTTCAAAAATCATGCAGCCTGCTCTTTTCGGTTGCAAAAAATCAAAAAATAAATATTTTATTTAGCCCAATGAGTTACTAAAATATCAAAAACTTAGAATAGATATATTCAAAGGCTCACTAAAAGTTGGATTTAGTGGTTCAAATGATGATTGATTAGATTTAAGTGATTAACTTTTGTATTTGTGGCCTACTTATCTTTCTATAATAAATTTCAATAATCTTACTTTAATAATGTTTTTTTATCTAACCATCCTTTGAATTTTTATCACTGGGCAAGATCATCTTTTCTTACGTAACTCATATACATACCTACATAATATAACATACATACACATAACTTATACCATAATTCTTATAGTTTTTGTTTCACGTTCAAAGAAAATCTATTCTACGAATAATCTTGTAACTAATAATTACCGAAAATAAATAAACAACTATTTGCCCCGAAGACTACCGCAACTAACTATTACGTTACAGCAGTTGACATACTTTTTACCTCGAATAGTACGGTAATGAAATATTACGGATCAATTAAAATGCAAAAAATACCCGAATAAACCCGTAAAGATCATTGCTGTAGCAATTTTTGGTTGTTATTTTCGGTATTATCTTATTTTCTTAATAGCTCATAATCTATTTATAATTACGGGACTTTAATGAATTATAACGATTGTAAAAAAAATCAGCTTTAATATAATATATAAAGTTTTTTTGTACTTTAAACATTCGAAGAGTTATTAACGTTTTTCGGTTTTTTGGCTCTCCTGTAAAATTTGATTTTTTCGATTACGGGATTATTCGCGGGGGACGTCGAACTTTAGTTTTAGCTTCTACTCTTAAAGCAGGAGTAAGTTTTTTTAGCATAGTCTCAACGTGCGAGCAAAACGATGTGATGCCATCCACATCTTCCTTGTCTTGGGTTGACTGAGGTGTAAGGGCTTGAATTTGGGCACGCCTTTCAGCGTCCCTCTCTTTCCAGTAGTTGAGTAAAGCCGCCTGCATGGTATTATTTTGACTGTGTTTCTTTTTTTTCAATACACTTCCTCCAGATCTCCCTGTTTTTTTGTTTTGTTTCTCATCATCAGCAGTTTCTTCAACGTCTACCTCTGTTGCACTCGATGGCGCATTAATCATTATTGTTCCGCTTGTTCCTTCGCTATTCATTTCTATTTCGTTAGGTTCCACGTAAATGTCTTTTTCTTTATTCAAACAGGCTTCATCATAATTTGATACTTCATTTTCGCTATCATTAATATCATTAGTTCTCTCAATATTACATATAGTCTTTTTTTCAGTGGGAACATTTTGCAAAAAAGTCAGTCTTTCCATTAAAGGCCATTTCTTTGACTTGCTGCCGGCTGCTGAACCGGTTGGTAATTTATTTTTGCGCTTAATTCTTTGATAGGAATCTCTGATGCATTTCCAGCGTTTTCTGCAGTCATCACCTAAAACAGATTTAAAACTTATATGTTATATATTTATAGTTTATATAATATGTTTTAGTTATATAAAAAGAAGTCTAGGTACTTTAAAATACATATTACTGTTAGAATTCTCTTGTACAAAATCAAATAAAATATAGAGATTTTTTTTTAATTTCAGATTCCTAGCAACTGGTGAAACATATGCATCTTTAGAATTCAATTATCGTATATCGGCAAGCTATATAAGCAGAATAGTTCAACAAGTTCTTGCAAGTTTGAAAAAAAATTTAGTACCAATTTTCCTTCCTGTGCCAACAGAAAATCAATTAAAACAAACAGCGGAACATTTCTGGAATAGGTGGAATTGTCCAAATTGTTTTGGAGCAATTGATGGCAAGCATGTACGTATTAAATGTCCGCAAAACAGTGGATCGATGTTTTTTAACTATAAAGACTACTATTCTACTGTATTATTGGCTATTGTAGACGCAAACTGTAAATTTATTGCTGTTGATGTGGGTTCATATGGGAAGGAAGGGGACAGTGGTATATTCAAAAAGTCAGTTATGGGACAAAAAATAATTTCCGAACAATTTAATGTGCCTCAACCTGCAGCTTTACCAGGGACAGATATCTTAACTCCACATTATCTTGTTGGCGACGACGCGTTTGGATTAGACGTCTACATGATGAAACCCTATTACAGAACTCATATTAGAGGCGATCGTGATAAAGCTATTTTTAACTACCGCATCTGCCGAGCAAGACGAGTCACAGAGAATTCTTTTGGACTTCTGAGTCAAGTTTTCCGAATATTATATTCACCTATAGCAATTAAACCAGAAATATGTGATGACTTAATTATTACACTATGTTGTCTCCATAATTTACTACGGGATGCTTATTTAGAAAATAATGGAATACCATATTACAGTTATAAGGAAAAAAAACCGAAACCAACAGAGAACATGCTTCCACTGACACGTAGGGGAGGATTTCTGAACATAGATGGATTTCAAATCAGAGATACCCTTAAAGATTACTTTACCTCAGACGCTGGAAAAGTCTCATGGCAAGAACAATGGATAAATAGAATGAACTAGAGTAGATATGAACGCAACGCCGTACACGACGCACAGCAAGCTTAATTTTTGATTTAAATGTTTATTTGTAACTATGTAAAAATAAAAAAATATGTAGGTACTTACTTGTTTTATTGAGTTTACTAGCAATATGCTCCCATATATTATCTCGAACAACATTATCCTTATAGGTTTTGAGTCGAGGATCGTAAAGTGGTGGATTTTTAGCAATTAATTCAACTAAAAACTCGTCGTTTTCATCGGTAAACGTCGCCATATTGTGACCCTTCGCGTACGAGCAGCGCGACCGTACTGCCTCCGGAGCGGCCCGGCGGCGCTGCTAAAGTCGCGAGCAGGCCACGCCCCTCGGCCGCGCGGCTCGGTCGCTTGCGTCGGTAACTATCGCATACAATTCCCTACGAAGCGGTGCGGCGCGACCACGGTCGCGGCTGCGGGGCAGCGGCTGCCGGGTCGCGACTGCCCAGATCCGAATGCTACCTTTATAAGCTTTTGAGCTATTAATTATCTCAAAACTGATTAAGTTTAGAGAACCAGTTTTTTGCCCAAAGATGGAAGGTACCTCAAGGGTTAGCCTGGCATCATTAACTCAATTTTGACAATTTTGTCAGTTGGAACGTTTCTGCATAAATAGGTCCAATTTATGATTATATCTCTCCGAAAATAGTTTTGTATAAATAAGAGTAGCCGTAATTTCTTTATTAAGATTCGATATAATGACGTCAAATAGAAAACAAGTTTGGTTTAATTTTAGAGAGGTAGCGATTGTTAAGGGTTAGAACTTTAATAATATAAGGATTTATTTTATAAATAACTAAAATTAATTGTATTACCTTTAATTTCAGGAACTACGTCTGAAAGTTAAGGTACCAGATGAGCCCGCACATTAAAATATGTATGTAAAAAATAGATGTGACATATATTTTTATGTATATTTTTCGCATACATATTTTTCCGTGCGGGATATTATCAGGGTTTGTATCTATGACATCGTTAAACTCATAAGCTATTTGACCGATCATTCTAAAAATTGGTATGTATTTAATTTTTTTCATAGAGAATGTAAATATGTTATTATCATTAATGATCTCGTCATCAGACAGCGCTGCTATGTATCAACTGATTGTCATGAAATTGCATATCAATTTGATAGATCAGGGATCGCAAATAATGATTAGTTTATTAGATTCGAATATCCTTCATTACTTAGACCCTTACCGAAATACTGCCCACATATCTGCTCATTGAAATGAATGAAAATTGATGTATTCAGCAGCCCACCTCAAGGTTATTTATAACAAGCCTTCATTAGGAGTCATATTTATTTGAGCTTTGCAGCAGAAGGACGCCTTCCACCAAACTAATTCATCGGTTTTAGATAAAATCTTGTAAATGAAAATGAAGATTGGTGTTATAATATTTGTGACATTAATTTGTGGGTCCATACAGTCAATGTACTTACTCAAGCCCCCGAGAATCCAGCAAAACTGCGTAACATTGGGAAATTATGTAACTTAATTTAATCTTTTGAGGTGTGCAATTTATCCTTAGCTAATTTAAGTAACGAGTATCGTTATTTTTCAGTGTTTAAATTCAAAGCTGCCCTGCTGCCCAGCTAGTTGTCGTGGATACATTATGAAACCAGTGACATGCTTTAAATTTGAAAGTAGAAAATGTCAAATTGATGAAAGCATTGAAAATATTGAGGAATACAGAAAACTAACTGCGGATTTGAATGGCACTAATTTTGAAGAGCAAAGACAAAAATACTGGGCTTCTGTTTTGCACTTATACTCAAAACTAAAAAAAGAGAAATCTTCATCTACAATAAACGTCAACGGTTATCTAAGTTTATGGGTATGTAGTCTGTATTTTTTAGTTTTTCGTTCTATTTAAATTTTGATATTTGTTTTACAGTTGATAGTTATTAAACTCAAAAATTTCAAGCTATCTGATATTACGTAACATAATAAAAAAAATTGACTTGTTACACTGAGTAAAATTATTGGGCGCAACTTTTACTGATTGACAATTGTAAAACATTAAGAAAACTACTTTACCTTTTGTCGCTGATTTACTGTAACAGGAACAGCTGTTTTGTTTGTTAATTTTAAGGTTAAACCGACACGTTGTGAAATAAGTAGATTTAAATTTATATTCAATTTTTGCAAACAATTGTAAATGTTGTAATTATAAAACGTTTTGATATATAACCATGTGTAAATTTTTATTTAACTTTGACATAAAGTGTAACAATTTGTAACTGCTATTTTATTTATGGATTCCATGATTCCCATTCAAAAGCTAATGTATCAGTTGTTTAAGCTATGGTCTAATTTCTTTTTGAATGCGCATCAAATTATTTCCCAATTAAACAAAAGTAAATTCCAAAATTAAACGAGAATAATTTTTCCATGGCTTTTTGCCAGTTCTCATACTGCCAAGACGTACAAAAAAAAAAAAATCATTGGCACTTGAAACTGTCCATTAACCTCTCATTGGTCGCGCACCTTTTCTCGCACGTGTGAGACGCTTGATGAGGGAATCGTCGCAATGTTAATTTTAATGCAACATTGTCACATCTAAGTTAAAGCTTAGACGCATTGGTTGAAGCCGAGAGAATTTTCGGCAACATTGCACGAAAAATTTAACTTACGATTGTGGTCACAGCGCAACGGAATCTCCGCAATTTCACTATCTAATCATATTTAAAAAATATTATAAAAAAAACTAAAGTAGTTACAAGTACGAAAATATTTTTATTCGATTTCTGAACAATTTCTTAGAAATTTTGAATCTAATTAATAAGTTTCCTGTATAATATTAGGTCTTTACCTATGAAATTGCCGTTTTGTATGAAAAAATTCAAACGATTTTGTTTCATATAATTTTTATTTGTAGGTATTAAGTGAAGTAATTACCCATACAATCAATGCATCTTTGCCAACGCAGTGGCAGTTTATTAATGCCCTTCTTAAAGTAATCAGCTGGACGAGAGGCAACAAATTCTTCAAAGGCGTTTTGAACTGCCTCTTGGTTATTGAATTTTTTTCCAGTCAAGAAGTTATCCAAATTCTGGAAAAAGTAGTAGTCTGTAGGGGCAAGGTCCGGTGAGTACGGTGGATGAGGGAGAGCTTCCAACCCCAGTTCTTGCAACTTGGAGACCGTCATTTGTGCGGTATGAGGTCGCGCGTTGTCGTGCAGGAGCAGCGGAGACGAGCGATTGACCAATGCTGGTCGGAGACGTGCCAGCTTCTCCATCATTGTGTTCAATTCTTCACAGTACACATCTGCAGTAATACTCTCCCCATTTGGTAAGAAGCTGTGATGAATCACACCGGTGCTAGACCACCAAACAGTAACCATCACCTTTTTAGGGGTAAGTTTTCGTTTAGGGCATTGTTTAGGTGCTGAACCAGGATCCAACCAACTTGCTGAGCGCTTACGGTTATCAAACAGAATCCATTTTTCATCACAGGTGACAATGCGGTTCAAAATTCCTTCATTTGTGAGTCTGTTGAGCAATGCACGGCACGTCTCGACGCGTACTTGGCGCTGGCGATCATTGAGTTCGTGGGGCACCCATTTGTCAAGCTTTTTACCTTGCCAATTTGACGCAAATGGACCAATATTGTTTTGATGCTAACGTCGAAAGCTGCTGCTAATTCAGCCGTAGATTGAGTATCATCAGCTTCCACGATCGCCTTCAATTCGTCTGCATCGACCAAAGTCTTCGGACGACCGCGGGGTTCATTTTTCAGGTCGAAATTTCCAGAACGGAAGCGAGCAAACCAATAACTAGTGGTTCGTTGGTTTGTAGTGTTAGCTCCGTACACGTCGTTGATGTTGCGAGCCGCTTGTGCCGCGTTGCTGCCACGACGGAACTCATATTCCATAATTACTCGAATTTTTAACGTATCCATGTTGACGAAAATGATTGAAATGCAATGAAAATGTAACACTAACCAATAAACAAATGACTGTTTTTGGAAAAAGAATTCCATATTTTTAAAATGAAATTAATTTGAAATTAGAATTCTTAGCTAAACAAAAAATATTTTTAATTGAAATGGCCAGTACTGTAAAACGGCAATTTCATAGGTAAAGACCTATTATAAGACATCTGGTTAAGATGAGTTACTCTTAGTTGTGTTTGCTCGGGTCTCTATTTCACATTGTTTTATGCATCATACATTATATATTGCACGATCAAGGCTTCCTTATCCTTACGTATAGTTCGCATTAGCGCATCTGTTTATTAATAGCACTAGTAGGAACTCACCAATGTCCTGACGGGGAGATCTCGTGCAGTTCTAGCATTTACTAATTATTTTTGAAACCATTGGGACCGCGGTCGCGAGGGTGACGGATCGATGAGGTGTAACTCACATGACGAGGGAGTTCCCAACTCTGTGTTTGATGCTCCGTTTCTCCTAGCCACCTTTCGTATGTCCACGGAATCTGGCAAAGGGTGTCTAAGCTAGGCTCCCCAAAGTCTGATCCACACACAGACATAGATTTATCTATGTCTACAACTTCGCAACCAACTACTTATAAGTTCTACCACCTAAGTTAGTTAAGTTAGTCATAAGTTATTTATATATGTATATAGATCACAAATATATTTACACACAACTCAAAGGCTGTGGCCTAACATAAAGCTAGGCCCTTTGGCACATGGTCGGGTATATACGCTGAGAGCTAGAGTTTATTGTGTTGTGTAAGACTGACTCGTTCGCGTTTGAGAATTTTATATGTAACGTATCTCTAAATACACTACTCTGTCAGTTGCTCAGCTTGCATGCATCGGCATAGGCACTTGGCGCTAGAGACCGTAATCGTGGATCATAAACTTGTAGGCGTCGAGTTTGCGATTCATGAGGTAACAATTGGGTTGTTAATTTTAAAGGTTAAAGTTAAGGAAATTCTCAAATCAATTTTATTCTATTACATTGCACTAGACTCTCCTAAGGAAGCTTATTACTAGACTTTATTGCCCCCTTTTGATCATCCTCTCGTAATGCATGCTAGTTTGCCCTTTGGTGTATGTTTTACCATATATGGCGGAGGGATGTCCAGTCAGGGACGAGTCCCACGGGGTGAGACAACATTTCTATTTCATAGATTGCAGCGATGCAATCTAGTATTATAAATTCGCAATCTAGTGTTATTAATTTGCAATCAAGTATTATCAATTTACTCTTTTATTTCAATATTACTTAAAATAGAAGTGTTGTCGGCGCGGTGGCGGGGCGCACCCCCCTCTTCAAGGGCCAAAATCCCCTAGATCTAAGCTGAGTTTTATATTTGCATATTTTTAAAATTTTCTTTAGGTAGGGGTTGGGGTTAGAACGTTACAAACTGTTAATAAAAAAACCACGTTGAAACATTTAACGTTGGTATGTGCCAAGGAAATGATTTTTGGCTTCATGTCTCCATGCGGTTCCACTGGTCATTAATTTGACCTATATTTAATGTTATAATGTGTTGGTAAAGGTCAAATTTTACTTCCGAGTATTTGAGACATGTTAAAAAAAAAACTAATAGGTCTTTACCTATGAAATTGCCGTTTTACAGTACTGGCCATTTCAATTAAAAATATTTTTTGCTTAGCTAAGAATTCTAATTTCAAATTAATTTCATTTTAAAAATATGGAATTCTTTTTCCAAAAACAGTCATTTGCTTATTGGTAAGTTTTACATTTTCATTGCATATCAATCATTTTCGTCAACATGGATACGTTAAAAATTCGAGTAATTATGGAATATGAGTTCCGTCGTGGCAGCAACGCGGCACAAGCGGCTCGCAACATCAACGACGTGTACGGAGCTAACACTACAAACCAACGAACCACTAGTTATTGGTTTGCTCGCTTCCGTTCTGGAAATTTCGACCTGAAAAATGAACCCCGCGGTCGTCCGAAGACTTTGGTCGATGCAGACGAATTGAAGGCGATCGTGGAAGCTGATGATACTCAATCTACGGCTGAATTAGCAGCAGCTTTCGACGTTAGCATCAAAACAATATTGGTCCATTTGCGTCAAATCGGCAAGGTAAAAAAGCTTGACAAATGGGTGCCCCACGAACTCAATGATCGCCAGCGCCAAGTACGCGTCGAGACGTGCCGTGCATTGCTCAACAGACACACAAATGAAGGAATTTTGAACCGCATTGTCACCTGTGATGAAAAATGGATTCTGTTTGATAACCGTAAGCGCTCAGCAAGTTGGTTGGATCCTGGTTCAGCACCTAAACAATGCCCTAAACGAAAACTTACCCCTAAAAAGGTGATGGTTACTGTTTGGTGGTCTAGCACCGGTGTGATTCATCACAGCTTCTTACCAAATGGGGAGAGTATTACTGCAGATGTGTACTGTGAAGAATTGAACACAATGATGGAGAAGCTGGCACGTCTCCGACCAGCATTGGTCAATCGCTCGTCTCCGCTGCTCCTGCACGACAACGCGCGACCTCATACCGCACAAATGACGGTCTCCAAGTTGCAAGAACTGGGGTTGGAAGCTCTCCCTCATCCACCGTACTCACCGGACCTTGCCCCTACAGACTACTACTTTTTCCAGAATTTGGATAACTTCTTGACTGGAAAAAAATTCAATAACCAAGAGGCAGTTCAAAACGCCTTTGAAGAATTTGTTGCCTCTCGTCCAGCTGATTACTTTAAGAAGGGCATTAATAAACTGCCACTGCGTTGGCAAAGATGCATTGATTGTATGGGTAATTACTTCACTTAATACCTACAAATAAAAATTATATGAAACAAAATCGTTTGAATTTTTTCATACAAAACGGCAATTTCATAGGTAAAGACCTAATATTACTTACCCCATCTAAGATATTCATTTTCGTAAACCGATGGATTTCAGAAATTGAATATTTTCTTTGTTTAATTTACGAACGTTTTTATTTGTCCGTGTGACTTTGTTACTGGTCTTTTTACAACTAATAACTTTTGTTTGAATGCTGTGATATTTATTATAATCAATCATTTTCTTCTGAGATGTAGGTACAATTGAAATGAAATGAAATGAAAATCATTTAATCCTGTAGGTTTTGACAACACTTAAGACGGGTCATTTTTTAAAGTTAATGCTAGATTCGCAAGAGTGCAGTTTCCCCAGAGAAGAACCTAGCAAGAAACTCTGTAGGGTTGCTCTTTTTAATTTAAGTTTTACAAATCTCAGGCATAAACACAGAAACATAAAATCAAATTAATATTTCAAAACAGCTATCCATAAATAAATAATAAAAATTTGACCCCACAATATCCAGGAAAAAGTAAGGCAAGCAAATGGGAAACAAAGAAGTGAAATGCTTAGTTTGATGGGATCCGCATGACATGACCGGCCATCACAGCAGCACCTTCACACAGGTCTCAACGCATGTGCCAGCCATCAACCCCTTCCACATATTTTAGGGAAGTAGGAGACCCGACACACAGCGCCACCACTGCAACGGCGTAAGCGAGCATGACATGTCACACGTTTCGCCTTATTCATAAGAAAGCTTAGCTATTACAGAATTACAGATACCATACCTACCAAGATACTGCAGAGGCAACATTTTTACAACACAATAACATTCATATAATTTAAGGAATGTAAGTAATTCACAATTGTATGAGAACAGGTATGCTAGAGAAAGCTTGATAGAAGAGCAGGTCAATCCCATGGATTTGAGTCATCTAAATAATCGTTAATTTTATAATATCCCTTTTTGCTAAGTTTTTGTTTAACAATATCCTTGAATTTATTGAGGGGTAGTTCGCGTATACTGGTAGGGATCTTGTTGTAAAAGCGTATACATTGACCTACAAACGACTTATTTACTTTCTTTAGTCGACTAGCATGGGGCACTAATTTATCCCTATTTCTAGTATTAACAGTATGTATATCACTAAGTTGTTTAAATTGATGTAAATTTTTTTGTGTAAACATTACATTAGTGAAGATGTATTGCGATGCTAGTGTTAATATGTCAATATTTTTAAAAACATCCCTAAGAGATTCCCTGGGACCTAGTTTATAAATCGATCGAATAGCACGCTTCTGCAGAACAAAGATGCGCTCAGAGTCGGCGGCGTGACCCCACAGCAGAATGCCGTAGGACATAAGACTATGGAAGTAGCTGAAGTAAACTAGCCTGGCAGTTTGAACATCTGTCAGGTTTCTTATTTTTTTAACTGCATAAGCTGCAGAGCTGAGCTTATCTGCTAACTTGTCAATATGGGGGCCCCATTGTAATTTAGAATCCAGAGTAATACCAAGGAATATGGTTGTTTCCACAAGACACAAACTCTGTCCCTTCATCTTAATATCTGTAGTTACTTGTCCAACATTGGGCAAAGTAAATTTAATACATTTAGTTTTCTTTTCATTAAGCACTAGATTATTGGCAGTAAACCACTCGACTACTTTACTGATAGCATTGTTTACGTCGTCATATAAATTCTGTTGTCGTCTAACTTTAAAAAGTAAAGAAGTATCATCAGCAAACAATACTATATCATGACAGTTATTTACAAGACTTGGCAGATCATTTATATAAATTAGGAAGAGAAAAGGACCGAGAATTGAGCCCTGTGGGACACCCATGCTAACCGCAGATCCACTCGACACTTTGCCGTTTACATCAACCCTCTGTACACGTCCATATAAGTAAGATTCTAATAGGCTGAGTGCGTTGTCCTTTACACCGTAATAATGAAGTTTCCTGACCAAAGTACGATGATCAACGCAATCGAAAGCCTTGGATAAATCGCAAAAGACACCCAAGGCGTCGTGTGACTTCTCCCAGGCATCAAATATACACTTTATTAAATCAACACCTGCGTCGGTTGTTGAGCGACCCCTGGTAAAACCAAATTGTTTCAGGTGCATTAGTTTATTGGAGTAGAAGTGAAATTGTAGTTGATCTAAGATTAGTTTTTCAAATATTTTACTTAAGGTTGGCAATATAGATATAGGTCTATAATTGGTGGGGTCAGTCTTACTGCCTGCTTTAAACAAAGGTATGACTTTACTGTGTTTCATTAGGTCAGGAAAAATTCCCTCATCTATACATTTATTAAAAACCATAGCTAGATGGGGTGCTACGCAGTTTATGATGGAATTAACTATTGTAACGGAAAGGCCATGCAGATCAGCGGTTTTTTTAATAGTTAACGATTTAAAGGCCTTTACTATTGAATATAAAAAAATGAAATGAAATGAAATGAAATGAAATGAAATTTGTTTATTTCAGACTTTGTCCATAGATGTTAGTAGAAATGCAAGCTTACAAACTATGTTAGTACATTTACAACTAAAATTAAATTATTAAAAGTATAACTACCTAATTTAATTTAAATATCTGCCACCAATTGGAGCACCGGGCACTCGTACATGAATTAGCACCCAGTGCCGCACAATGGGACAGTCCATTTTCTCACTAATCACTTTCAGGATGGTGTTGGGACTAGCGCGTACCCTACGCCACAACGAGGCGATACGGGACCGCACTACTGCGTGGAAACCGTCTACGTGCGCGTTCGCAAACATTGCTGACGCACTACAGTAGCGGGGCAGTCCCACCAACACCCTGAAAGCATTGTTATACTGCACGCGTAGTGCATTAACAGCCCGCTGCGTGTAGCTAACCCACAGACTGCACGTGTATAGGCTCTGACAAAACGCTTTAAATAGCGTCATTTTTACACCCATGCTACATCGTGCAAATCTGCGGGCCAGCATATTACATCGGACTGCCATCGCCCTCCTTTCCCTTTCGATGTCCGCATCGTCTTTTAAATCTTCGGTAACAACATGGCCGAGGTATTTAAATTGAGTGACTCGGGCTAGAGCGACACCGTTCAGAAAAACAGGCGCAGCATCCATCAGTTTGCGATTTCTGCTTTGAAAAATCATGAGCTCACTTTTTTTAACATTGTATGTGAGCCCATGAAGCCTCGCATATCTTTCACACACTTTTATAAGCCTTCTTAGTGCTGAGATTGATGGACTGAGCAACACCATATCGTCGGCATAACTTATGTTGTTGACACAGAGACCGTCTATCGAGCATCCGACTCCGGTGTCACTCAGTTCAACAATCAGCTGATTGACGTACAGGTTAAAAAGCGAAGGAGATGTTAACCCCCCCTGCCTTACTCCACACTTCAACCCGTACTCATCTGAAAGCTCACCCAGCCACTTGACCCTGTTAGTTTGATGCAGGTACCAGTACTTTAGTAACTTTATCCATTCACCCGGCACACCGGCTCCAGCTAATTTGGACCAAAGAACATCGTAGCTAACAGTGTCAAATGCCTTGGAGAGATCAAGGAAGGCTGCGCACACAGGCGTGCTTCTCTCCGTGTAATACCTGACGATGTGCTTGAGAGACAAGACGGCGCATTCAGTTGAAAGTCCAGGTCTAAAACCAAATTGGGCGTCGTGTATGGACAGATATTTTTTAAGTTGTCCCTCAATCAAACCGTCAAGCACCTTGGATGCTGTGGTTGCCAATGATATTGGTCGGTTATTATTCTTGTCAGAAACATCCCCTGTTTTATTCTTGACTATGGGTACCACAACCGTTTTTAATAGATCATTAGGTAGGTATGAATGTCTAATACAGAGGGTGAACAGTAACCCTAGAAGTCGGTTGAGGTGCGGTCCCGCATATATGAAATGCTCTATGCTGAGGCCGTCGTGCCCCGGTGACTTCCCTCTAGTAGTATTCTTAATAACTTCGGATACAAACTTAGCTGTTATACGCTCGGGCACCCCTGACACCACGACCTCATCATGACGTAGTTCCTCTCCCATATATGTTTTCAGTGGAGGTTGTACTTGAAAGTGACATTTAAACATATTAGCTATCCCCCTAGGGTCACTGATACCATCAACACCAACCGGAATGCCAGGCCTAGGGTTCAACTTTTTAGTCTGCTGCCAAAAACCTTTAAAATCTTTATTTTTATGCTTCGACGCCAGTATATTCATTTTTATTTGCTCCTGATTATCTTGACAGTATTTTAGCTTTTCTTTAAAACGTTTTTTGGACTCATGCATATCATCAAAAATATCACCTGATCTGGGTCGTCCGTACCACACCCAAATCAAAAATTTATGCCTGGCATCCCGGTGAGCATCACGAACATGTCCATTCCAGCCCGCTATTGGACGACAACGAACATGTCCGCTCCGCGATGGGCCGTCGTAGCTAGCCTTCGCTGCATCCTGTAAAGTCTTTACAATTATATCATACAGAAAGTCTATATGCTTCGTATGTTCAGGGTCAATATTGCAACAAATACCGTCACAGCATACAGTAAAAGCTTGAGGAAGGTCAATTTCCCTCAGTCTCTCATTACAATATTTTGTGTAGAGTTCTATTTGTTCAACGCCACGGTCTCCCCATAGGAATTTGTTTAGCTGGGCGCGCGGCAGCTCGGCGGTTGGGCAAACAGACTCCAAATTACATACTATCTCTAAAGGATAGTGATCAGACCAGTAAACGCCGTAGAGTACTTTTACTGAGATAACAGATTTCAACGCGGATACGCTAACAAGCCCATGATCCAACCACCTGCGGCTGCCGTGCGCCTTACTCACAAATGTGTAGGTGTTCGACTCTAAACCTAGTAGCTTTAAGTCCACACATGTCCAGTCGTGTTCATTACAAAAGTTTAACATCTCATTACAAAACGGTTCGCCAGGGTGGGCGTTGAGATCTCCCACTATATATACAGTCTCTACGTTGTTGTTATGAACGATAGATAATACTTCGCTTAAACATTGCACAAAATCAGGCAGAGACGAGTCCGTTGGCATATACACAGAGAAAACAAGTATAGAACGGTCCGATACACATATTTTAATCGCTGTAATTCGATCACTTTTGCACGGTATCACAGACACACATTTAAACTTACTGTTTCTCCATAAAAGCGCCACTCCACCGTAAGGCCGCCCCCGCAGGATGCCGCTCGACGTATCTACCTACTGAAGATTTGCCGCTGTAACCGAAGTCTTTGTTTACTTGACCAAGTTCTACGATTTCATGCGGCAGCAACCAAGTTTCTTGTAGTGCAATTAAGTCCGCTTTCTCGGCTAACTTTCTTACACATTCTATTGATCTCTTAAGAGACTTACAGTTAAAACTAACTATGCTTATCGTTGTATCCATTAACGTTTAGGTCTAGACGTTCCATCTTCAGAGTTACCTCTGCTCGGTTTTTTCTTAAATTGAATAAAGCGACGAAAAGTTATCCCGTTGGGCCATAGATTGCAATCCATAAACAATATGCATTGACGTGACGAAATGCAAAGACTTGGTTGGACTCGGCCACGTTCTGCTTCAACAAAGATTCAGCAAGCGTGGGAGAAGAATCCAGGTCCTTGGTGGTCGAGACTGGAATGTCGGAGAAGAATTTAACAAAAGCTTCGGCAACCTCGGCGTCTGTACTGATACAGTTACCATCAATATTTAATTTAAAATCGAGGTTGCTTGGTTTGACTCTTCCAGTCTCGTGGTTAATAACTTTGAAATACCTGATGGTAATACTTTAAAGCGTTTTAATTGTATTTCTTCGCCTCGTAAATTTAGCAAGTTGTTATTTATATACAATAATCTTATTTGCACGTTTTTTACTATATTTTGATTAACCGGAAAGTAAATCGCGTTTTTCGGTACTTCGATGATTCTGTATCCAGGAGGAACGTTAGGTGCAAACTCGTGAATTATATGACTTTGTTGGCCGTTTATGTATGAACCGCTCACTATGTCACATTCAACTCGCACCACGGTCGTAGACAAAATGTTGACTGGATATTCAGACACGTGTAATTTATTTGCTTCTAAAATTTTATCACCGAAACCCAATAATCTCCCAATAGAATTTGGTTTTGTAAAATTTATATTTATGTACAGTATAAACTCGTCTTTAAAGTATTATTGTTACACAGTAAATTTATGGTAGCGCCTTTAATGTTCGACTTTATAAAATCACTGATATCCTGTAACTCATACGCTCCATCAGGTATTTCAATAACTTCACTCTCATCGTGTTGTCGTTTACGTGAAATAGAGAATTCAACTTAATTGTTCACACATAATAATAATAATAATAAAAAAAGAATATATACATATAATTTATTTACATATTTATATACATATAATTTATTAAAAAAGAAGAGGGTATCTCGATATAATTGTGACATGAATATCTTACCGGCGACGGACGGCCATTCAGTAAAAAGCGTTTGAACGAATAAGTTGTATATTATACCTAATTGAAATATGGAATTAAAAGTTTAATATCAGTGCATCGTTGTATCATTTAATAAGGATCTTTCACAATCAGAAGCGCGGTAAGATAGTTGGACTACGCCCTAAGGTATGTGAATTGATATTATTTAGCTATTGCATAACCGGATATACCTATCTACAAGTATTTGAGATATCACTGTGTAAACGATATATTGCTACGTGTTACTAACTACGTCTAGATTCGATAGGTACTTATAGGCATTATTAATTATAATTAAACAAAAGAAAGTTAAAATTGATACATACTACGACGCCGTTAACATAAATTAGCCAGGAAATAATAACTAATAAGCGAGTGCAGGGTGCACAGAAATAGGACCGGTTTCCCGTCGTCTTTGTTATCAGTGCAGTTGGACGCGGAAGTCACCGTGTCGTTCGGAATGTGTGGAGTTACACATTTGTGATAACAAGTTGTTAGCACGAAATTATAGGTTATGATTATAGATTAACACTTAGTTTTTTTTTTACTTTGCTTAAAGTTAGAATTGTATAGTGGATCTGGTTAACAACTTCTTTTGTTTCCCAAACTATTTTATTACTATTAACCCTTTCGGTCCGGACTAGGGGTGCAGTGCTAGGACTGAAAACTAAAAACATTGATTAGATAGATAGATGTCTTTTATGTTATTAAAATTGATATCTAGTACCTATAACAAGTCTCTAAAACTTTTTTTAAGCACATAAATTGCAATTTTTAAATTGGGACGATATGTCCCATCAGTCCTGTCATTAATAAATTTTATGCCAAACTGCCATACAGTTCGTTGATATTTTGTCATTTTTTTAAAATAAAAGAAACTACTGTAATTTAATTCAATATGACTTTAATTATTATAATAAAGTAACTAATAATCAACATTTTTGAGAAATTTCAAACAAATATCTTTAGTAGGTAACGAGCACCAATCATTTTTTTATTATAGTCTAAGAGACCATCATTATTTGGTAATAATAAAGTTGGACGTTGGTACTATTTACACGCCAGTATGCCATGTTGCAAAACAATTTTTGCATAAGTACCTTTGGCAAGCTGTGCACATCGTATAAGTGCGTGTGTCTTTTTTTCGCTGAGTGCAAGATACGCACCTTTTTCTTTGGTCTTTTTGAATTGGCCAATGATCTACTCCTCCAGTATTTTTAGAAGTTGAGGGTTGGCTTTGTTTGCGCCTTTTATTTCGAGTATTTTTTTTACCGTGATCCAACATTTCAACAGACAAATCAACCAAAAAACTTTTCATTGAGCATTTACGGTCTACCTTTTCTCTGTATATTACCCAGGAGTTTACAATCGCCATTTTCAATAGCCTATAGAAAACCTTCTTCCACCATTTGGTAGATTTCCTTTCGAATTCATGCTCTCCAACCATTCTGTCACTGCGGTCTACACCACCCATAGCCATTCTATAAAAAGCAACAATTTCTGGAGCCGGAACTGGAACCACAGCACCAGTTTTCAATTTTCTTCTTACTTCAGTTCTCTCAGCTCGATGACAGTTGCTCATTAGAATAACATCTTTTGTGTCTTGCCATCTAACGGCGATGGTGCCACGTCCGTTTTCAACAAATGCCATTTCGCCTTGTCTGAATTTTTGTCCTGGACAGATCTTTGGCATATTCTTTCGGAAGACATTGCATGTTCCTACGCAAGGAAACTCCAAAGTGTCCATAAGAGTCACTGAAGTAAAGAAACGATCAAAACAGATAGTAGTATCTGGATTTTTTATCGTTGCTATCAGAGATCGTATGACACTTTCTCCGAGTGTCAAGGTCTCATTTTGTCTTCTGTTGATCTCTCGCCCCACATATATGTTCATGTCGTAAGCATATCCAGTTCTGGCATCTGCTCGTATCCACATTTTTATGCCCCTTTTCACAGGTTTCATTGGCATATATTGTTTGAGACAAGATCGACCTTTGAATTTCGTCATCGATTCGTCAATGCTCTGAACATGACTGTCTTCTCTATATTTTTTAAAAGTGATTTTGAGGCACATCCTCCAGATAATATATTTTAGAAGCATCAAGTGGTTTTTCAGGATTAGTAAAATATAACTTTCCAAGCAAAAATTTGCATCTGTCTCGACCTATAGCAGCTTTTATTACCTGATTTCCCAACGAAGGCTTAGTAGACCAATAATCAGAGAAGGAAGGCAGTTGGTTATAACCCATGATAAGGGTGCAGCCCAGTACTATCATTATTTCTCCACTGTCTGTATTGTGCATATGAGTTCGTTTTTGGGCTCTTGCATTCCTGTCAACAACCTCATTTCGGGATTTCTCTATTCGTAGATTGGTACATCATCATCATATATTTAAGAGCCAGGCTCTTGTCGGTGGAGTATACGCCATCTTTGTCTCTCTTCCGCCAACAATTTGACATCCTGATACGACACGACGTTAATTTTTTCCTTCACTTGAGCGAAATAAGATTGGTACACTGAGCTATATATGCAATAAAACTTTTTGGAAATATTTTTAAAAATATATCAATGGGTTTAGAGATTTCTGAAAAACATTCTTCAGTTTGGCACTCTCTTGGGACACTTATAGTTTTTCTCGGCTGGAAGTTTTCCTGAACTGGGCTCCAAACTATATCTGCGCTGACATACCTTTCACGTGGAACTTCCAAGGTTTCTTCAGTAGCTTGCGGTTCTCCTTCTTCAAGTAATGCCTCTTCAAGCCACTCTTCTTCAATGTTTGCTCGTTCTAATTGGTTTTCAGGCCATTCGTCTTCATCTGAGCTATTATAATCATACCTGCTATCCAAATTCTGAGGAGGAACATACACGTCGTCACTTCCAATTGATTCATCAAAAGAACTTTCTTCTTCAGTATCATTTAGTAAGGCGGAAATTTCGTCATTTGTAAGCGGTCTGTTATTTCTTCGTTTTTCAGCCATTCTAAAAAAAGTTATAAAATATTGTTAGTAACAAAATACACAACAGATACATAAACAAAATAACAAACAAGTAAACGAAATTTAGTGTAGTTTTGTTTTTAGTCGAATATAATAAAATACCATAATATCATATTTCGAAGGTAAGCTGGCAAATAACGTTTTAGCTCCTACACTATCTTTTGGAGGTAGTCAAATGACTGATGGGAAATTATGTCCCAATGTTAGTTTTTTCACTTAAAAAATGATGTATTTTTATTTATATATCAATAATGAAAGATCAATTAGGCCACACAATATTATTAACATAGAATTTACCTGAAAACATCACTTTAAACACCTCAAAAATTAAAAAATATCCGTCACTAGTTCGCACTGCTGTCGTTCAATTGAGCACAGACTCCGAAATAATGTTGCTAGCTTAAAACTACCACTGTCAAAGTCTTACTAAATAAGTAAATGACGGTTTGGGATATAATTTCCCACTTTAAAGGCAAAAATAAAGCTTCAGTCTTCAATTGACTTTTTATGGGACATATGGTCCCTTCAGTCCCAAGCAGTATGGTATAAATATACACCATCAGGCCCGAAAGGGTTAACATTATGCTTATAGGTATTTAAATATTAAAACAAAAATAACCCAGTAGCACAGACGTATTACACTTCAGTAGTAAAATAGATATTTATTACCTATTTGGTTACTTCATGGAAATACAAAATTCAAACTTCTAAAAACTCATATCGATACATTTACCTGTCAATAATTGAGAAGGATAAACTTATAAATTTATATTTTTTTTTCTCTTCCTACTAACACCTTACCTTCCATTTACCTACCTACATTCTTCTTTTAAAAAAAATTGGATAAAATAAACATGTGATTGGACACTAATCACATCACACAACCACAAAACCGCCTAGTACGATGCTGTCGCCGTACAGTGAAAGGTCGCGTCACACGCCACCTTTAAATGAATTGGATGTGGTTCACGTTGATACTGGCAGAAAATCTCGCAGCCAACAGCGAGTTGACAAAAATAAACGAAGGAGACGTTCTTCTACAAGGAAAAATCGCAGAAAACAGAAATGTGAAACTTATCGAAGTCGTTCACGTCGCAAATCATCATCATCAACATCAAGAAAAGGGAGTTCGAACCATTCAAAGGAACGACGATTTCGTCAAAGACGGCGTTCACGCGATCAGCGTCGTCGCCGCGACCGCCACAGAACGGAAACAAGTACCGATACTGAAAACAGCAGCTCAAGTTCTAGTTGTGATACGGATCACGCTCGAAAACGGAGACGTCAACGTAGCACGACGTTTACTTCAGATTCATCCTCTACTAGTAGTCTTAGATCTCGCTCTCGAACAAGATCAATAAAACGAGCTAAACGACGTCGTCGTGAATCGCCTGGTCGTAGCGACAGCGACTTTTTGAAAAAGTTTGCGAAGTTAATTAAGGAGAAAGGACAAGGTTTTGAAGGGGCTCATAATGTTATTCCAGAATTTGATCCTGACGCACATTCACAGTCGGCGCAAGACTGGATACGGAAGGTAAATGAGACAGCGAAAATATATAGATGGAGCGAACGCCAAATTATATATTATGCAATACCGAAACTTGCTGGGATTGCTAAGCAATGGTATCAAGGCAGGACTACTGTAAACTTAAGTTGGCGTCAATGGCAAAAGAAAATTATTAAAACCTTCCCTGATGATAGGAACTATGCAGATCGACTCACAGAAATGTTGAGTAGGAGAAGTAAAAGGGACGAATCACTAGAAGAGTATTTCCATGCGAAGGCTAGGCTTGTGAAAATGTGCGGCATTACTGGAAGGAATGCCGTTGACTGTATTATTAGTGGTATTTTTGATAATGGCATCAGACTTAATGCTCAAGGCACCAGCTTAAGAAGACCTTCACAGCTGTTTAATTACTTACGTCGCATTTCAAAGAGAAGCAATAATGTTAATATGCTTGTAGGTAGAAAAGAAGGCACTTCCAATAAAAATGACCTCCAACCACTGAGACCCTTTGATACTAACCGCATTACCATGAATAAACCTACAACATCCAATAAAGACAAATATGTAGTTCGATGTTTTAATTGCGCTAAGATAGGTCACACGGCTCGCAGGTGTACAAAACCTTTGAGGAGATGTGGTAAATGTTCCCTCCTCGGACATGAGACACAAGATTGTGATAAAATTTGTACCCAACCAAAACTTACACACAGCAGTGCAAATAATAGAGAGAACAATAACCAAAACTCAAATAACTCACAAAATGTCCTCCAAATCACCTCCGTTGATGATACAAATAGTAAGTACTTTAAATCAGTAACTGTTAATGGCAATGCATGCACGGGATACGTAGACTTTGGGAGCCAATGCACCCTACTCCGTGAATCACTAGCTAATCGACTAAATTTGGTTCTTGATAAGACAGGGCTGCCTACAATAAAGGGTTTTGCATTTGGCAGTATTTCACCGATTGGTAGGGTCTTAGTGACTATTGTTGTTGACGCTGTCGAAGCTGATGTAGAAGTATTCATTGTCCCTGATCATTTTCTTAGTACAGACGTTCTTATAGGCCAATCCTTAACTGAACAACCTACTGTAACTGTTTATAAGACCAGTACAAAGTTAATTTTGTATTGTGATGGTACGGAAGTAGAACGTTTAGGCGTCTACAATACTGAAGAAGTTACAGTTTTAGGAATGAATGATATTGAAGTGCACACACAAAATGACTATACGGGATTGGTCTACATACCTGGTAGTTTATGTATGAAGCCAAACAACGAGTATATCCTACTGCAGGGGGTGTATGAGTTCAAAAATGGTAAGGGACGTTGTTTACTAATAAATACATCGTTAAATGCTAGTATAATTCCCAAGTCAAAACTACTTGCACGGGCAATTAAACTCAATTGCAAATTTTCAAGGCCCGATTCGAAACACGTGAACACTGTCTCTGTTACCACAGAATCTGATCCTTGTGACAATACAAAGGTAAAGGAACCAATAACACTAGATATGTTAGAGATAGGACCCAAAGTACCTGTTGAAGAGCAAGAAAGATTAGTTCGACTCTTGAATCGATTCCGAGATTGCTTTGCGTTTAGTATGTCCGAGCTAGGTTTGACGAACATCACGGAGATGACACTCCATCTCAATGATAACACCCCGGTAACATATATGCCTTATAGACTACCATATAGTGAACGGGCGAAGGTAAGAGAGATAATTGGAGAATTAATAGCTAATAATATAGTCAGAGAGTCACAGTCTCCGTACGCTAGCCCAATTGTACTGGTTCGTAAAAAAGAATAATCAGTACAGGCTTTGTGTCGACTATAGGGCACTGAACAAGAAAACAGTTAAGGACAGCTATCCCATGCCAGTCATAGACGACCAACTCGACAGGTTGAGCGGTAAGTCATTTTTCACTAGCCTGGATCTCGCGTCCGGCTATCACCAAATACCGATGGCTGAAAATTCGCGCCACATAACGGCCTTTGTGACTCCTGATGGCCATTATGAATATGCGAGAATGCCTTTTGGTCTCGCCAATGTCTTCCAGAGTATGATAAATAAGGCTTTAGGTGCTAGGAGATTTGAGTTGGCCGTACCATATCTAGACGATTTACTATCTACGGGCAGCAATCTTGAAGAAGCTTTCACGAAGCTTGAAGACATTCTAGATTTGCTGAAGAAAGCAAATCTTACTCTTAATTTGAAGAAATGCTTTTTCTTCCAATCGGAGATTGACTACCTGGGCTACGAAATCTCTGAAGCTGGTTTTAAACCAGGTTCGAAGAAAATTCAAGCCGTTTCAGATTTTCCGAAACCGGTAAATGTACACCAAATCCGTAGTTCGTTCGTAGGATTGGCTAGCTATTTAAGGCGTTTCGTGTATAATTTTGCTTCTATCATTAAACCTCTCACGAAGTTGACGAAGGCCGACGTAGCCTGGGAATGGAGTGAAGAACAAGAAGCAGCGTTTCAGGATATAAAATCTAAACTGGTAGCGAGACCAATACTCGCATTATATGACCCTGATTACATTACAGAGGTACACTGCGATGCAAGTACGTTAGGTATCGGAGGAATTTTACTGCAGAGACCGACCGAAGAAACGCCTTTTAGGCCTGTTGCTTACTTCAGCCGCCAGACCACCAAAGAAGAGTCCTTTTGGCATTCTTACGAGCTGGAGACAATGGCAGTGGTGTTAACTCTAAGTGTATAAATAAAATGCAAGCGTGTTTGAAGTAAATCTGGATTAATTAAATTAAAATTGTAAAAACCGTGTAAATCGAGCGAGGTACAAAAATGAAAGCAAAAGAAATTGCCAACCACAAAAAACATTTTATACAAATGTAGTGTTGCTACAGTAATTTAAGTAAATTTACTAAAATTAACAATTTAATTATTTAATGTTTAGTATTTTAACTGAACATAGTTGGGGCCGGGGCCAGAAACTAGGAAATCTTAACATTTTCCAAAAGTAAGCAAGTACTAATGTAGAAAACAAATGTAAACAATGTATATACTTTGTAAAAAATAAAGAAAACAAATGTATAATAATAAAGAACAATTGTAGGTATACTGTTTTACACAGTCAGTACAGTTAAAATTAGTGTTTTTTTTTAAATTAGAAAAATAAGACAAGTTGTTCTTAGTTAAACAGAAACTTAAGGTTTGTAATGTTTAAATACAGCTTAAGGTTGAATTTAAACATAACAATAGTTTGAAAAAAGAAAAAAAATATATATATATTTTAAGTACAACAATGTGGACAAAAAGAAACTAAACTTTAATAGGTATACAACCAATATTATGCACATAACAAGTGACATGGCATATTTTAACTTAAAAATTAATTAAGAGGCAATAGACTTAATTTTCGAAAAGACCTTACAAAGGTTTTATTGCCTATTTTAATTTCAGCAACCCGTACCTTTCCATCAGGACCCGGGAATACTTTAACAATACGGGCCATCGGCCACTGCAATGGAGCAGTATTATCTGACCTCACAATAACCAGGTCACCCACCTTCAGATTAGGATGATCATTGATCCATTTTGGCCTACTCTGGAGTTGAGTGAGATAGTCCCTGGACCAAGCCTTCCAGAAATCTTGTTTTATATTTGACAAGATATTCCAGAATTTTAAGCGATTAAGACTTTCACAAGTGAGATCGCTTTCTGGAAAACTGGTCATGGCTGTACCAATAAGGAAATGGCCAGGTGTCAAATACTTAGTTAGTGTCCCAGAGGTTGGAGGACATGGGCAGCAGAGGTCTTGAGTTCAATATTGCCTCTATTTCTCTAATAACAGTGTAGAGACCTTCAAAGGTGAGAGTAACATTACCAACAACTCTTTTTAAATGAAATTTTAAGCTTTTTACCCCTGCCTCCCACAGGCCTCCAAACTCCGGTGAGTAACTAGGAATAAACTTGAACAATATAGATTTTTGAGAACAAAAGTTCACTACACAATCTTTGTGTAATTTAGAGTTAAACAGCTCATATAATTGGTTAAGAGTATTACATGCTCCTTTAAAAGTTTTTGCATTATCACAAAAAATTGATGCGGGTAGACCACGTCTGGATATAAAGCGTTTGAGAGATGCCAAGAAAGCCTCAGTAGATAAATCACTAACGAGTTCTGCATGTACAGCTTTCGTTGCAAAGCAGACAAAAAGCGCTACATAGGCCTTTTTTATCACAGGTCTACGGATCCTCGCGACCTTTATGTTGAATGGACCACAGAAGTCAACTCCTACAACCTCGAAAGGTCTTTGAACAGTAAGCCGTTCCTTTGGTAGAGAACCCATAAGCTGCTTGGCAGCTGCAGCCTTGACACGATGGCATGTCACACACTTGTGAACGACTTTTTTCACCTCCCTGATACCAATGATTAGGTAAAACTTCTGAGAGAGGGAGCTAAGTACCAGCTTGGGACCTGCATGAAGGAGACGCAGGTGCTCTCGCTCTACCAATAAAGAAGCGAGGAAAGAGGACTTAGGTATAATTGCAGGGTGCATTTTTTCATAAGGCGTATTTGGCGCATTTTGGAGGCGTTCGCCTACTCTCATAATATTATTTGCATCCAAAAAAGGATGTAAATTGACCAAACCTGAGCTGATTTTCTTATCTTTTATAAGAGACTCTATTTCAGAAGAGAAATGCTTTTTCTGAGAAGCTCTAATAATAACATTTAAAGAGTTATTTAACTCCCTTGGAAGTAAAGGCCCAAGAAGCTTGTTGTCTTTATTAAGGCAATTATGTTTGAATCTCAATAATAAAGCCACTAATCGCTGCAGTTTATTTAAATTTGAATATTTTTCAAATAATGAGAAGTCTGTTTGGTTTGTACAGATATTGACTGCAGAAGTATCGTCCTGTGTGAAGTCATCTTCATTGTCACAGGAAACAGACAACTCTTTATTGGCAGAGGAGTATGTGAACTCTAAATTTGACAAGGAAGGGGAACCATGCCACCATAAATCACTTGACTTGAGTTTGTGAGGATCACAGCCTCTTGATAATAAGTCCGCTGGATTATCAGCAGATTTGACATAATGCCACTGACAATTTTGAGTCAATTTAATAATTTTGTTAACTCTTCTAGAGACATAAACATCTCGAATTTCTTTGCGTGAGTTGAACCACGCCAAAACTATTTGAGAATCACTATATAAATAAAACCTGAACCTGAAGAGGAAATCTCTTTTTCAAATTGTTGTGAACTCTATCTGCAATTTCAGATAAAAGAAGAGCACTGTTGAGCTCCAATTTGGGAATCGTAACAGTTTTGCCCAGTGGGGCTACACGTGACTTTGAGCATAGCAAGTTAACAGAGACAGTCGACTCATGGATAACCCTTAGGTAAAGACAGCAACCATATTATTATGCTTTCTGTGATGCGTCTGCATAACCCACCAGTTCTACAATGTTATATTCTTTCAAGAATACATCTCGCGGCACATTAATTGTACCCATCAATCCAAGGCTATGGGTAAACTTTTGCCAAACAACAAGTTGAAACTCAGGTAAGACAGTATCCCAGTCAACTTTCATTGACCACAAGTGTTGCATGTACAACTTGGCAACAACTATTATTGGGCCAATCAATCCCAAGGGATCAAACATTTTGCCAATAAAGCTCAAAATGGCTCTTTTTGTTTGCAGAACCTTGTCATCTACAGCAGGACTTGCAAATGTAAACTGATCAGGAATAATGTCATATTTAAGACCAAGAGTTTTGATAATATTATTTTTATTAATATCAAATTGCTCAAAATATCTGCGCTCTTCTGGGATATCGTCTAGAATCTCAGGAACATTGGAGCACCACTTGTGTAACTCGAAACTGCCTTTTTTAAGGAGCTCTACTAGCTGTTTTTTTAGCTCTACAAGCTGAGAAATTTCATCTGAGCCACAAAGGACATCATCTACATAGGTGTTTGAGCGCATGGCTTGAACAGCAATTGGGAAAGCATTTTTATGTTTTTCTGCCAGCTCAATGAGACACCTAGTCGCCAAGTAGGTTGAGGCCATAAGTCCATAAGTGTCTGTCTGCAGCTGCAAGCAAAGAATGGGTTTCTTAGGATCGTCTCTCCATAAAATGTTTTGAAGAGAAGTTTGATGTTCATTTAAACGAACACATCTAAACATTTTTGTTATATCACATATTAAAGTGTAAATGTAACTCCTGAATAGGACAAGAATATCAAAAAGTTCACTTTGAACAATTGGCCCATTCAACATAACGTCGTTAAGGGAAATTTTATTCTTGGATTTCATACTCCCATTGAAAACAACACGGAGCTTTGTAGTTTTACTACTTTCATTGAGCACAGCATGATGTGCTAAGAAATAAACAGGACCATTGAAGATGTCATAAGTACCAATGTCGACTATCCTGGCATTTCCCAAAGCTAAATATTCATCTATAAAGATTTTATATAATTTAAGATACAAAGGATCTTTTTTGAACTTGCTCTCCAGTGCAAGAAATCTTTGCAAAGCTACTGAAAAAGAGTCGCCTAATTGCAGCTGATCTAAATCTGATACCAATGGTATATCAACATAGAATGTGTCATTTTTAATTTGGACAGTGTTTAAAAATGTATTTTCTGCCTTTTGAAACTCTAAAGAAACTTTTGGCGGCTCAGGCGCTTTTTCACATAACCAAAACTGTTCCATGACATGTTCAAGCTTTTGAGAGTCACAAATGGAAAGGTTGCTGTCAAAGGCAAGATTTGACATCAAGCTATCAGAATTTTCTAAATTCTGTACAGTTCCCCCAACAACATAGCCGAACATTGTATTTTGTAAAACCGGACCATTAGTTAATCTGATATGACCATCTAATAAGATATTGAAGTACACATCTGCTCCCAAGAGTAAAGATATTGTATCTGGTACATTGAAGTTATCGTCAGATAATTGAATATCTTCAGGCAAATTATATTTTGAAAAATCAAAATGTTGTTGGGGCAACCGTGCAGTAATGGTATCAACTACATGACACTTTATATCAAGCTGCATTTTTTGCACTGGAGAGTGAATTGAAAGATTCACATAACTACTAACAGTATTATTCTTGTTAGTTATACCAACAATGTTGGTTGCTTGAGCCTTAGGCTTCAAGGACAATTGCTTCATTAAAGAAGTGGTGATAAATGAGGCTTGACTGCCGGCATCTAGCAAAGCCCTTACAAATAGTTCATGTCCCCTAATATTAAACACTTTAACTGTAACAGTTGGTAATAATACCTGTGTAGAGGAGCTACTTGTAAACAGAGCAACCTTCTGCTCGGGATCTGGGTTGCCATTTATTTATTTATTTATTTAACAGTTTATTGTAAGATGATAGTACATAGAGACAGAAAAAAAAGAGAAGTTATACAAAAGGTACAGCATATTTCTAAAAGAAATTTCTTCCTGCAGACCCCACAAAGAGAGAAGTGATAGCATGAAGGCAGGATAGTCACTACAATAAACAATAAATATATAAGTATAAACCTACACATATATATTCGATAAATACACATACATAAATATTATAATTTATATAAATATATATATATATTGTATTCTCTATGATAAGGAAAGATAGTGCTCTTTAACTTTCCGTTTGAAAATGTGGAGAGAGTGAGTGTCACGTATAGTGTGTGGCAATGAATTCCACAGCCGGACTGCATGAACAGAAAAGGAATAAGAGTAAGAATCAGAAGAGTGAGACGGGAAATCAAGAAGGGATCTTATTCATTCTTATGCAGCAGTGTATTGTGGCCCAATTTACAAATTTTACATTTAAAATGAAATCTGCAACGACCATTGTGTTCATTGAGACAAATTGTACACAATTTGTTATTGTCAACAAACTTGATTCTATCATCATCTGCTGCCATTTTAAATTTTGGGCAATCAAAAATAAAGTAACCATCACTATCACAATATTTGCATTTCTTTTTGAGAGGAGTTTTAGCAGAAAAATTTACAATTTTTGTTGGCTTTTTGGAGACACTCTCATGAGCACTTTTATCCCCACTCTCCTCTAGCGCTAAAGCGCGTTTTTGTAAGAAATTAATAAACTCTGCCATCGTAGGCAAGTTTTCTGGATTACGATCAAGCTGAAACGCTCGGTTCGTATATTGATCCAGTTTTCTGGTCAAGATGCAGATAAGCAACATGTCCCATTTATCGATGGGCTGCTGTAAATTTTTTAAAGCAAGAATTTGTTGCTGCAATTGTGAAATTAACGATCTTATAGAGACCGCAGTACCCCGCTGCATAGACGGCAAATCCAGAAGAATATTAATATGGTTATTGATTAACCGAGCCTTATTGTCATACCTCTTCTTCAATAAATCAATTGCTTCCAAATATGATTCATTAACTAAAGGTAGATTTATAATAACTCCTAAAGCCTCATCAGACAAATACTTTCTGAGGTAACATAATTTTTGGACATCTGAGAGTGATTTATTATTGTGAAAGACAGCAGTAAATAAATCCATGAATGGTGTATACTTTGTGCAATCAGTACCACTAAAAACAGGAATGTCTATGTTAGGTAACTTAGAATTTGCAACATTTGGACATTTTGAGACTGCTGTTTCAGTTAAGGATTTTAATTTAGCATCTAACCTTGCAATTATGGAGTAATACTTTTCCTCTAAGTCCTCAACACTCTCAGAGTCCTTTGAATCAATTGCTAAAATATCTAATTGAACAGACTCATATTCCCTTAATGTAGATATCAGTTTATCTTTACGTGCTTGTTACATTTCTACAGTAGCGGAGGCTAGATTAATAGGATCACTAATAAAGTTATCTATTCTAGTTACAGTACCTTTGAGATATGTACGTTTGTTCTTTAGCTTCTCCATGGTTAACCGTATGTAAACAACCGGTATATGGGGTCGCGATACTGTCTTGTACGAACGTTACCGTAAGAGTTAAACACAACACACGATATCTGCACACTTAAAAGCCGTAACACTGAGCCGTACACACTGTATAGCCTTTGAACCGCAAACAGTATCAATAGATACACGTTGATAGCCGCAACACTGAATATGTACGCAACGAT
This sequence comes from Anarsia innoxiella, assembly GCA_947563765.1. NCBI lineage: Eukaryota > Metazoa > Arthropoda > Insecta > Lepidoptera > Gelechiidae > Anarsia > Anarsia innoxiella. Next base: position 13,707,193 of record OX387391.1, on the reverse strand, counting down.
ATTGAGGTTTTACGCACTTTGTTTACGATTTTATCGATTAAATGAATAGCCGTAGACACTGTAGTATTGTCGCCGTGTAGTATTGCTGTTCCGTTGAAGAACCGAAGCCGCAAAGCCGCAGAAACACAATAACTTTTCGTATGTTATTGTTTACGAACTCGACGATTGACAACTGACAGTGACAGGTGTCACCTTGCAATATGACAGCCAGACTGAATGTATGAATGTACCAATCATGGCGTCAATCCATTCACTCAACGTGTCTATGCTCGTCGATCTGACAGAAGAACGTTTTTTCAAAGTTGCGGTGCTCTTTGCAACTATGTTGCAATAAAAATTAACGATCACCCTCAAATCAAAATATGAATCGCTGCAATAAAATTGCAGATTTGATGCAGGGTTTTCTTAGAATTCGTCTTCGATAGTCACAAAACTGCTTTTCCAGGGTATTTGGTGGGTTTCCCTTAGCTCCAGCCAGGGAAATATTGGTTTTTGGAGAACACTTGCCAGCCCGCAGAAACGACGCCACGAGGTCGCGTAAAAATCTTCAAAAACACCAAACACTTGCTGGTATCCTTTGAAGAATCAAAACGAAGGACCACTTCTTGCATGTATAAATAAAATGCAAGCGTGTTTGAAGTAAATCTGGATTTATTAAATTAAAATTGTAAAAACCGTGTAAATCGAGCGAGGTACATACAAACAAGAAATACTATACTCCCCTGCGTGGAGAAGAACGCTAACTGCGTACAAAAAAAACGACCCCTTTCTTTATACTACTAGCGACATCGTGTTAGATAAATGAACTAAATAATGGCGGGCTTTTTGAGTAGTAGCAAATAATATAAATTGCGTAATTTTTTTTAATCTTTATTGAGCTAATCAAGTTACTGAACCTCAGCTTGTACCTATCCACATTTTTAAACCAATTTAAAAGTGATAAAATAATTGGCTGAAATTCAGTATAACTTGATTAACTCAATAAAGATATTGGTAATTTATTTTCTATAAAAAAAAACGAAAAATATAATAAGTACAATATACTTTTATTTAAATACATTTTTTAATGTATTTTCAGATACTTACAGAAAGATGGTTGGTTTAAATGTATTAACTACAGTATGTGACTTAAGTTTTGTGAACTTAAAAGCATTAAACAAGCTTGGCACAACTACAGAGACACCGTATTTCTACCATAATGGAAGGGCGATAGTAACAATTGCTGACCCACCTCATCATGAAAAGGTCGTCCATGGTTGGCACGTTCACTAATGGTGTATGCTCACTGTAGGAAAGAACGGCCAGAAGAAACCACAGGATTACGTATCTTTTGTACTTTCCTTTTGTATATAAAAAATAGTACATGTCATATTAATTACATTATATTCCGCTGAGTTAGAACAACAGCTGACCAGATGTTTTTATCATCTAAGTAATCATTTAGTAAGCCTAAATAGTAAGCCTTATAGTAAGCCTTAGAACATAAAATATTTTTAACTTTATTTTTAAATTAGAAATCGGACAAATTTACAATATCATCCACGCTTCGTGCGCAATATATTATGTTGTTTATTTATGTTTTAGAATTTTATATTTTCTTTCTAAGGCTTTTGCAGTCGCCTCCTCGGATAGTTCTCTATTTTTTAAAATAATGAATCTTTTTATTAATATACAGGGTGTAACGGTAAGGGTTTATAAAGCGGAGAAGGGCATACTCTGTACATTATGTAGAAGTCTTCTAGCCGTATTTCATATCAAAATAAACACTTTTTTATTTTTTTTATTTTGATTAATTTTAATTTTAGAATGTAAACAAACGTGTCCCAACACTATTGAGGTCATTCCTCTAATCATATGGCACTGTACACTATCACTAGCCCCGCCCGTCTTCCTTCTCTCTCCATTTTACGACAACCCCGCCCATCTTCCTTCTCTCTCCTTGCACAAAGCCATGCCGCGCATACGCTCAAAGCGCGCCGGTCGGCGGCGGCGGCTTTATCAAAGCATAACGCGTCCGAGGCGGCGGCGTTTGACATTGGCTCGGGCGCGCGGCCAAGGACGGACGTCTCTCGAAAACGTTCGTAACGCGTTGTAGGTATCGTATCGTAGCTGAAACAAAAGTAAATTAAATGAGTGACATTATGCATAAGTAGATAGGTACCTAAGTAAGTAAATTTGTATTTTACTAAATAATTTTTATTATGAAAAAATAATAGGTACCTACTTAAGTAGTTACAAAAGTTAGGTAAGTACCTATCCAAAATGTGTGGTTCCATTTACACGTTAATTTTATTAAAAAAACAATGCCTGAGTAGGTAGGTAAGGTTTGAAATTGAATTAAAACTAACATAAGTACCTACTTTTAAAGAAATGGTTCAAAAAGTCCTCGTTGAAAACAGTTCATAGGGCGCGACTCGGAGACTGTGGGACCCGCGTATTACGAAAATGGTTCGTAAAACGCATCGTAGGTATCAAATCTGAAACAAAAGTAAGATAAATTAGTATTTTTTTGCTTCAGTAGGTACCATTAGATAAGACAGCGACCTAAGTACAAGTACTTACGTAAAGCGCGACGCGTGCGCTGCGGGGACGGGGGCAGGGGGACGTCTCTACGAAAACAGCTGTTCATAAAGCATCGTAGGTATCAAATCTGAAACAAAAGTAAGATAAATTAGTGTTTTTACGCTTCAGTAGGCACCATTTACTAAAAAAGCGACCTAAGTACTTACGTAAAGCGCGACTCGGAGACTGTGGGACCCGCGTATTACGAAAATCGTTCGTAAAACGCATCGTAGGTATCAAATCTGAAACAAAAGTAAGATAAATTAGTATTTTTTTGCTTCAGTAGGTACCATTAGATAAGACAGCGACCTAAGTACTTACGTAAAGCGCGACGCGTGCGCTGCGGGGACGGGGGCAGGGGGACTTCTCTACGAAAACAGCTGTTCATAAAGCATCATAGGTATCAAATCTGAAACAAAAGTAAGATAAATTAGTATTTTTTTGCTGCAGTAGGTACTATTAGATAAGACAGCGACCTAAGTACTTACGTAAAGCGCGACTCGGAGACTATGGGACTTGCGTATTACGAAAATCGTTCGTAAATCGCATCATAGGTATCAAATCTGAAACAAAAGTAAGATAAATTTGTGTTTTTATGCTTTAGTAGGTTAGGTAAGTACCTAAATAATAATTTTATTAAGATAACGGCGGGCGGCGCGGCGCGTGTAATTACCTAAAGCGGCTCGGGCGCTGCAGGACGTGCGTGTCTACGAAAACAGCTGTTCGTAACGCATCGTAGGTATCGAAGCTGAAACAAAAGTAAGATAAATTAGTGACCTTACGCTTATGTAGGTGCTTAAGTAATTAGTAATTTACTAGATAATTTTTGTTACAAAAAAATAATAGGTAGGTAACATGGAAATTTAATTAAATTAAGTAAGTAGGTACCTAAGTAAGGTATTCGATAAGGTTTGAAAATAAATTAAAACTTTACTTACATTTACAGAAATGGTTCGAAATGGCGTCCTCCCTGCTGGATGCACAAATCAGCTCGCCTGTAGGTAGAGGCTCTAGTGTTTCTTAGCATCTCCGGCGTCACAGTACTAAACGCATCTCTAATGCGCTGCTCCATTTGCTCACTAGTAGAGCACTCCACGGCATAAACAATATTCTTTATGTGCCCCCATAAAAAGAAGTCCAGCGGGGTCAAGTCTGGGGACCGCAGCGGTCGATTCACCAAGCGACTGAAACAGCCGTACGAAGGCATGCGCCTAGCTTCATCAGCTGGCCTCCCGTCGATGTAGCGCTCACGATAGAGCTCGCGAGCTGCACTTAAATCACCGTTGGTAAACCCAACGCACATAATCATGTTATAATATTCCGAATTGGAATCATAAGACATGGCGAAAGCAAAAGGTAGCCACTACACAATTAGATACGAAAGCACAAGTGCACACGCGACAACGAATTGAGAGCGACTGAAGGAAAATTAATGAGCCGACCGCCGACCGAACCCATACGAACTTTTCCGAACGCTCTCCCGCCGCCCTGCGCCAGAGTCCTGGTCACGCCCCAACATAATGTCATTGGTCCTTTCGTTATCGAATTATCGATCTTCTTGATCCTTATTGGTTCAAATTTTCAGCGCGAGTGGTGGTTAGAGTTCCTTTGTAAAATGGTTTCTAATTATCGGTCTGAACTTCTTCATATTCGTCGTTTCCTGGTAGCGTGGAAACACTAAACCACTCCGATAATAAGATTTTTTGTTTTCAATTGGTCAGTTTTGAGCAAGAAAAAAAAAAACTTTAAAATAAAAACTAACCGATTTTTTTTTACTTTGAATAAAAACCTAGGAATGTAAACGAGAAATCGACAGACTTACCTTCAAGTGATTTAAAAAGGAATTTTAGTTTTAATTAGGGCCAGCCAGCAGCTCTGCGTGAGGCGTACTTACAGAGTAGGTACATACTACGTCGCGCGTACGAATGTGTTACGTTTTACGCGTTTTATGTTCTTTATTTAATTTTCCTTTTATGAAAATAAAAAAATCATGTTACAAAAAACATGTAAAAACGACATTTTATTTACAAACGAAAAATTACATATGCGGAACCCACTTTGACATGCCAGGCGTACAGATAGGTGTAAAAGCGGTGGGGACAGCGGTCAATCACCCTAACAGCTGATTGCTCAATAGTGATGGGCAATATCAGGCAATGTGTTGCAGAAGTCTGCAATTCAAATGCGTTTTAAAAATCGTAGGATGGACTTAGAGAGCTGATATTTTGGAATATGCTTTGTTTCCCCTTCCAGAGTTACCCCCTTTCGGGATTATAAACTCTTTCCGTAACACCCTGTATATATAACATGATGTAGAATTTTTTCAAACATTTCCTCATTATGCGTCGGACAAGCAAGCAAAAATGTGAAGTCTTTCTTACAATTGGTTTTTAGTAATATCCTCACTTCCTTTTTTATATTTTCAGAGTGTAAATTTTCGCTAAGGAATTTTTTAACCAAGCATGCCACCTTTTCAACTGCCATGATCAAATCAACACTGGCGTAGTTTAAACTACTTTTATTCTCATTGTATTCTTTGAATTCAGTAAACAAATGAGCGGGTTCGCTACCCGGTTTCGTTGTCAGCAAATTTATGCACTGCGCACACTTGGTACTTAATCTTTTGATAATAAATCCACATACATATGTGCAAGCTTGTATTTCCGAGAGCAGAGATTGTATTCCAGAATCCTCAATTGCATAATCAAGATGGATGGATTCATCTTCATGATCCGGCTGCATCTGGCTTTGCTCTATGGGCGACAGTAAAAAACTTTTTAAATTATTACTTAGTATCCCATCATCGTCTTCGCAATTTTTACTACGACTCGTTTGCCGCAAGTTGGTTATAATTGCAGACTTGAAGCCTGCAATAAATTGGGATATGGTGGGATTATAATTCGATCCACAATTGAATCTCACACACCCAAAAAAATTCTCCAATGGGTCTTGATTTAATCTGCGAGTGGAAAGACTCTTAATTCCCAATTTCGTTACATTTCTCCAGAGCCTTTCCACTGCATTTAATGTTTGAATCTATCCCGATTGCGATGGGGGAGGGGACCTCGCATTCATAAATACCATGTCCTTTATAAATTTTTTCATTAAAATGAAATAATGTAAGTGGGGACTCCGAGGAGTGAGATTAGTGCTAAATTTTTTCCCCCGCCTTAAATCCGGTAAATTAGCATTTAAGGAATCGAATAACTGATCGAATTTTTTCAATAACGTCGCCGTCGCAAGTGCTTCTGTAGGAAGTTCACCTGAAATAAATTTCATATGTTTGAGCTATTCGTTTGATATTAAGTTGTACTATGCGTTTCAAATAAAAAAAAAAAATCTGATTACAAAAAGGGTACAATTTTATCGATCATTGAATAGTATGTAGACAAAATATTTTTGTCAACAACGATTGTTTAATGTTTCATTTTATCTTCAACAAAGTACACTGTACTTCAGAGTACACTGTACTTTAAAGATCGCACGAAGTGTGGATCTGCGAACTGACAGTTATCTTCTTATTTGAAATGCATAGTAATCAATGCATATTTATAAGGCTTCCCTCACATAAGGCCGCGCTTTTGTTGAGAATAAAATGAAACATTACTTACCTGCAGCAACTTTGGCGAAGATTCCAGCAGAAACGGTGTGGCTGAACACTTGCGCAGCAAGTTTTACCCGCATTTTTTGTTTGGTATTGGGTTTTATATGTTTCTCCGTTAGGGCGGGAGCGTACACAAAGTGGAGATTAATTTTGTCTTGGTTGTGAAATTCCTTTACATGATCCCATCTCGCAATACCTACAATTTATTATATTTCAATTATTTAGTCCATCACAACTATTTTTTAAATTATTTAACTAAGACATATAAATACAATTACCTTTTACAGTTTCTCCATTTGATTGTATTTCTGTGGGAAATTGAATATCATGTGCTATAAACATGTTTCTCAGACATTTCAGTAAATGAGGTGGGTCAGCAATTGTTACTATCTCCCTTCCATCATGGTTGAAATATGGTGTCTCTGTAGTTGCGCCAAGTTTGTTCAATGCTCTTAAGTTCACAGAACTTAAGTCACATACTGTAGCTAATACATTCAAACCAACCTTAAAGCATTCTGTAAGTATCTGAAAACACAATAAAAAATGTATTTAATTACAAATAATAATAAATATAGCTCTGAGTGTGACATAAATTGGTTTTTAAATTTATTACCTCTTTGATAATTACTGCCTGTCTATCTGCAGTTACAGTTTTTGCAGATAAATAGAATTCGATTGGCTGTTTCCATTTCTTTCTCAGGCCACAAACCATAAATACTAAAGCATTACAAGCTATCTGATTAGTTCTGCCATGATTTCCATGGTCCTGGAAACCATCTACAGAGTCTGACTTTGGATTGTAATTTAGATGTTTCCGTATGGCCATTTCATCAAACACCAGTGTGCACAAATTATCTTCTTCAGTCTGTGATTCTGCCATAGCTTGTAATCCACAGAAAATATGTTCATTGATCCCAGGCTTAATAGGTATTTTGTTCACTAGCTTATTTAGTGTGCTTTGACAAGGTAGTGAAAATAGACGTCTAAGAAGACGGTAGCAAGCAGGCGATTTTTATACAAAGTCAAAGCAAGTAATTTCTGTTCTAGATTGTATCTCCTTCCCTTTTGTTTTCTTCGGCAATTAGTTAGTTGACCCTGTAGCAACACAATGAACGAGTTGCTCAATTTTAAATCAAATAATTTCTGAACACTTTCATCTTCACAAATTTTTTTTATTCTATGTATTTTTGTTTTTTTCTTCAATATATTTCTTAGTTTTTGTAAAGATTTAATTTTATTTGTACAAATTCTATACATTTTTTTTTCTGTTTCAGACAATTCACTCAATCTGCTTTTGTTTAAATATTTCAAAATTCCTTTCTGTTTCTTTTTTATTTCTTTTGTCGCTTTTAATTCAGTTGTCTCCTAAAAAAAATTGAAATTCAATATTATTAAATACTGTAAACAATGGGCCAAGGTTAAAATAATAAAACTGAACAAATAAACCAAACAAATTATTATAATGAAATAAACCGCAAATAAACTTACCAAAAGTATAGACTGTTCAGCTGCACTGCTACCCTGCTGAGTTGATGTTCCAGCTAATGGGTGGTGAGTCACATCATGTTTGGCTACAGAATCATCTTGTGAGGTATTAACCTGAAAATTAATAAATATTCAATTTATAATCAGGTAATAATAAAAAATTATGAAGTTTAAATTTAAATCAAATAATCGGGCCTAGTCTACTGTCTCTTTCAAGAGTAAAAAAATCTAACTTGTAGGTCAACGCGATCTAAATATATGACCGTTTATGTTGCATATTTTTGCAAGCAATGTTACAAGAAAATCAAAACCTTTTAAAGTTTTTACGGAACCCTAAGTGGACTCGCCAACTCGTTATACTTGACCAGTTATTTATACAAAAGAAAATACTAACCAACAGTATAGACTGTTCAGCTGCACTGCTACCCTGCTGAGTTGATGTTCCAGCTAATGGGTGGTGAGTCACATCATGTTTGGATACAGAATCATCTTGTGAGGTATTAACCTGAAAAGTAATAAATATTCAATTTATAATCAGGTAATAATAAAAAATTATGAAGTTTAAATTTAAATCAAATAATCGGGCCTAGTCTACTGTCTCTTTCAAGAGTAAAAAAATCTAACTTGTAGGTCAACGCGATCTAAATATATGACCGTTTATGTTGCATATTTTTGCAAGCAATTTTACAAGAAAATCAAAACCTTTTAAAGTTTTTACGGAACCCTAAGTGGACTCGCCAACTCGATAAACTTGACCAGTTATTTATACAAAAGAAAATACTAACCAACAGTATAGACTGTTCAGCTGCACTGCTACCCTGCTGAGTTGATGTTCCAGCTAATGGGCGGTGAGAAACATGTTTCGTTACAGGATCATCTTGTAAGGAATTAACCTGATAAGTAATAAAAAAAAAAATTAAAGAAAAAAAAACCTTTTTAAAAACAAGCTTTTATTATTTGTTTATAAAATGAACTAAAAAGTTAAAAATAAATTAACTCTAAAAAGAAATATAACACTTTGTAACTTGATTGTAACCTTTAACGACAAATAAGCGTCTTCGTCTAGGACAAAATAATTCCATATTGTACAAATTTATTTAATTTTAACACTAAAACTTTTCACCATACATAATTATTCAATCTCGTCCCCCCTCTTTATCATAGTCCCCATTTATAAATGAAAGCGTGTTACATTGTGATAGCTTGAGGAAAATGAGTATTTAATTAATACAACACAACATTTTTCTTTTTAATTTGTTAAATACAACATATAAGTTGTATTTAATTAATACATCACAACATTTTCGGGACGAGATTGAATAATTATGTATGGTGAAAAGTTTTAGTGTTAAAATTAAATAAATTTGTACAATATGGAATTATTTTGTCCTAGACGAAGACGCTTATTTGTCGTTAAAGGTTACAATCAAGTTACAAAGTGTTATATTTCTTTTTAGAGTTAATTTATTTTTAACTTTTTAGTTCATTTTATAAACAAATAATAAAAGCTTGTTTTTAAAAAGGTTTTTTTTTCTTTAATTTTATTTTTAACTTTTTAGTACCTCTATTTTTAATTCGAGATTTACTACGACGTAGTTCGCAGCGCGTAGCAGCGTTATTCCGTTATGAAGTCCGTAGTTGAGGTTGCGTCGTTTAATTACGGAGTTCCTATGGCCACCTTCCGGCTCCAACATCAGACCCTGGTTACCATATAGTATCAAAGTACTCGTCAAGACTAATCCAATGAGCCCAAACTAGATGGGGTTGCGTCGTTTAATTACGGAGTTCCTATTTCTACCTTCCGGCTCCATCATCAGACCCTGGTTACCATATAGTATCAAAGTACTCTACAAGAGTAATCCAATGAGCCCAAACTCGATACGGTTGCATCGTTTAATTACGGAGTTCCTATGGCCACCTTCCAGTTTCATCATCAGACCCTGGTTACCATATAGTATCAAAGTACTCGTCAAGACTAATCCAATGAGCCCAAACTCGATAGGGTTGCATCGTTTAATTACGGAGTTCCTATGGCCACCTTCCGGCTCCATCATCAGACCCTGGTTACCATATAGTATCAAAGTACTCGTCAAGACTAATCCAATGAGCCCAAACTCGATAGGGTTGCATCGTTTAATTACGGAGTTCCTATGGCCACCTTCCAGTTCCATCATCAGACCCTGGTTACCATATAGTATCAAAGTACTCGTCAAGACTAATCCAATGAGCCCAAACTCGATAGGGTTGCATCGTTTAATTACGGAGTTCCTATGGCCACCTTCCGGCTCCATCATCAGACCCTGGTTACCATATAGTATCAAAGTACTCGTCAAGACGAATCTAATGAGCCCAAACTCGATAGGGTTGCATCATTTAATTACGGAGTTCCTATGGCCACCTTCCAGCTCCATCATCAGATCAGCTCCATGTTACCATAATATTGCATTGTCACGCGATATACATAAGCATGCAAAATTTCAGCTCAATCGGAAACCGGGAAGTGGATCAAATTTAAGTTGCAAGATTTGATTACAGAACGACAGACAACGGGACAGGTGAAAGTAAATAAAAGCTTGTAATAAAAATTACTTCTATGGAAGATGCTCAGGCTCTTCAAGCAGACCTTTTACGCTTAGATGATTACTGTCATTCAAACAAATTAGATCTAAATCCTGCCAAATGTTTCGTCGTCACATTTACTCGTAAAAACCAAAGCTTACTTACACATTACTCATTGAAAGGACTTAAGTCTTGCGAGGAAAACTGAGATGCGAGACTTGGGCGTCATCCATGACTCTAAACTACTATTTGATCAACATATTGATACAATTGTGTTGCAGGCTACCAAATCCTTAGGTTTCATAATGCGTACTTCTTCATGTTTCTCACGTGCCAAAACTTTTAAAATTTTATATTGTGCTTTTGTACGAAGCAAGTTAGAGTACGCCTCTCAAATATGGAATCCTAGGTATCAAACATATGTAGACCGAATTGAATTAGTTCAAAAGAAATTCATAAAATTTTTATGTTTCAAATTAAGGAATCCCTATAGTTCTTCATCTTACATCAATATCTGCAAGCAACATCACCTCCTGCCGCTTGTGATCAGACGTGAAATAGCTGACCTAGCATATCTCCTTGGTATAACTAACGGCACTGTCGATTGTCCCGAACTGCTTAGTAGAATCTCATTTCATATTCCAACAAGACTACGAAGATATTACCCTCTTTTATCTATTCCATCTTCTTCCACAAAATATCGCATGAATAGCTATCTATGTCGAGCAGGTAGGAATCTTAACAATCGTAGCAAAGATATTGATATTGATCTATTCAATTGCAATATACCTACGTTCAAGCGTAAACTTGCAAAAATGCTGATAGGCTGAGTGTGTTAGTTAAGTAATTAATTTATAAATTTTGTTAACCTTAGTGTATTAGTTTAAGACTATTGTAAAGAAATATAACAATAAGGCAATTTGTGACGTTTATGTGCGTATTTATATGTTTACTAGCTTTTACCCGCGACTTCGTCCGCATAAGTTTTTTTGTTTTCTCCCAGCTGTAAGTCCCCCTGCTACAATGTCCCTCTAACGTGTTCCGGTCCTCAACTTCACATCAAAATGTGTTCAAAAGCAACCTAAGCACATAATGGATAGCTCCGAATGTTTCCTTAGTAAATATAAAAAGTAAATAATGTAAATCGGTTTAAAATACTACTAACTATACCTACCTGCCAACCCCCGATGTATACAAATCAGATCAATAGTTTTGGCGTAATGTGATTCTAGACAGAGTTTTAATGTTGTAGATAGGTAGCTATGTATAGGTTCCTGTGGGAATGAGATATTTTCCCGAAGTAAAAAGTAGTCTGAGCTATCCATTATGTGCTTAGGTTGCTTTTGAACAAATTTTGATGTGAAGTTGAGGACCGGAACATGATAGTGGGACATTGTTGCAGGGGGACTTACAGCCGGGAGAAAACAAAAAAACTTACGCGGACGAAGTCGCGGGTAAAAGCTAGTAATATTATAAATGCGAAAGTAACTCTGTCTGTCTGTCTGTTACGCTTTCACGCCTAAACTACTGAACCGATTTCAATGAAATTTGGTAGAGAGGTTGTCTAAACCTTGAGAAAGGACATAGGCTATATTTTGTCGCGAAAAAAGGCTTAAAGGGGTGGGTGGTAATAAATGGGGATGAAAGTTAGTATGGGAGATCGTCATTATTCGAAGATAAAACCATGAAACTTTATATTTAGGCACTTAGTACTAAATAAATAAATATTTGTTCTAGCTTTTTGGAAATATCTACTTGTATAGACGTGAAATAAGAGATGAAAGTTCGTATGGAAGTCCTATCAAAGTTACGCTTCCACACCTAACTCCGGAACTTATTTTCATAAAATCTGTTACAGAGTTCGACTAAAGCCTAGGAAAGGTCGCAGGCTATGTTTTATTTTTTTATTTTGAGAAAAAAAAAACGGCTTAAGGGGGTGGTAATAAGGGATGAAAGTTAGTATGGGAGATCGTCATTATTCAAAGATAAAACCATGAAACTTTATATTTAGGCACTTAATACTAAATCCATACTATACTATACTATATATACTATATAGTATATACTATAATATACTATATACTATTATACTATTTTTAATATTATAAATGCGAAAGTAACTCTGTCTGTCTGTCTGTCTGTTACTCTTTCACGCCTAAACGGCTGAACGGATTTTTATGAAATTTGGTATGGTGATAGATGATAACCTAGAAATGGTCATAGGCTATAAATAATCACGCCATCGTTCTTAGGGGGTAGGAAGTAGGCAGAAAACTGAATTGAGTTAGTGATTTTTAATCGTTTGTTTTAAAAGTTTACCTCATTCACGCCTTAACGCCTGAACGGATTTTTATAAGACTTGGTTAATTTAAAGATAGGATCCTAGGCACGGACACAGGCTACTTTTTACGGCGGGAAAATACCTCGTTCCCGCGGAAATCTAGCGTGATCGTGTCAAGCAAGAAGCGCATGACGCCATAGCTACTGAAATGATATTGATGTTTTTTTTATTGAACTGAGTGTTACTAAGACTTCAAGTTAGTATTTGATCACTTTTCTAACTTAGAGGGTAGGTAGGCGCCATAATTTAAGGAATTTATGATAAAATTTTGATGCAACTGTCTTTATTTAACAGTTTTACTTGGATCCAAACTTAGCGACATTCCATCACACTACTTAACTTATAGGGTAGGAAGGTGCCTAAATTCAGACTACTTTTTACTTCGGGAAAATATCTCATTCCCACAGGAACCTATACATAGCTACCTATCTACAACATCAAAAACTCTGTCTAGAATCACATTACGCCAAAACTATTGATCTGATTTGTATACGATTTTTTATTTAACTGACTGTTACATTACATACAGATAAAATGTAATTACCTACACCACAGAATTAATATAGTACTACATAACTAGCTACACTTTAAACTTGAGGAGGTAATTAGATGGACATTTATACGAACTTTAAACCCAGGAATCAATCATAGTGATAAGTTAATACTCATTTTAGACAAAGAAACGGATAGGTAATCAGTTCATCACCGAAATTATAACACCTACACTTAGTTTGTTTACTATTCAACGAGGGAAAATCCATACTAATATAAAGTAACTCTGTCTGTCTGTCTGTTTGTCTCGCTTTCACGCTAAAACGGCTGAACCGATTAAAACGAAATTTGGCACACAGATAGCCTATAGCCTGAGAAAGGACATAGGCTACTTTTGATTTCAATAGCGCAGGTTAAGCAAACGCGACGCGAGCGCCGCGCAAGATAATATGTAGTATGTATTGTATTATGTAGTATGTATTTATGTAATATGTATTTATGTATATGTAATATATGTATTTATGTATGTAATTATGTAGTATGTATTGGCGCCGCGCGAGGAGGCGGGGCTTAGCATGCGACTCTTTACTCTTTTTGTCTTATTTAAGCTGAATTTATTAATAAATAAATAATAAACAAAACTCAGTATTCCACGCGGACGAAGTCGCGGGCACAGCTAGTAAATAAATATATCTCTACCATAGAAACCAATAACCAAATTAACTAAAAAGTGAATCACAATCAACAGTATTCTTAACATGTAAACTTTAAATAACTCATAGTGTTAACTATCCAAGCCTATTGATAAGAACACTATCTGATCAATAAACCAACCAAATTATAAATCTATTAGCTTACTTCAAAAGCATAATAGATCAACCAGTATCCATCTATTTATCCAATTAAAGTCCAGAAATCGACTCCGATTTGCTGAACCAACCAAAACAAATTAGTATCCGATCAAATAGCAAATTTACTTTATTATTATAATATCAAATTAAATTAAGTATCAATTAATTTTATTTTTAATTATTATTACATCAGATTTACGTACCTTGACAGTCAAACATATAGAAAAATCATTATAATCAAATCAAATTATGAAATTAGAGATTGGCTACTGCAGCCGTGTCTCCACAAGATATATACCCACTGAAACATTTGAGCTGATAAACTATATTATATATCTAATCATGAAATTTATATCTACTATTCGGACATAGGCTCGTCACCCGCATCATTCCCGACACAATCATCATCAAGATCATCGTTAACCTCTAACGAGGCCACGTGAATCCACGGTCGCATCCGATCCGCAGCAACCGTGGTTTTAAGTTTGTTTTTCATACCATCAAACCCTGCCACTGGGGCAATCTTATATCTGCCATTACCCAAAACCTTAACCACCTTATATGGGCCTTCGTACGAAGGCATGAGTTTTGTGCTATTACCCTTATTTTGAAAGGAAATTTTTGTGATCTTAACTAAATTTCCTTTCTGGTAGACTCGTGCAGGTCGCCTCCCTTTGTCATAATAAGCTTTCTGGGACATCTGATTATGATCGATTTTGCGTTTCGCCTCACTGCGAATAGTGGACAAATCGATTTCTTCCCGGGTGGTCTCTGTAATCTCATTTAATGTAGAATTTACCTCACTATTCATTAGCGTACCGAACATGACCTCCGATGGACATCTACCTATCGTCTTTTGTAGGGTATTGTTTAGTCCCCATTGGATCTTTCCTAGTTTATTGTCCCAGTCTTTCTCATTATCTCTCAGATTTTGAGCAGTAAGGGAATTAAAAATGGTTCTGTTATAGCGTTCTGCTTGACCGTTGGATCTAGGGCAAGCTACTGCATTTAGTATGCGTTTGATTCCTCGGTCAAGACAGAACCTTCTAAATGCGTGGGAGGTGAAACATGAACCTCTATCACTTATCAAACGATCTGGACTCCTAAAGACGTCAAAAATATCCTCCAAAACTCTTATGGCATTCTGAGTGTTAGTATTCCTTACTGGTTTTATAAATAAAAATTTAGTAAAGGAATCTACCACGGTTAAAATGTGTGTATACCCTCTCTTGGATTTTACAAAGGGCCCCAAGTGGTCGATGTGCAAAGTATGGAATGGGCTGGCTACTTTCTCAATGAGATGTAATAGCCCCTCACGAGTGTTTGTTGTATTTTTGGCGTAAGCGCAATTTATACAGGCATTCACGTATTTCTTTACGAAACGCGACATTTTTGCAAACCAATAGTTCTTTTTAATTCGTTCTAAAGTTTTTTGGAAACCAACATGGCCTATATTGTCGTGGTTTAACTTGCACACCTGCCACCTCGCGCCCTTTGGTACCACCCACCTTACGAATTCCTTATTCCCATCTAGGTAGCGATAAAGTTTGTTGTCTTTTATAACATAATTGTCTTTGATATATTCAAGTTCTTTAGGATCTGTGCGGACCTCGAGTACGTGATAGATAAGACAAGTCAGCGAGCGTGAAAATATTCCTGCATCGATGCGGTTCCGCTGCATCAGCAATCACGTAGCCTATCACGTCCGCACATATCATCGCGCGGCCAGCATCTTAGTATATAAGCGTAGCTCTAAGTCATTGCTATTGTCCAGAGACTACAGTCTAGTACTGTCCAGTCCAGAGCGTCCAGTACATTTACTATATCATCATGTAACAACAAATATAAGTTTTACAACCACGCTGCGCCGTCTTATTGACACCTATTTTATCCTGGCCGGAACAGTGGTGACCGCCGCCGAACACGCACCTTCGCTACTTTGAAGATGGATCTCAAGGCACTACAAGCACCTCATCGAGTCACTCCAGTTTCGGCTTCCCATCAGCGGGTCTCACCGATTCTGGATCAAGAAGTGACGAATTCAATATCTACATAGTACGGCCAAGCACAACACTAACCTCTGGACCCGGCGCAGCAGCAACTAGGTACTTTAACAATGAATTCAACTTTGTTTTTACTATTACCGGCGACTCGAAGAAAATGTTTGAAAAATTGTCAGAGATTTGTTGCAATTGAATTCGCTGCACTCAGCGCTGACACAAGCAGATTTAGCTGTGAGCAAGAATTACGCGCGACGCAGCACAAATGGACAAATGACGAAACGGGGTCAAGTTTACAATGAATCACGCGACTTTGAAATTTCACTATAATTATTTAAACTAAGACCATCATTTGGACAAACTACGCATCGATACGGCCACGACACGCACCATTTTGGAGAGAATGACAGAGGAAAAGGCTCATCGTTGGATACGCAGCAATTTTTGATTTTGGTAGTGAGAAGTCTGAAGTTCCTCGCACTGCCCTATTTGCGGTATTTTGTACCTGACTCTGCATTGCAAGTACGTGAAACAATGAAACACGTTTAGAACGCTTGGTGCCCATGAGCAGGATTTGGTAACCGCCAGTGTATGCAGCCCACGACTGTAAGAGAAACGCTCCAGCGTGGAAGTACTGCTGATGTATATTGAATTATTATGAATATGAAGAATTTGAAGATTGATTTATGAAGAGACTGCGCAACGACCACGATGATGTCCGCAACGCAATGCTCTGCAGTTATTGATTGTGAAGAAATATTGATTAATCGTCAAACGCTATAGTTTCCTTCGATTATTCCGGACGAGTCAAGGGAACAGCTATTCGGCGAAGAAAGGAGCGACGAGCGAAGTTTTAGCGGCATTTAGAAGTCCTTTTTTCTTTTTCTTTTCCAAAGGGGGGAGTACTGTGCGGACCTCGAGTACGTGATAGATAAGACAAGTCAGCGAGCGTGAAAATATTCCTGCATCGATACGGTTCCGCTGCATCAGCAATCACGTAGCCTATCACGTCCGCACATATCATCGCGCGGCCAGCATCTTAGTATATAAGCGTAGCTCTAAGTCATTGCTATTGTCCAGAGACTACAGTCTAGTACTGTCCAGTCCAGAGCGTCCAGTACATTTACTATATCATCATGTAACAACAAATATAAGTTTTACAACCACGCTGCGCCGTCTTATTGACACCTATTTTATCCTGGCCGGAACAGATCTAAACTACCACTCAGAATGTCACGAATCCTACAGAGTTCTGGGTCCCCTAATTGTAAGGTAAGCAACCAGTCCTCGTTATTTATGACTAGCTTTTACCCGCGACTTCGTCCGCATAAGTTTTTTTGTTTTCTCCCGGCTGTAAGTCCCCCTGCAACAATGTCCCACTATCGTGTTCCGGTCCTCAACTTCACATCAAAATTTGTTCAAAAGCAACCTAAGCACATAATGGATAGCTCCGAGTGTTTCCTTAGTAAATATAAAAAGTAAATAATGTAAATCGGTTAAGTAGTGTGATGGAATGTCGCTAAGTTTCGATCCAAGTAAAACTGTTAAATAAAGACAGTTGCATCAAAATTTTATCATAAATTCCCTAAATTATGGCGACTACCTACCCTCCTCCCGTCTTAGTAACACTCAGTTTAAAAAAAAACATCAAAATCATTTCAGTAGCCATGGCGTCATGCAATTCAAGGTCTAGACAACCTCTCTACCAAATTTCATTGAAATCGGTTCAGTAGTTTAGGCGTGAAAGCGTAACAGACAGACAGAGTTTATAATATTTATAATATTAGTATTTATATATATAGCATTTATAATATTAGTATGGATAGTATGGATATGGATTACAGAGGGATACGGTTCAGGATCTTGAGTTTCTGGATCCGTAATTGAGTTCCTCGACAACGCATCGACATGATTCATTTTTACACCCGCCCTATACTCCACACTACAGTCAAACTCTTGTAGTGCCAACCACCACCGAGCGATTCTTGGAATTATGTCCCGTTTTACGAAGGTAGACCGGAGAGCGCTACAATCAGTGATTACTTTGAACGATTTCCCTAAAAGATACACTCTAAATTTCTTTAGACTGCAAATCACCGCAAGCGTCTCCAGCTCGTAGGAGTGAAAGTTCCTTTCCTCCGGCGTTGTCTGCCGACTGTAAAAAGCAACCGGACGAAAGGGACTCTCACTCCCTTGTGCACGCTGTAATAAAATCCTACCCACACCCCACTTGCTGGCGTCGGTATGAAGCTCCGTTTCAGCCGTTGGGCTGTAAATAGCCAGTACTGGTCTATTCACTAATTTAGCCTTTAAATTTTCGAATGATTTTTGTTGATCGGAGCTCCATTCCCACTCCACATTTTTCTTTAGAAGCTTGGTCAAGAGGTGAGCAATTGGAGCAAAACCTAATATAATGCGCCTGAAATAACTAACCAGCCCTAAGAACTGTCGTACGCCGTGTACGTTTTCCGGTTTGGGAAAATTCAAAACGCACTGGATTTTTGTCTCACCGGGGCGCATACCTTCTGCGCTGATTTCGTAAACCAAATAATCTATTTTGTTTTGCAGAAAATTGCATTTTTCTAAATTTAGTTTTAAATTAGCCCCCTTCAATAAATTTAGAACATTCTCTAAGCGATCTATGCATTCTTCTGGCGATACCCCAAATATCAATAGGTCATCTATATACACGGTGACTTTATCAAACCGCATCGGGCCCAGGACATGATTCATCATACGCTGAAAAACAGCGGGTGCGTTTGCCAGGCCGAACGGCATACGATTATATTCGTACTGGCCATCCGGCGTGACAAACGCCGTTAAGTGTTTACTTTCTTCTGCGATTGGTACTTGATAGTAACCCGACATGAGGTCTAATGTGATGAACCAAGCCTGTCCCGACAACCGAGATATCTCGTCCTCTATTATAGGAATTGGGTACCTTTCTTTGACCGTAACCGAATTGAGCAGCCTGAAGTCAACACACAACCGTACATTTACCATCTTTTTTCTGCACAAGAATGATTGGACTTTCGTAATCTGATACCGATTCTCTAATTATACCTGCTTGAAGCATCTCATTGATCATTAAGCGTACTTTTTCCCTCTCGTGATGGGAAAGACGGTATGGTCTGTAAACCACAGGTCGTTGACTATTCAGCTCAATTCTCATTTCGGTCACGTTGCTACACCCTAAATCTGACAAATTACGCGCAAAACATCCTTCGTAACGTTGGAGTAAACTAAGAAGCTTCGCTTTATCACTTTCTGAAACCGCCTCACTTATTTTAACTTGAGTTTCGTCAAACCGCGGATTAGTCGAAACTTCAACGTCACAGGCCAACGGGACTTTGACAGTCTACAAATAGCTTCAACTTTTTCCGCCCGACCAAAAATGAAGTTTTCTTGTAATAAACATGGTGTTGCGCAAGGTGTAATCATGACAAAGAACGAGCCTTGCTTTACTTCGTATAATCCACCGCATACTAAATATTGATTAGGTGGTTTCCCCACAACATTGGTATTAATTATTACACTGCCCGTAAATGTCGTTTCCGTCGCAGCTCTAACGGATACTGGGCCAAAAATTGTGTCATGAGCTAATAACTTTACTTTCTCTAGCTGAGTGTCGATATCATCTGTGACTATATTTTGTATTTCAGAAGCAATATTAAGAAACTCGAGTTTATTTGCGTCTTTGTAAACAGCCACGTGTGGTTGCTCAGAAAATGTTTGGCCTATGAGCATTGGTTTCTCCAAATAGCGGTCCTCCACTACTCTACATCTTACATCAGCTGATACACCATCGATAGTAACGTTCAAAGTAGCTGTCCCCAAAGATTGCACTAAACTGCCGCCGAAACCTTTCATGGTCGATGGAATTTGGCTGTGGTCTAAACCAAGTTTTGAAAAAGAGGACTTTGTTATAAGCGTCACCTCGCTGCCAAGATCAACGAAGGTTTCCAGCATTTGACCATTCACTTCGGCCTGTTTTATAAATTTTTCACTTGGATTTGCACTAAATATGAGCAAAGTCTTAGCAACTGTATTCGCTGTCGTTGATCCGGCATCGCGGCTAGCCAAACAGGCTTCAGCTTTGTGACCTATTTTATTACACTGGCTACATTTGATCAAAGGTTTTGGGCACTTTGAATAAGGGTGACCCTTTTCCTTACAATTGTAACAGTATAGCCTTACATTAAGCCTACTTGTACCAGTGCTTTGCTTATCTACGGCTACACTAGTATTTTTATCCCTTGACGACATTTGAGACATAGGAGGTTCCCTGTTGTTGCTAAGCAAGAATTTAAGCAATTCATCGAGCTCATTGCAACGCAAAGCCATGCCATTCCTCCCAGGTATATAATATCGTATTGAGACTTTCGTACCAGGTCTTAGCTAAACCGGTCAGTTTGAGTATGGCAAAATGGACGGTTGTTTTCTCGTCCCAGCCGTAAACCTTCGCACATTCGTTAACCTTTTTAAGCCAAATATCCATCCGTTGAGTTTTCTCAGAAAGATTGAACTCAGGAATAATATTTTTGTTGTCTATACCTCTACTATTGGAATGTGTGCTTTGGTTTGACGACTGGGTCGGTAAGACATCCTTAATAGACTTCATTATTTGAATAACATCCTTAGTGGTAAATGTAGGACTACGTGACCTGATATAATGACGATCCTGGCCTGCGAAGTCCCTTTCGCGGCTGCACTCGCCCACCCTTGTCAGCCTGCTGCGGCTGCGGTCGCGATGACACGAGACTGCCTCCGTTGAGGCACGCCGTTGTTCGCTCTGCCGTGCGCGAAGCATATCATCGCGCAGCTTTTGTACTTCATTAGCCATCGCCCGTACTCTCCCCTCTTGCTCCTTTAAGGCCAGCTCCCGTTCTACCAGGCGGCGGCTGTGGCTACGGCTATGGCTATCTTGACGACGTCGGCGGCTATTCTGACTCCTGTCATCACGACTACGACGGCTCTCAGCACTGAGGTGCCTTCGCCGAGGAGTTTCCAGGCTCCTACTAGGCCTTTCTTTTCCCTCCATATTCCAGAGCTCCATGCAAAGAGAAAATCATAATATTAATGCTGGCACGTTATTCTTAACAAAGAGAAGAAAATTAGGTTTTATAGGTAGACAGTTGTATTGAACCTGCACGTAGGTGAGAACTAGTGTGTATATTACTAGTGTGTAGTGTGTCTAGAGAACTAGTAATATGTAAAATTTGCAAGTACATATGCTCGTAGTAATTAAAACATCCTATTCTGTAGATAGATAAGTAATGCCTAGATAGCTAACACTACCTTTCGTGTAGAAAGGGAAAAAAGATAAATCGACGTTTATAAGTAGATACATAAGTATAAATCTCATATAGAAATACATGCAGAGCTATAATATATCTATAAAACATAATTAGCATAACATATTCTAGTAAGTTTCTATTCATATTTAGGTAAACTAGCATATTCTTGAAAATTCAAAATTCAAAAATTATTTATTCGTAGGTAACATTAAATTTACACTTGAATTCGTCACAAAGTAAAAATTATAAAAAAAACATACTTAATGATTAATTAAAAGAACCAAAAAAAAAGAGAAAAACAATAAAGGAGGAAAGCTACGCTGACTTCGGAAGGCAGATTAAAAAAAAAAACCTAGATCTCCTATATACCTACTACTGCTGAAATAGTTTCGACCAACTATCTGTCTCCTTCCTTGCTTGTGTACATATTTTTGTACTTTAAATTACCACGTGTAGAAAGGAAAACAATTTTAATTTTTAATACCAAACTACCCGTATATAAAAAAAATATGTATATAAACTGGTATATAAGTATATTATGTATACTAGACACCTAATCAACCGTTGATTAGTTTACTCGTGCCTACATCGATACGAAGAAAAAACTCAAAAAGTTCATAATTGCGTTTTAAATTAAAACGTGACTACCCTTAATAAACACTCAACTTATTACATCTAATATTATATCTACGACATCTAAATAAAAGTAGGCGTGTACTTACGGATTTTCGATCCCACTTCTGAGATAAAGGATTATCTCAGAAGTAAACACCAGTAATTGTATCCAACGTTTATTTCACTCTTCAATCACAATATAAACCAGTCACTCCACAGTATCGTTTTAGGAACTATTGTTCACCATCTAAATTATATAGTCGGATCAGAAGTAGGTATTGGGTTAAAAAAATGAGTGACGTCAGCATTGCTGACGTCACTGGTATCATCAGGATTCATTTTACACAAAAATGACAACAAAGTTTCAGCTTCAATGAAAATAATTTATTTCACTAGATACTCACACTACGGTGTCTCGAGTGAAAGTGAGTACTACCCCACTCGAGCCGCTTTTATAAGTAAGCCGTACGCACCCCCACTCACTACCCCAACGTAAAAATACCACGTGCGGGCAAACAATAGGTGTAGTAAATACCACGTGTATCAAATTGAATTAGAAATATGTGTGTACGTTTTACGGACTTACTTATAATTTTACAAAGCAAATTAATGACAAATTGAATAGTTAATAATCAACTTAAATAACAAATTAATGAATTGAATTAGATGAAATATGGTGAGATGAGGTGATTCTTGTACGTCTGTCGATTTCTCGCCCAAATCCTTGGAGGGGTGTGTCCGCGCGCCGATATATAACACTATAATATTCACTTTTATTATAGTAGTTATCAAACGTTCACACACTTTGACCACCAGTACTAGAATGTCCGCTCCGGTATTTCCCACCGTTCGCGTACCATCCCCACGCTCTATCCATCCATTCCAACCCCCTCTTTCTATCACCTCCACTATCTCTAATGTTGCCAATCTATTTTCTTGTAAATTACCATATTTTATGTAAAAAGTATTGCCAGAAAATAACAAAACCTAACATTTCTTTATCCATGAACTTCATCTGCGCGTTATTGGTTCCATATGCGAAACACATGCGCATTAATTGTTCCATGTGCACTTACTGTACTTAAAATATTCAAATAAGGTTATTTTTTTAAAAAAAGTACCTCAGACAACTGATTAATACTTAACATAAGCAGTGACGCCCTCAACGGGTCACATTCAGTTCTACAACATAATTAACGTCTGTACTATATTCAGTTTCAATATAAAAAGATCTCATTTGTTCTCTCTACCACGTGGGAATTATTACGAGTGTTTGGTACACTCGAGAGCACGTCAACCTTTACAGTTTGGACTTTGCCCTATTCGAAGTTGAACGGAGAAAATGAGTGACAGAGATGAATAAATGTATGTCTGTTTCGCGTCAAGTGTTTCGTGCTGCACTGCCGTTTTTGTGCGTGTGTGTATTAATAGCAATCGATGGACTGAATGACTGAATGTGTGTGTAACTGTATGGTTTATAATATTGTTTATGTAGCACTTTTGCGCTTACTTTAGTTTTGAATACGTAAGATTGGTAACAAAATGATACCCTTTGCAAAAATTTTAATATAGCATCAAATCATGACATAATTTACTTGAATTAAGACTTGAAATTTAAAAAAAAAGCCAAGATTACGCTTAGAGCCATAGCAGACGGCGATTTCAAAAATCGCG
Source organism: Anarsia innoxiella (assembly GCA_947563765.1). Classification (NCBI taxonomy): domain Eukaryota; kingdom Metazoa; phylum Arthropoda; class Insecta; order Lepidoptera; family Gelechiidae; genus Anarsia; species Anarsia innoxiella. The sequence continues at coordinate 13,683,713 of OX387391.1, read as the reverse complement.
GTAGCGGTGCTTTTTCCGCGATTCGACCGCGCAGCCCAAAGCTCACGGCGCGCGGTAGACGCGTGTTTACGTCGCGGTAGAACCACAGGCAACGCACGTTTTGAAGTGCGCCATAACGACACAAGCATATAGGAGTGGAATAGAAGCAGGAGGGGCGGCGAACAAATATATTGTTATGATGCGTAATCTTAACAAAATATATATATTTTTTTACAATGATTTTGCGTAAACTAGTAATAAAGACTATAATTACTAAATATTTAGTATGACTAAATTAATTACACCAAGAGCACATTGATCTTAGATTTTATTTGTTAGTTTGAAAAACCTGATATTTCCCCATAAAATGTATGAATTTTATTAAAGTTGTTACTATTTACATAATAGCTGAGTAAGCTACGATAAAATGTATACAGTATTAAGGTTCCAAAGCTGCGGTCAAATTGCATTAAAATCGCAGAAACTGCTCCCTTACCGCGCGTTTTGAAAACGCCGTCTGCTATGTCTCTAAGGCTAAGAACTCACGAAGCGGTTTTCAACCGCGCCCGCACGTGGTTGCGTGCCCGCAGCCTTTTGCGCCGTTGAAAACCGCTCCGTGAGCTCTTAGCATTAATCTCAAATAATTTATAGGAAAGGAAATCTTCTCACATTGATAAATTTTAATGAACTTTTGAGCTATAGTAGACGGCGTTTTTAAAACGCGCTTTAGCGGAGTGTTTTCCGCGATTCTATTCGCGGTAAACCCGCGCTTAAAACGTGGTTGACGTGCGTGTTGAAGCGATACAAACATAGGAGCGGAGTAGGAGGAGTAGGGACGACGATACGCAAACATTTTTTTTTCAATGCTTGCAAGGTTGCGGTTGAATCGCGGAAACCGCTCCGCTACCGCGAGTTTTGAAAACATCGTCAAAGAGCACGTCCACACTGACCAAGCATTTGCCTCGCGAGGCAGCCGCGCATGCCATCTGACTGATGATGCTATGACTCATCTGACAGCGCACGCCCTGAGCGCCGTTCGGGTGCATGACGGCTCGCCCGCTCGGCCGTTTGGGCGAGCATTTGTGCGCCCGAACGGCCCTGAACACGTCCACACTGACCTAACACAACATCTGGCTTGCGAGTCTGCCGCGCGAGCCCGTGCGGTCTATCTGGATGCAGCTCGATATGATTCTTTACCTACATGGCGAATTACTTGACCGTAATCTACCTGCTTGCATAGTTTGGACCCTGGGTAAAATGTAAAAATAAAAGAGAAATGTATGCTAATTATTTATTTAATCATAATAAACAAAATAATAATAAAAAATCAGTCTTAAAATTTTAAAATATATTTTTAAAAGCACAATTATTTATAATAATAAACAAAATAATAAAAAAAATCAGTCTTCCAGTATTAAAATATAATTTAAAAATCAAATATAATAAAATCAAGAAACAAAAACACGAACTTCGAAAAAAAAAATTAAACATGACAAACGGATATATAGTATTTTTCGAAGTTGAAATAACAAGCACAGAGAAGCTAGGTAAGTTTCGCGTAAGAAGATTTGAAGAGACCAACCAAACAAAAAGAAATATTGTTAAAAATAAACGAAACTTCGAAGATTGAAAAACTACGTGCGGTTTTTAGGGTTCAATACCCAAAGGGTGGAAACGAGACTACTAAGGCTCGGCTACCCATCTTTCGTGTGTCTGTCTGTCCGTCGTGTCTGTCCGTCCGTCCGTCCGTCCGTCCGTCCGTCCGCCCGTCCGTCCGTCCGTCCGTCCGTCCGTCCGTCCGTCCGTCCGTCCGTCCGTCCGTCCGTCCGTCCGTCCGTCCGTCCGTCCGTCCGTCCGTCCGTCCGTCCGTCCGTCCGTCCGTCCGTCCGTCCGTCCGTCCGTCCGTCCGTCCGTCCGTCCGTCCGTCCGTCCGTCCGTCCGTCCGTCCGTCCGTCCGTCCGTCCGTCCGTCCGTCTGTCCGTCTGTCCGTCTGTCCGTCTGTCCGTCTGTCCGTCTGTCCGTCCGTCTGTCCGTCCGTCTGTCTGTCCGTCTGTCTGTCCGTCTGTCTGTCCGTCTGTCTGTCCGTCTGTCTGTCCGTCTCTCTGTCCGTCTGTTCATCACCTCATAAATTGTTATAGCGATTACAAATGATGTATACCTAACAGTTGCCGCTATAACGACAAATACTCAAAATCGAATAATAATAATAATTGCTGATGTGGTAAAGACAGCTGCCAAGCTAAAGTGGGATTGGGCCGGTCACGTCTGCCGCATGCCAAACGATCTCTGGGCAATCACAACAACCCAATGGCAACCAAACGTCAAAAGACCTCGCGGCAGACCACGGAAAAGGTGGCGAGATGAGCTGGACACCTTCACGAACGACTGGGCAGAGGCGGCACAGGATAGAAAGTCGTGGAGAAGGAGGAGAGAGGCCTTTGCCCAGCAGTGGGACAACAACGGCTAGATAAGATAAGAATAATAATTAAGTAGGGCTCCCATAAAACGTAATTCCGATCACAATTTTAATACCAGGGTGCAGGTTAGTTGGTTTTGGAACATGTTTTTAAAATATAGGTGTTACTGAAAAAGTTATTATATCATAGGCAATTTAAAAACCTCATAAATGTATACTACACGTGAATCGAAGCGAAGTGAAAAAACTGAACGTAACAAATTCAACCTTAAACTACGTAACGCACATATTACTTCAGAAATATTAAGCATCGTAGGCATGCCAAGATGCGATGCTTAAAAACATTTCAGGAGTAATATGTGCGTTACATAGTGGAGTTAAGGTTTAAATTTTTATGTTCATTTTTTTTCGCTTTGCTTCGATTCGTGGGTAGTATATATTTTAATGCTTTCTAAATTCCCTATGATATAAACAAAAACAATTTTTACCTTCATTTTGAAACGTCTTCCAGATCAAACTAGCTTGCATCCTGATATTAAAATTGTAGTCGGAAATACCTAAAAGCGTATACCATGACCCAAAAAGAACTCAAATTTATCAAGTGAAGCACAGGAATAGTTCAACATTTAAGCTAACAAGCGGATAATGTGATGTGAATGATTCATAGATTAAATGCTGTATTTGGCTAGTATTTGGTGGGACCGCCAATAGCAAATTAAAAAAAAAAAGCATCCAACACAGCATTCAACCTATTCCTTATACCAGTCACCATATTCCAGCACCCTTCTGACCCCCGCTGATTTTCCCAGGTCATTAGGACGTGTTCCCTTAATGTTTCCCTATTCCTGACTTCACTCGAGTCCCAATCGAGAATCATGCGTCCCCATAAATTCTCGATTGGGTTTAAATCTGGGCTCTTTGAAGACCACGGTATCAACTGTAGGTCCGGTTGATTTTGGATCCACTGCTGGACACCAACAAAGCTATGGACACTACTATTATCGGGCACTGTAGGCAAAAAAACATCCCGCAATATTTCAATATATTGCGGGCCTTTTAGATGACCCCCGATCTCCACAAGTTCCCCCGCTCCCATGGAACTCATCCACCCCTAGAAACCCAAGCTTATTCGTCCGCTCGACCGATTGGGTATGGTATTTTTTTCTAAAAACCGCTCATTATCGAATCAATAAAACATAGTCTTTCCATCTTCGCATGTTTGGAACGTTTTCTCATCAACGAAAATGACAATATTGTTTTCCCAATCAAAATTCAAATATTCTAAAATATTCAAAAATTCAAATATCTAATGCGAAACCTATCCTAGCTTCTTTGTGTGCCGCACTTAATAAAATTTTCTTCGCTGGCCTCCGGCACTTGAGACCTACGTCTTTTAGGCGCCTCCGGACAGTCCATCGAGATATCTGAAACAAATAATACCAAATTAATAGAAAACAAAACTAAACGATAATATAGGTGTTAGGAAAAGTATCAATTTCCTTTTAACCAGGTGTAGTGTTAGTGATATAGAACACATTCCACGAAAAAAACAATTTTTTTGAACTCATTTTTAATTACGAATTTCATTATTAATCGCGCGATTCGCGCGCTCTAGAAAGAGAAAGCGAGCGCGCCGCGCGCCCGTCCTACTTACTCGCCGAGAGTTGAATGACCGTTGCGTTAGAGCGCGCTATTAAAAATTAAATATTTGATTAAAAATGAGTTCAAAAAAAATGTTTTTTCGTGTTATGTGTTCTACATCACTAACACTATATCTGGTTAAAAGGAAAGTGACATCTTTTCCCTAACATCCTGTATAATCGAAGAAATGCTATAATATGTAGGTATTTTACGTAACTATAGTAGATAAGTATCTGTGTAGTTTCTGTTTATTTATTAACTTCAGGAAACTTAGATCCATATTGATACCTATATAAAATCAAATCTTCAAATCAATCAAATTCAAATCAAATTCAATTCAATTCAAATCCAAATTCAATTCAAATTATAATTCAAATTCAAATTCAATTCAAATTTAAATTTAAATTCAAATTAAAATTCAAATTCAAAAATTCAAATCAAATTTAATTCAAACTAATCTTCCTATCAAATCTTCAAATCTTTGAATACTTTAAAGAAAATAAAAGATAAAAACTTTTTTTGATCATTCAAAAAAAGTTCAAAACAAAAAAAAAAAGTTCGAAGGACAACATCTATTTATTTCTCTTTTCATGAGTAAAACAATTTAAAAATGCCAATTTGTAGCACAGAATTTTAAGATAATAATAATTATTATTATTGTTAGGAAAACAGACAAAGTTATGATACCTAACAATAATATAATGGCCTCTAATAAATCACCCCGTGCAGTGAGTTTTCTTTGTTATGAAAATATAACTAAATGGCATCTGACATATTTGTATGGAGTCTAGTATAGTAAAAAAACGGTATCAATTAGGCTAAACATCCCCTATTCGAGTTAGTATGGAAAAAAAGTTGGCGGCTACTGATGAAAATTACGTCAATCGATAGAGAAAAATATTATAAATCGATAGTATTTTGGATAGTTGTCAAAAGTGATATACTTTCCGAAATATAGGACTTTGAAATATTAGGACTAATAAGACTATATTCTTAATACTTTGAAAAGTTTTGTTCGGTCGGTATAAACCGCGTCTTAGTTTTATAGCAATATCCTTCAAACACTTAAAGCTAAATTTATCAAAATAAATAACTTACATTGAAGTCTGCACAGGATACTCTTGTTGGCAAAAAAGGGTTGTCTACGTAAGCGGCAACCAGCTGTGCATCTTGTTGGGCTGTGGTGGCTCTCTCATACAGTGCTCTGTGATGAGCCTGAATCGAACCAGCTTCTTCCCATCGCCTCAACCAAAAATATATGGTTGGTCTCTAAAAATACGAAAATAGAATCAATGAGAGTTTTAAGTCTAAAATCGCCTGTAAAAATTAATATAACACAAAATAAAATAATCAATCCGATCTTAATATCTACCTATCTATTATAATATGCAGTCAAAAGTGTTTTATATCACAAGTGTAGATTATCGAAAATAAACCCGATTCACACAAGGTTTATTTATACTTAAAGTAATAAAATAATAGTAAGTAGATATCTATTAGAGCCAGATATACATATTATAAAGCCACGCGCGCTCGATATACCGCGACGAACTATCGAACAATGATCGACCGTGTTCTACCGCGACTTTTGTTTAAAATTTAAACTCGGAACGCGGCTGCCCCGCGTGGCGCGGCGCATCTCAATTGCGTGCGGCTACCGCGCGAGCCAATGTTCGATAGTTCGCACCGTTGGTATCAAAACGCAGCTATTCTAGCTGTCCCCACGATTTTATGGGCCGGCGCCACCTGACGGAGCGCAGCGCAGAGCATTTTTTTCTTCATATTATTATAGACATTACTTTCATTAGAATAATATTGAAAATCAGTTGACACAACAAATGAGCATCGACGCATCGAAGACATCGAAGCAACTACCTGCGAATGTTGTGTCAACTGATTTTGAATGTTATTCTAATAAGAACAATGTTGAAAATAATATGACAAACAAAAATGCTCTGCGTTGCACTCCGTCAGGTGAGAGCCGGCGCAATAGGCAATGAATGAGCAGATTTCTAATTTTAGTGATAAAAAGTATTAGTGATAAAAAGATAAAATGCTACCTCCCTATTAATTTTCAGGCAAATCGATTCAGCCGTTCTTGAGTTATAAAATGTGTAACTAACCCGGGTGCCTTTTATGTATAGGTAGGTAGTTAGGTATAGATATAGTATACTGAGGGCAAAAGTTTATTAGTTCGTTTCCTACTAATGTTAGCCTAAAGAGAAACAATAAAACTCCCACCTTAACCTATTCTATGCAAATCAGTAAAATAAACTACTACCTACATTCAGGAATTAAATATTATATAATTTGTTTACATAATTTTAGGGTTTTTGACTTCAAGAAACAATTCAACTTAAGGTTAATCGACTGTTTTGATAAAAAGGATCTCATAATAATTGGAATATGAATAAATTTTTAAGGCCGCGGACACGAAGTCAGCGTTCGTCGGGGCGGCGACTGCGGCGCGGGTAGCGGCGTGTTTTGTATGGAAATATGGAACTGGCCGCGGACGCCGATTTCGTTACCGCGGCCTTATGGTCGTATTTTTATTTATAAAAGTAATAAACTAAAAAAAAATGGTTGTCTGTGTCGGACAACATCAAACATTAAGGTCATAGCTCATTATATCAACCCGGCACCCACTCCGCACCGCCTCATCTCGTGCGGTTAGTATTCTTTATATGAACTTGTATGGATATGCGCTCACTACATCAACTTTATAACGTCATCGATCCGTTGACGTTATAAAGTTGATGTAGTATATCCAAACAAGTTCATATAAAAAATACTAACCTCACGACTTGAGGCGGTGCGGAGTGGGTGCCGGGTTGATATAATGAGCTATGGCCTTGACTCACAGTAGTTTTATCAACAGATAATACATAGAAGGAGTGGAAGGAACCGAAACAGGGCAGTGACGTCATCTTATTAGTGCATGCAACCCATAGTATCAACTTAACTGTTGCAGATGATTGTAAATTAATTAAAAATGAATGATTACTAAACAATTTAAAAGTTCTGATCAAATTTGAAAATAATTTTAGGTGACATATATAAAACTTCAAATAATTGCACTTTATCCTGAAGTAAATAAGTGTCAAGATGCAAAAATTAAGACGCATCCCGCTTAACCACCACCGCCACAGATTACGTAAATATCAAATCAAAATCAAATCAAATCAAATCAAATCAAAATTTATTTATTTCTCCCAGAACAATATAATGACAGTACAGTAAAGTTATAGGTACAGGTAAAAGTTTTTGTTGTGGGAGACTGGTGTCCAAGCTAGGTTAAACCTGTGGTATGGATCACCAGGCTTCCACCCCATGGACAAAATGTGCATAGTTAAAATATAGGATACTATGAGAAAATTTCTGTTATTTTTAAAATATTTTATATATAATTTATTATTAAACATTTAATATTTGTTAGTGTGTATGTATATGTGTTTTGTGTGTGTGTGTGTGTGTGTGTGTGTGTGTGTGTGTTATCATTTAGTTCTTGCTTTATCATTTAGTTGTATCATTTAGTTAAATAAAAGCAGCGAAGGCGATGTGGCCTAAGAATATCCGAATGCTTCCGAAATAAAATAGCAGGTTATGATGCTTAAATAAAATGTAGTATTACTTACTATGATAAACTGAAAATTGCAATTTCTCCGGATTTCATACAAGATAGATAGTTTTGACAATTAAAACATAAAAGCTGCTACTGGACGGATAGCCGTTTCATTACTACCTACATTTTACAAAACGCTTAAAACGCCCCTCGTAAAAAAAACTTACCAAGGGCGAGTCAGACTCACCCACGAAAAAAAAAAAATCGTTTGTTATGTGTATTAAAAAAGCCCACCTTAAATATCAATTGATTTTAATTTTAGTATTTAGTTTAAAAGGCGATATCTACATATATAATAATATAATAGGAGTCGTGTTAGTTACACATTTAATGTCTCAAGAACAGCTGAACTGATTTGTCTGAAAATTGATAGGGAGGTAGCTAAGAACTAGGGGAAGGTAATAAAATACTTTTTATATCCGAATTTCAAAATAAACATTCTGCGCATTTATTGCATCTAAGGCCGAATAAAATTCGAGGGGTCAGCTAGTGTAAATAGTTATTCTGCTAATATTTCAAGTGTTTGGAGGGGTCAGAAATGAGAAGTGTCCGAAAGAGGGAGGGGGACAAAAGGGGGAGAGGTGCTGTCCAGATGCTTTCACCTTCCTTCACCACCACCACCCCCTTTCTTAGATACTGATTTCTAAATCTAACCCGTGAGAGGTTGATCAAGCATTTAGAAACAAGGTGTCGACTTGTGAGAGGGAAAATTCATTTAAAAAAAAAGTCTAAAAATACTCCGTTTAGACCAAAACAAATCTAAACAATCATAGATCTTGAAAAAAAATACGCTTGCAAATCCCTACAGATTCTTTTTGATCAAGCACCCACATTTAGTATAATTCTATTAAGTAGGATAGCAATTAAATACATTCTATTCATAAATTATGCTTCAAAAAAAGAACTTACCGATATTCCCGTTTGTTCTGCAATTTCACTCACACTGTAGTCACTTTCCCTCAAAGTTATAATATTCTGCCACTGAATTTGATTGAGTTGAGACGCCGTTTTTTAAAATCAAATATTCAAACAAAAAAAATGCGTATGCGCCGGCTACGTTGTCATTTTGCTACTAATTATCAAGCAGGTGAATGACAGGACTGAACATGACGCGGGGGGTGCTTGTCATTTACTATTTTAGCCAATCATTTTACACGCATTACGGAAACGTAAAACGATTGGCTAAAATTTTATTTGCGGAATTTTGACCAATGAACAAGGGGTGTGCTTTCTTTCTAGCACGCGTACTTACCGTAGTTATAGTTATGTATACTGTAAAGGATGACGTGCTCTCGAGCGTACATATTTTTGAAACTCAGTCTTGTATTCGGCCCGGTTCGGCCATTTTACGACTAATAATTTGTTGGCAGGTAGTAAAATATTTTTTTCCCAAAAGTATTATCTATTATTAGTTATATCGTAGAGATACATACATTATTATATATAAATATATATATCCCCTCAATCATGTCTAATAAAAGAATAATTTTTTTAGAATAACTGATTTATTCATAACAAATTTATTTTTGTACTGATATAACCTCAAAGTTATATAGTAAGATACAAACTGCTCCATAATCAGAGATTTTTTCAAATACATTATTGTTTTATTAGATATCATTAAAGGGATATATATATATATATATATATATATATATTTATATATAAATAATATATGACGGAGGGGCCTCAGGGTTAGATGTAATAGAGCCACGGTCCTCGTCATCCATGGTGCAGGGATTTAAGAAATAAACACTTTATCAAGCTTCTCTCAATCGACTTTATTGTTTCGATAATCATTCACAAAGTTATATCGCCAATTGCTTCGGATTTGTGTGGATTTAAAAATACTCAGAGGTGTTCAGCAACGGACGTCACATTCGAAAGTGAGCAAAACTTCTAATGTCACTTGTCACCCGTTTGACGTCTATCCCTGAAGTAAGTCAACACGGTGTTGCCAATGGTTAACTACCGTATCCGAACAACCCCAAGTAAATTCAAATCAGCGCCATCTATGAGCGCAATATAGAACTATTTGACAGTTAGATTTCTTTTTGATTTAATCAATTTATTGGTGATGCTGCGACACGGCCATCCTACGCTCACACGTCCTCGTGGGTGTCGTCTGGAAAGAAATAAATTCCAAGTACATTTCATTGTCTAGCTCGGCCACACCTGACCAAGGTATTATTGAAAACGATTTTCGTTTATTTAATAAACTTTAATAAACTTCATTACATTTTATTTGCAACTTCTTAATCTTAAATTAGGTACAATAAAAATCAGGTTTCATGACATAATGTTTCAAACAGTGGGGTTTCAATCTGTCTTCGTCACTTATCCAGCAACGGTATCTTAGACACTTAACCAGCGACACGATTAGCTCTACTACTTCACCAGCAGCAGGCTACAGTCACATGTATTGTGATCTGTCTTCGTCACTTCACCAGCGACGGATTACAATATTTACAATGCTTGCTCAGCAATTGAATAGAAGTAAGACTTGTCATTACTAGATTTGCAACTTATCATGTCATGAAACGTGCTACTATCAATCAAATTCTGTTTAAACATGTTCACGATCAGATAACAATGAATCAGCTACTATGACTAGGTTCTATTTCATGTTCACCAGACAACTCATAAGGGCAATCATCGGTAGGCATTTTGCGAAGCCTATCATGTGAGTATTTGTACGTCCTGTTACTATTAAGCGCCTTCAAAGTATATCGGTCGTTATCCAGTATCTCTATCACACGGAAGGGGCCTTTGAATTTCGGGTCAAGTTTAGTTTGATTACGTTCTTCATTTTGTAATAGAACGTAATCACCTACATGAAAATTATGAATTTTAGATTTTGTGCTATCAAATCGGATTTTATCATAACGAGAAACATTCTCCATGTTCGCAATAGCATGGTCACGCACGACTTCTATATCTACCACGGGTTCTTCCTCGTTAGAATGTAAAAGTTCTAAGGGCCTAGCTACCTTCCCAATAAGCAACTCAAGGGGGCTGGACTTAGTAACTCTATTGATCGTGCAATTTAATGCTAACTGGACGTCTGGTAGAGCATCTTGCCAAGATCGATCTTTACTTGTCTCGACAGCAGTGAGCATATTTTTAAGAGTGCTCATAACCCTTTCCACCTGCCCGTTTGCTCGAGAACTTCCCGTAGCAATCAAGTGCAGGTCAATATTATGAGATTGGCAGAATTCCTTGAAGTCTGAGCTTGCAAAGCAGCGACCTTGATCTGCAATAAGACGCTTTGGGGCACCAAACAAGGAAATACTGCTTCGGAGGGCTTTTATACTGCTTGCAGTATCAATGCGCATGGTGTGATGCAGCAAAACGAATTTTGTGAAGGCGTCAATTAGCACAAAAACGTACTCCTTCTTCTCGTTTTTGCCGCTGAGTTTTCCTGTGGCATCGATATGCAAGGTGTGCCATGGTATTGGGGTTTTTGGAATCGGATGCATTTCGGCTTGGATTTTACCTGACTGGGATTTTGATATTTTGCAGGTTACACAATTGTCAACAAATTTACGCACATATTTAGACATATGCTCAAACCAGTATAGATCAAAAACTTTTTCTAAAGTCTTCTCCCAGCCGACATGCATCAGAGACTCATGTGCATTGTTTATGACAGACCAGCGCAAGGCTCTCGGTACTATTGGTAACCAACGTGATCTATTATTACGTTGCACCTTGCGATAAAGAACTCCAGACCTAACTTCATATGTCTTGGCAACATTTTCATCCATTCTGTGCTCTCTGAGATCCTCCACTAACTTCGTTATCTCTGGATCACGTTCCTGTTCAGCTTGAAGCCAGTTTTCAGGCAGGCTAGCCAGATCTACTCGCTTCTGTTCTATTTTATCAACAGGAGTAACAGGTAGGGGATTTCTAGACAAGAAATCCGCGTGACACATTCGTCTACCTTCTCTGTATTCAACCACAAAATCAAAGGCTTGTAGGTAAGCCCACCACCTATGGACACGTGGCGTTAAGTCTGCTTTACTGTGTGAGGATTTCAGAGAGTTACAGTCCGTAACTACAGTGAACCGATTGCCGTGAAGGTAATGGCGGAAATGTTTTACCGCGTTCACAACCGCTAGAGTCTCTAACTCATACGAGTGATACCTAGACTCAGCGGCTGTGGTACGCTTACTGAAATAAGCAACAACTCGTTGCTTACCATCCTTTGTCTGTAATAATATGGCACCATATCCGATCGCACTAGCGTCGGTATGGAGCTCGATTGGACAGTCCGGGTTGAAAATGGTTAGAACTGGCTCATTAGTCAAAATTGTAATAATTCTTTGTCTAATGTCCTCATGGTCAGATTTCCATTCGATAGCGCCTTTCCCAAGACTGGTCAGAGCATGTAAGGGGGCCATAACTTCGGCAAATTTAGGGACAAACTTTCGGAAATAGGAGGCAAGTCCTATGAATTGTCGCAATTGCGTGACAGTTGTTGGAGGAGGGAGAGCAACCAGAGCCTCTATTTTCTTTGAACTTGGGCGAATCTCGCCTCTACTCACTTCATATCCCAAATACTCTACTCTCTCTTTCATGAAAGAGCACTTTTTGAGATTGAAAGAGAATCCGGCCTCAGTTAAGACCTGCAGAACCAAGCGAATCCTTTCTAAAGTCTCCTCAACATCCGAATTTCCTATTACAAGGATATCGTCCATATAAACGACGGCATGAGTGTTGACCAGCGGACCCAAAGCTTTTGTGACAGCCCGTTGAAACACCGAGGGAGCATTACGGAGACCAAATGGCATCGTCAGGTACTCGTAATGTCCCTCAGGTGTCACAAACGCGGTTTTCTCAATGGAGTTTGGATGAATAGGTAACTGATGGAAACCGCTGGCCATATCTAGAGTGGTAAAATAATAGCACCCATGCAGGCGATCGATTTGATCTGAGATGAGCGGTAAGGGGAAACGATCCGGTACCGTATTAGCGTTTAGCTCCCGGTAGTCAACGCACATACGGTCGGAGCAGTCTTTCTTTTTAACCAGGAGTATAGGGCTAGCAAACGGAGACGAGCTTGGACGTATAACCTCGGCAGCTAATAACTCGTCTACTTTTTCGCGTACAATAGCACGTTCCTGCGGGCTCAAGCGGTATGGACGTCGGTAAACTGTTTTATGTGGGTCAACTAGACGAATCACTACAGGGTCAGTTTGAGCGGGACCGGAAGGGGTGCCGTAAACAAATTTATCTCTAAAGCAGTTTAGAATCTCTATCAATTTAGGCTTAAAGTCAGAAGGAATGTCCGTCTCAATATTGTCAAAATTAATCTCTTCTACATTTGTCATACTGCAAGCGTTAACATTTAACTGTCTAGTAAAGGTCATTTTATCACTTGTAACTTGAATTTCTAAGCCGGCGCTTAACACGTCATGCCCAATCATAATATCATGTCGCAAAAAGTTGTCCGGTAAAACATGAAACAACACTTCGAGTGCGATATCGTCAATATTTACCACAGCAAGAACTTGCAGCGTACTGAAGACGCTAGTTTGACCAATGCCCATCATTTTTACCGTATTATGAAATCGCTTGCCATGGAAACTCGACGATATCGACTCTTTAATAAGTGAGCACTCAGCTCCAGAATCGTAGCGAAATGAAAAGAACTCACCGAAATGTTCCAATGTTCCTTCAGGTGCGCTGACAAGGCACGCATCCACACGTCGCTCCGCAGGCTGAGCAGCTGAAGAAGCTGTTGTCTTTCTTGCGTCTGAATTGGCTGCTCGCGGACACCTTGAAGCATAGTGTCCTGTGCCTCGACAGTTATAGCAAGTGATGCTATCTGAAGTAGTAGTTTTTGCGGTCGTGGTATTTTTACTTGATTCTCCTTGAGATGCTCCGGTAGCGCGCGTGTCTTTTCTGTGACGACATATAGACACGTGGTGGCCAATCTTTCCACAAAGAGTACATTTCACTACAGGTTGATGTTGATTGCTTGTAAACTTAGATCGTTTCGCGTCACGATCATCATTACCCGTCGGTGCCTTCCTTTTCATGTAAGTTAGTGCTTTCAGCTCTTGTTGCATCTTAGTCCTTGTATTAATCTCAGTTGTAAAAGCAACACGGTTAAAACGAGGCTCTATTTGTGCTATATGCGCTATAACAGTTGCAATAGCTATCTGTTCCGTGTTTAGTGATTTCCAACGTGCCATTAGAGTATTAAGCTGAGTAGCAGCGTAAGTAACAAGGCACTCACCTTCTTTGGGTTTGCTGTTCAAAAGATTGATTATCAAGGAAGCGGCTGTCTCTGCAGTATCATAACGTGCTATGAAAGCCTCTTGAAAATCTTTCCATGTCATTCCAGGAAAAGATATCGAAGATAACCATGCAGATGCTTGTCCTTTCAAGGCTTTGCTCAACGCAATCATTAAAGGCGCTCCCGTTAGTGGTCTATCCGCCATACACATATCTGCCGTCAATAACCAAGCGCGAGCGTCCACGGTTGTCTTCTCTGGGTCAAAATCCGGAAGATTTACTTCACGGTCCTCTTTAGTACCTTGCATGGCTTTAATCAGGGCGAGAAAGTTCCGATTTTGTTGCTCCAACAACATTTTCCATTTCTCCTCGTTACTGTCCACTTGCAAGGGCGGGGCACATCCCACTTCTGATGACGGAGGGGCCTCAGGGTTAGATGTAATAGAGCCACGGTCCTCGTCATCCATGGTGCAGGGATTTAAGAAATAAACACTTTATCAAGCTTCTCTCAATCGACTTTATTGTTTCGATAATCATTCACAAAGTTATATCGCCAATTGCTTCGGATTTGTGTGGATTTAAAAATACTCAGAGGTGTTCAGCAACGGACATCACATTCGAAAGTGAGCAAAACTTCTAATGTCACTTGTCACCCGTTTGACGTCTATCCCTGAAGTAAGTCAACACGGTGTTGCCAATGGTTAACTACCGTATCCGAACAACCCCAAGTAAATTCAAATCAGCGCCATCTATGAGCGCAATATAGAACTATTTGACAGTTAGATTTCTTTTTGATTTAATCAATTTATTGGTGATGCTGCGACATATATAAATATCTCTCTTGTTACTAATATTAGTAAAAATATTTATTATAACTTTCTCTGGTGAACTAGTTTGGTGTGTATCAGACTTTAACCTTTGAGCGGAGTTTTAATGAATGAAATTGATTAGATTGGCACCAATTATAATTACATAAATAACAGTTAGTTTTAATTATAAGTATTGTCTTATTTAATCTCTACTAATTAATCAACAAGTTTCATAAAGTGTCAAAGTATACCCACACGGAAAAATATGTATGTGAAAAATACATGCGATAATAGATGTGAAAATCTACATATATTTCAACATATTTTTTTTTGCACAAAAATATATTTTGACTTAGATATCGAAATGTATACCGACATATATAATATCATATATGCATGCATATATGTTGGAGAATACATTGCTAGTTTGGAAAATAAAACCCTGGTATTTGATTGAGTATTTTATTAATAATTGTTATTAATAACAATGTAATCCGGAGCTCTCGACTATACTAGCGCTCGACTCAGAATGCAGCACCTGCGCGCGCCCCACCACTCCGAGTCATCGTTGGCGGGGTTGTAGCTTACAATCTAAGTAAACTAAATGAATACTAACAAAAATAGGTGTTTGATAAATTAATTGATTGGGTAATTCAATAATCAATCATTTGTAAAGGAAAATCAACTATATGCACTCTAGAGACCTGAGAAATCCCCATAAGCTAGTCTATGACACTAATCCCAGAACAACGATCTACTTAAAAAACTGTTATGCTATGTGCATTAAGACTTTTAATGTTCTTCCTCCTGAAATTAGAGAATTACCACCATTGCGGTTTAAAAAAGCTATGAAGAATTGGCTAAAAGAAAATAACTTCTATAATATTAAAAACATTGTTATATCTTAGAACATTCCATTATTTCTATTATTGTATGTCAGTAACTGACTAGGTGTGCAGGACTTGTTAACCAAATAACTAACACCTACAAATACTGTATATGTACCACATCTAATGCAATAAATAAATCATTCATTCATTCATTCATATAGTAACGTAATAATTTAAAATAAACAAATCAACAACATGCAAATAATTAATTTTGATTTAAATAAATTTAGCTTGCGCTATCACGGCCATTCTGCGAGGACGCTCGTGCTCTGAGCGTGTGTCCAGTGGGCTCTGTAACAAATGGTTTGGTCTCCGTGAATGTTTCATTTTACCAATAATCTTAATCTTAACATAATTTCTATCCCAATAATGTCACTCCCATCCCAATAATGTCACTCCCATCCCAATAATCTCATTCCCAATAATGTTACTCCCATGCCAATAATGTAATTCCCATCCCAATAATGTAATTCCCATCCCAATAATGTAATTCCCATCCCAATAATGTAATTCCCATCCCAATAATTTTATTCCCATACCAATAATGTCATTCCCATCCCAATAATGTCATTCCCATCCCAATAATGTAATTCCCATCCCAATAATGTTTCTCCCATCCCAATAATGTCACTTTCATTTTAATAATGTTACTCCCAGCCTAATGTCACACCCTTTCTATTTAGTCGGTCTCGCTATCATGGTCATCATTCAGGTCACTATCTGTTATGTTTGGTGATGGAACAGGTCGCACGTGTTCGTGGGCTACCACTATAGTTTTTCTAGAACCTGGCTTTAGACTTTTGACTTCGTATCTATCATTGTCAAGTATTTTATGGATTTTATATGGTCCTAGAACTTTAGGGCCTAATTTGTTACTTGACCATTGAGTATCTTTGCATAATACAAAATCGTTAAGTTTGAATGGTTTGACTGCTGTTGTTTTGGCATTGAAGTGATTTTTTGTTTTTTCAGCCTGTTCGGTCATCCTGTTAGTTGCGTTTTGTCTTAGATCTTCTCTATCTATAATGTCGTCATCTGATAGAAGTACTAGTTGTTGAATCGCAGGGGGTGCGCATCTCTTTCCAATTAGTAATTCGAGGGGGGATGAACCTGTAGCTTTTGATTTTGTGGTATTAATGCATAGTTGCACTTCTCCCAGTTTATTTATCCACGTCCTGTTTTGATTTTGAGAGGCAAAACTTAAATGATCGCGTATAGTTCGCATTAATCTTTCGATTTGGCCATTTGCCCTTGGCACACCCTTGGCTGTAGCGCGATGTTCGATGTTAGCAGATTTGAAATAATTTTGTATTTCTTTCGACATAATTGCTGGTTCTCTATCTGAGATTATTCTGTTGGGTGTTTCAAATAAATTAATGATTTGCTGCAGGCTTCGTAGTACAAGATTTGTACTTTTGTCCTGTAAGGGATGTATGATAACGAATTTGGTAAAAGCGTCAATTGCTACGAAAGCGTAGGCTTTTTTATCGCAACCGGTCAAATTTCCCATCAGATCGACATATACTGTATCGAAGGGTATTGCATTTTTTTCAATTGGATGAAGGTTTATTTGTTGCCTGCCAGAAATTCCCTTACCAATTTTACAATTTAAACAGTTATTGCAGGAGTTGCGTACGCGTTTCGTCATGTTAGGGAACCAGTACTGATCCTTTATTTTTTCGAGAGTTCGTTCCCATTCAGCGTGCATAAGGGTTTCATGGTAGCGGTTTATGAGTTTATAGACTAATGTGTTTGGTACAACTGTACGAGTTACTGTTTTCCCTTTTTGATTTTGAATGGAAATTAATAGGAGATTATCTCGGATGGAATACTTTTTATCATGATCTTCGTTGTTTTTTATTGAATCGCGAATTTCTCTTAAGTTTTGATCACGTTCTTGCTCTACAATGATCCAGGTGGGGTCCTTAGTAATGATATTTACCAATGGATTTCTACTTAGATAGTCAACGTGTGACATATGTTCCCCTTTTCGATATATGATATCAAAATCAAAACATTGTAGATAAGCCCACCATCTGTGAACACGAGGAGATAGCTCTTTTTTTGTTCTACTCGCTTTCAGTGCATTGCAATCTGTAACGACGGTGAAATGTCGTCCGTAAAGGAAGTGGCGAAAGTGTTTTAGTGCTTTTACGACGGCTAAGGTTTCAAGTTCGTATGAATGATATCTAGTTTCCGCATCAGTAGTACGTGTTAGAAAATAAGATGTAGTATAGAGTTATAGAGACGATCAAGGTGTTATTTACTGAATATGAGATGTCAGGATTTAATTGATTCTAATATGAAATGTGTACCTAAAGTTACTTTATAGTTGCAATGAAGCTATTGTATTGAAAATGTTACTAAGTAAAGGGATTATTATATTAAAGATGGAGGATT
This sequence comes from Anarsia innoxiella, assembly GCA_947563765.1. Classification (NCBI taxonomy): domain Eukaryota; kingdom Metazoa; phylum Arthropoda; class Insecta; order Lepidoptera; family Gelechiidae; genus Anarsia; species Anarsia innoxiella. The sequence continues at coordinate 13,665,713 of OX387391.1, read as the reverse complement.
ATTAGAGAAACAAGGAATACCATTAAATCAATATTGTATTGTCATGTTAAGCAGCGATACAAAAGATAAACCACAGAACAAACGATAAATCACTAAAGTTATAATACAAATGGCCAACGCCCAATTATTTCTAGGAATATTCACAAAATACTTAACTTGTGTCCTGCAGGAAGATAGACGAACAAGAGAGAGGGAAGTAGATATCTACCCGTATTTATAACCACCACTATAATATGGTCTGAGACCACCACACATTACACTGCGCTTCAGCCAATCACAGATTGACTTAGAGCCGCGAACATTTAAACACGTATAACTTATGTAACAAAAGACAGTATTTGTACTTAATCTAAACACTATAATTATTAACATAATTGTTGAAGTTCTTCTACAATAACTATCATGTTATTACGGTAGTATTTACTCAATAATCCTAATATGTAATTAGTCCATTAGACAATGCTGCCACCTGTGACATAACAAATAGCTACTGCGGATATAATATTGAATTACATTTTAAAGTTCAACAATAGTTTAGTCTAGGTATTAAAACCTAAATACTTAGATTAATTAAATAGGTAATTACTCAAGTCTAAGTACGTTATTTAGTAGTCTCAATAACATTAATAATATAATTAAAAGGTATATCTTATCAGGTCAGGTACTGCCACCTGTGTCGTAGATGCGGAACTATTAAAAGAAAATGGCCCTTGACCATGACTATCTTGGCTTTGACCTATAACCCGCCAAATTTAAAAATGAGATATTTACAGCATAATTTACATTATAGTGTCTAGGTAATTTGACACTTAGGCTATGTTCCACACAATAACAGTAATTTATATAATTAATACAATTAATATGAACAAGTATTATGTTATTCTATCTATTGATGATAAGTATAAAATGTAAATGACAATCAGACTTGCCAACACACTGTGAGCCAGTGTGTTGTATCATTATTGAAGCCTTATAATAAGCGAGAGGATGCTTCACCTAAAGGACTACGTTTTACAAGCTGAATTATCATGAAATTACAGTACTGAAGTACTTATATGACCATCATATTCTATCATACGCATGCTAAAATAGCTAACAACCTTCCGTCTAGTACCGTCGATTTGAATTAAGATTGCTCCATAGCCTAATGAACTTGCGTCGGTGTGCACTTCTATTGGTAATTTAGGATCAAAAATATTTAGAATTGGATTTGAAGTTAAATAATGAATTATTTTTTGTCGAATTTCTTCGTGACTACTTTTCCATTCGAATTTAGTTTCTTTTTTGGTCAAGTCATACAATGGAGTCATAATTTGAGAAAAATTTGGAATAAACCTACGAAAATAGCCGGCTAACCCATTAAACTGTCGCACTTGTTTTAAATTATTCGGGGGATGTGAATTTTTGAGGGATTCTATTTTATGCGGGCTAGGCTTAACACTACCGTTTTCAATAATATTTCCAAGGTACTCGACGGATTTCTTTAAAAAGCACTTTGACATATTAATAGAGAAACCGGCATCGCTTAATCTTTGTAGTACTAGATCTAGATGTTTGAGGCCCTCTTCTTCGGTTTCTGATGGTATAAGAACGTCATCCATATAAACCAACGCTATCTTATCCTTGTAGTCACCAAGGGCTGTATTAATAGCTCTTTGGTAAACGGATGGCGAGTTACAGAGTCCAAAAGGCATAGTAATATACTCGTATTGGCCATCAGGTGTCACAAATGCTGTTTTTTTCAATTGAATCTTCGTCTATCGGGATTTGGTGGAAGCCAGATTCCATGTCCAAAGTGGTGAAGTACATTGCGGTGCCTAATTTATCTATTTGATCTTGGATTAACGGTAACGGGAAGTGGTCGCGGGCTGTGTTTGCATTTAGTTCTCGGTAATCTACACAAAGTCTATCATCGCCGTTTTTCTTTTTTACGAGGAGAATGGGACTGGCAAATGGTGAACAACTATCCCTCACAATACCTTTTGATTTTAGATCGTCTATGATTTTTAACCCCCGACGCCAAAAGAGGGGTGTTATAAGTTTGACGTCGATGTCTGTCTGTGTGTGTGTCTGTGTGTGTGTCTGTGGCACTGTAGCTCCTAAACGCGTGGACGGATTTGGATGCGGTGTTTTTTTAATTTAAAGCTGGTATTTCTGGGAGTGTTCTTAGATATAAAATATGCAAATCGGTTCAGACATTTCAAGGTCATCGGCTCTTTTGTCAGCTGTGGTAGGATTGTAGATCCAATATAACAGCAGATATGTCGTGTTTGGAGTCGTTTTAATCAGTGTTTAATTCTTACTATAATGAAATGGTGGCAACAGATGAGGAGCTGATGATGGAGTCAGAATTTCCAGCACTATTCTTGAAAAATTTGACAGCAGATATATCGTGTTTGGAGTCGTTTTGATCAGCGTTTAATTCTTTATATAATGCAATGGTGGCAACAGATGAGGAGCTGATGATGGAGCCTGAATTTCCAGCAATCGATTTATTCTTGAAAAATGTAACAGCAGATATGTCGTGTTTGGATTCATTTTGATCAGTGTTTAATCCATACTAATATTATAAATGCGAAAGTAACTCTGTCTGTCTGTCTGTCTGTTACGCTTTCACGCCTAAACTACTGAACCGATTTCAATGAAATTTGGTAGAGAGGTTGTCTAGACCTTGAGAAAGGACATAGGCTATATTTTGTCGCGAAAAAAGGCTTAAAGGGGTGGTAATAAGGGATGAAAGTTAGTATGGGAGATCGTCATTATTCAAAGATAAAACCATGAAACTTTATATTAGGTCTTTACCTATGAAATTGCCGTTTTGTATGAAAAAATTTAAACGATTTTTTTTTCATATAAATTTTTATTTGTATTAAGTGAAGTAATTACCCATACCATCAATGCATCTTTGCCAACGCAGTGACAGTTTATTAATGCCCTTCTTAAAGAAATCAGCTGGACGAGAGGCAACAAATTCTTCAAAGGCGTTTTGAACTGCCTCTTGGTTATTGAATTTTTTTCCAGTCAAGAAGTTATCCAAATTCTGGAAAAAGTAGTAGTCTGTAGGGGCAAGGTCCGGTGAGTACGGTGGATGAGGGAGAGCTTCCAACCCCAGTTCTTGCAACTTGGAGACCGTCATTTGTGCGGCATGAGGTCGCGCGTTGTCGTGCAGGAGCAGCGGAGACGAGCGATTGACCAATGCTGGTCGGAGACGTGCCAGCTTCTCCATCATTGTGTTCAATTCTTCACAGTACACATCTGCAGTAATACTCTCCCCATTTGGTAAGAAGCTGTGATGAATCACACCGGTGCTAGACCACCAAACAGTAACCATCACCTTTTTAGGGGTAAGTTTTCGTTTAGGGCATTGTTTAGGTGCTGAACCAGGATCCAACCAACTTGCTGATAGCTTACGGTTATCAAACAGAATCCATTTTTCATCACAGGTGACAATGCGGTTCAAAATTCCTTCATTTGTGTGTCTGTTGAGCAATGCACGGCACGTCTCGACGCGTACTTGGCGCTGGCGATCATTGAGTTCGTGGGGCACCCATTTGTCAAGCTTTTTTACCTTGCCAATTTGACGCAAATGGACCAATATTGTTTTGATGCTAACGTCGAAAGCTGCTGCTAATTCAGCCGTAGATTGAGTATCATCAGCTTCCACGATCGCCTTCAATTCGTCTGCATCGACCAAAGTCTTCGGACGACCGCGGGGTTCATTTTTCAGGTCGAAATTTCCAGAACGGAAGCGAGCAAACCAATAACTAGTGGTTCGTTGGTTTGTAGTGTTAGCTCCGTACACGTCGTTGATGTTGCGAGCCGCTGGTGCCGCGTTGCTGCCACGACGGAACTCATATTCCATAATTACTCGAATTTTTAACGTATCCATGTTGACGAAAATGATTGAAATGCAATGAAAATGTAACACTAACCAATAAACAAATGACTGTTTTTGGAAAAAGAATTCCATATTTTTAAAATGAAATTAATTTGAAATTAGAATTCTTAGCTAAACAAAAAATATTTTTAATTGAAATGGCCAGTACTGTAAAACGGCAATTTCATAGGTAAAGACCTATTATTTAGGCACTTAATACTAAATCCATACTTCCATACTATCAATACTAATATTATAGATGCGAAAGTAACTCTGTCTGTCTGTCTGTCTATCTGTTACTCTTTCACGCCTAAACGGCTGAATGGATTTTGATGAAATTTGGTATGGTGATAGATGATAACCTAGAAATGGTTATAGGCTATAAATAATCACGCCATCGTTCTTAGGGGGTAGGCAGTAGGTAGATAACTGAATTGAGTTAGTGATTTTTTTATGGTTTTTGCTGGGAGTTTTGCTCTATCATGCCTAAACGGCTAAACGGATTTTGATGAAATTTAGTAAGGTAATAGATGGTTACCTAAAAACAGATATAAGATCAAAATGATCACGTCATCGTACTTAGGGGGTAGGAAGTAGGCAGAAAACTGAATTGAGTTAGTGATTTTTAATCGTTTGTTTTAGAAGTTTACTTCATTCACGCCTTAACGTCTGAACGGATTTTTATAAGACTTGGTTAATTTAAAGATAGAATCCTAGGTACGGACACAGGCTACTTGTTACGGTGGGAAAATACCTCATTCCCGCGGAAATCTAGCGTGATCGTGTTAAGAAGCGCATGACGCCATAGCTACTGAAATGATTTTGATGTATTTAATCACTTTTCTAACTTAGAGGGTAGGTAGGCGCCATAATTTATGGATTTTATGATAAAATTTTGATGCAACTGTCTTTATTTAACAGTTTTACTTGGATCGAAACTTAGCGACATTCCATCACACTACTTAACTTATAGGGTAGGAAGGTACCAAAATTCAGACTACTTTTTACTTCGGGAAAATATCTCATTCCCACAGGAACGTATACATAGCTACCTATCTACAACATTAAAACTCTGTCTAGAATCACATTACGCCAAAACTATTGATCTGATTTGTATACATCGGGGGTTGGCAGGTAGGTATAGTTAGTAGTATTTTAAACCGATTTACATTATTTAATTTTTATATTTACTAAGGAAACATTCGGAGCTATCCATTATGTGCTTAGGTTGCTTTTAAACAAATTTTGATGTGAAGTTGAGGACCGGAACACGATAGAGGGACATTGTTGCAGGGGGACTTCAGCCGGGAGAAAACAAAAAAACTTATGCGGACGAAGTCGCGGGTAAAAGCTAGTCTATACTATAATTTTATAAAGAGGAAAGATTTGTTTGTTTGTAATGAATAGGCTTCGAAACTACTAGACCGATTTCAAAAATTCTTTCACCTTTGGAAAGCTACATTATCCCCGAGTAACATAGGCTATATTATATTTTTTTTAAAAATTAGGAATCCTTACTAAAACTCCAATAATGTAACCCAAGGTGTAAAAAAATTACCTGAAAAATTCTTTACGTCGCGTGCGCTGCGAAAACTATTGATGATATTTACTACGACTTTGCAGAACTCATCATTATCTACAAAAAGTATCGCGACAGCATATGTCTAAATATTATAGTTATGTCACAGTAAGCGGTTTTTTATTCTAAAATTTTTATTTATATGCCGCCGCTTGAAAAGGCTCTTTATTTGTACCTTGGTATTAATCCTTATCAAAATAAATTACTTTATATTCAAGACGGCTTCAATACCTTTTTATAACTTTTTGATTTATTCAATTCGGACATTTCATTCGGAAGATATCACGAGTTTAAAAATGCAAGTATTAGAAAAAAGTCGCGTGGTTGCCGCTCACCGCGCTCAGCTAGCCAGCATGCGATGTAGGCTACTAGGCTCCATGTAAGCGTAACTGGGGTACGGGGGGGAGTCAATGTAATAAAATAAAGAGCCGTAAATACAAATAATTTGAGCGCTTTTGTCAATGAAAACCTGCCAAAATTAGTCCCAGATCAAAAATATGCCCTAATAACAAAGGAAAAATATTTTTTTTGGATGCGCCCGGTGGCACTGGCAAGACTTTTCTTGCAAATTTGATACTAGCTAAGATAAGAGAATCAGGAAAGATAGCGATTGCAGTTGCTTCGTCAGGAATTGCCGCAACTCTCTTAAAGGATGGAAAAACGGCTCATTCTACTTTTAAACTTCCGATATCCGTAAATCTTGAGCAACAATCGTTATGTTCAATCCGTAAAAACGGCCCTCTTGGTAAATTATTACAAGACGCCTCATTGATTATGTGGGATGAATGCACTATGAGTCACAGAGCGCATATAGAGGCCGTGGACAGACTCTTCCTGTCATTAACAGAGGTACGCGAGCAGATATCATCAAATCATGCTTGATATCGTCTCCCTTATGGACTTCGATAGAAAATTTAAAATTACGGACGAATATGAGAGCTCATCTTCATGGAATCACAGATAGTAATTTCCCACAACAACTGCTAAAACTTGGAGAAGGAATTTTTCCCACTACAAATTTAAGCAGTTGTGACATCCTGCTGGATGAGTCTGTAGGCCAAATAGTCCATAATTTAGAAAATTTAATAGATGCTATATACCCTGACATCGAGAATTTGCACGAAAAGGATTTTCATTGGTTGTATTCAAGGGCAATAGTGTCACCCAGGAATGATACTGTCAACGAAATAAACAATCTCATTATTCAAAAAGTCTCCGGCCAAATAAAAAATTACAAATCGATCGATACCGTGACTAACATCGAAGACGCAGTCCATTATCCACAGGAATTTTTAAATTCACTAAACCCTTCTGGACTGCCACCACATGAATTGACGTTAAAAATTGGAATTCCAATAATACTTTTAAGAAATTTAAGCCCTCCGAGCATGTATGTGCAATGGGACGAGACTGCTTATTAAGGAATTGAAGGACAATTTAATTGTAGCGACCATTATCACTGGCCCAGCAGCTGGTCAACTAGCTCATATACCGAGGATACCGATGATCCCAACTGATCTGCCAATCCCTTTTAAACGACTTCAGTTTCCGGTCAAACAATCTTTCGCGTTCACTATTAACAAGTCCCAAGGCCAAACCTTCGAATTATTAGGGATCGACCTACGAAAAGAATGTTTCACTCATGGCCAACTGTATGTTGGCCTATCACGTGTCGGAGCTCCTGAAAATCAATTTATTTTGCTGCCACAAAATAAAACTACTTCAAATATCGTTTACAGGGAAGCTCTGACTCACTAAAACTAATGGCTTTTGTTTTGTAGATAATATGATATTTGTATAAAATTTAAAAATACAAAAAAAAACATTAATAAAAAATATGAATAAAAAAATTTCATAAAAAAAAAATTCAAACTTCCTTTATAATTTTACTTTTTTTTTTAAACCCGACGCAAAAAAGAAAGGTGTATGTGTGTGTGTGTGTATGTACCCGTGCGAAGCCGGGACGGGCCGCTTGTTTTAGAATTAATCGATTTTAATAGGTACAAATAACATTGAATTAGATTTTAAAAATACCTATTCTTTATAATATAAGCAGGTTACTACTTAATTTTGATGGAGTAAGGCATAGTCAAGATGTGCATCGTAGGTAGGTACTATGCGGGGTTGCGCCGGCTTCCAGCAGACGCTGGCGCAGGCAGGGTACTACGGCGAACTGCCGACGGGCGCGCGCGAATGATGTTTGACTTTAGAGTAGGTACTATCTACCTACCTACCGACTAGTATGCTCCTGTTATCGTCACTTGTATTGTTTATAATACATAGGTCAGTGCCAGAGGACGGGGGAGATCGATCCCGGCCACACAGATGATTCTGCACGGAGAAAGACGACGCGACACGCCGCGCATGCGCTACAGCTGACATCTGCTGCAGCCGCGCGCTCCTCGCTCGCGGCACACTCACCGCAGGCCTGCTCGCAGCAGTTCGGACGTAGGTACGAGGGTAGGTGCGAGAGGGCACCTCGGGAGGGCGAGGTGGTGGCAGCCCTCCCGCGGGTTGCTTGCGTCCTCACGGTAAGTCGCTGGCCGCTGCACTCTACCTTTTCGCCGGCCTGAACTTTGTAAACGATTGTTTCTACCCTCTCTGGGTTATCTCTCGGATAGGTGTTTTCATACTTTTCATTTTATACCTTAACCAGTCATCTGTGGACTGTCAAAATTTGCAAAATTATTTGTTACTTTTTCTTTTATTTAGAAAAAAGAGCGGATGCAAATACCTAGTTTTTTTTTGCCAAAGTAAAGTAAAATAGGTAGATTACCTACCTATTGCGAATTGACAATAATTCAAATAGAAATAGATGAAAAATTAAATACCTACTCGTTTTCTTAATGTTTGCATTATTTTGTGTCATTCTAAAACAACTTACCTACCTACCTACTATTTACCTGTAGGTACTTATTCAGGTGCCAAGCACTAGGTACTGATAATTTGCCTTTCGCGGTATGATAGGTATCACATTGGTATGATAGAGATAGAAGACTGAAATACTCAATGTCACTTTGGTTTGGTTTGGTTTTACCTATATTGTTTACATATAATCAAGGTTTGAGTAGGTGGTAGCTTACTATCTACAGACATTTAAAAGTAACATAATCCATTACGGTTAAGTTACATACACAAACAAAAAAAAAAGAGTTTAATAAGTACAACTGCTTTGGATACCGGGGTGTCGCGTGTTTTTATGTCGTGTGTAGCAATTAGAGATCGATGAGTGCGTTGGAGGTGTCTGGCGCTGCGAGGCTGAGGGCGGGCGTCTGTCAGTACATAGATTAGATAGATGTTCGGCATAGGAGACGGCAGCGAATCTCTGGCCGCAGAGTGCGCGCGCACCCGCCTTGCAGCCGAAACGAGCGGCGGGTGCACGCTGCAGCCGCCGTCAGAGGCGCGAGTGTCGCAGGGACGCTGAGAGCGGCGCCGGATGCTGCGCACGGAGCGGTGGCGCGGCTCAGGGCGTGGCCGGCTCTAGTCGCCGCTGATCGCACTCGTCGGCCGGACACGAGCATCGCCGGTGCCGGCGGGCGGCTTACAAACTCGCTACGCTAGTCCCGGTTGCCAGCTTCGGGTCAGGTGTTTGCACTAAACTGCACTTAATATGCCAGTGCAATATGTTGTGCTGACGTAGTCCACGCTACGACGTAACAGTACGGTCGTAGACGAAGTCTAAAATCACAAAATGTCATAAAGTGTAAGAAATTACCAATTTCAAATAAAATAATTATCAATTAGAATTTAAAATCTCAGGAGCATAAAAGAAATTAAGTACTTTCCAACTTAATAGATTAGGTAAATAGTTTCATAAATTTAAATGAAAACTGGATTTTTGTTTGAATACAGGTTGCAAAAAAGTGTGTACGAAGGAGCATGTTACCGCGGCGCACGAGGGCGATACAGAAATCTTGGATAAACCAGATCAATGTTGAAGTATAAGGTACCTTTTCTTATCTATCTTGAGTTACACTTCCATTCACTTCAGTTCAGTAGTTGGAGGGCAGCGCTAAATTACTGGCTTTTTATTCAATTCTTTGCAAGAAAGTTGGACTTCTTTGTTTGAATATAAAGCAGTAGACTCGTATTTTTGTCATTGATTGATTTGTATATGAAAGCACTGTAGGTACTTACGTGTTTAAAAAAGTAAAATTTGACGCAGCCCGAAAAGGTTGCAGAGTAGCGGCGGCGGCGGCGCGTTGCCCTTAATCACCACCCGCGCCCACCCGCCCGCAACTACAATACCTGAGTACGTCGTTGTATAGCTAGGTGCTGTACTGTAAGGGATGGCGTGGAGAGGCAAATGGAAACAACGGCTTCTAGATTACGACTGCTTTATTAATGAAGATGTGACTAATTTATATAAGATACAATAGGCATACACACTTACTATCTATAAATCTATGCTTACCCTCTACATCCCCATGGCAGGGAAAAAACAAAACAAATAACACTTTATTTTTGTTTTGTTTAGTCAAAGTGATCAAAATTAAAAAATAAAAATAAAACTTATTGTCAAAGATTACATTGATTAAATATTACTTATATCTATCGGTTACATATTCTTAATTAAGATGTTTATATTATCTATCTTTAACAAGTTTTGTTATTAGATCATCTTATTGTTTCTATTGGAGTAAGGTTACAAGTTCGTTACCATTATGAATGACATGCTTCAACTACAGATCATTGTCCTCTCATTTGTTTATTCTTTATAGTCGTCTAGATAGACGACTATCCTTATGTATTTTTGTCGCAGAGTCTGAGCAATCCAATTGGTTATTGATGCAAACACTTTGGGGGCAGTGCTCAGACCGAAAGGGATGCAGCCCATCTCTAGTAGCTGTTCTTGGTATATGAGACGCAAGAATCGTCTGTGTGGTTTTGCAATTGTTACATGAAAGTAAGCCTGCGACAGGTCGATTTTGCACATGTAGTCTTGAGGTTGGACAAAATCCGGGATGCGATGCATATTGATAAGACGAAATCGGTCGGTTAGCACGTAATAATTTAGACATTTCAGGTTGAAGACTGGACGAAGGGTTTTGTCGCTTTTTGGTACCAGAAACATGGGTGATATGAAACTTGGTGACAGCTGGACAGCCTTGAGTGCCCCTTGATTTATCATTTTGTGTAAAATATTTGTCATCTCTAATGATTCTGGAGTGCGACACCGATCGGACGTCAGCTGGGGCACTCTTAGAGGAGGCTTTATTAAAAAAGGTATGCGATACCCTGAAATCACTCTCAGTATGTAGTCTGGTGCACCCATCATCTTCCACTGTTCGTAATAATGTGCTAGTTGACCGGCATGAAATGGATTAGAGTCATTTCTTCTGCCGCTTGTTATTACTTGCATATGCGCGCTGCGGGGAGTAAGTTCGTTTACGGCCGCTTCGTTGCTGTGATGGTCTCTGCTGCATATGCCTTGACCCACGGGATCGAAAGCTACCTCGACTGCCTCGAAAATTATTTGATGCGTTTCCATTTCCTCGCGAAGGAAAATTATTGCAATGACCACCTTGCTTAGGCTGGTTGCAGTGATAGTGAGTGCAGGATGCAGGCTCACTATTATTGAAAGAACATGAATTCGTACCATGCAATGGTACGTCATTCTGCTGAGGGTTTTGACGATCAGCTTTATCCTTATTACGGTTATTGTTAGGCTTCACAGGCCAGAAAAGTAGTATATATATTAGGGATGTTAGGGAGCTCCGTAACCGTAACCGAAACTATCGGATATCCGATATAAAAAATCATCCGTAACCGTAACCGAATCCGAAATAAAAGTTTCGCATAGTATCGGATAGGGACGGAGCCTAATTGAGACAGGTTATGACAAGTTGTTTTGATCGGCCGGCCGCTGCCAGTGCCGACACACAAGCTGCGCGCATTGTTTGTTTTTTTCTTCTTTTGTCGTCATAACATTCTCGTTAATAACTTACTTGTGACCAATTCTACAATAGCAAATAGTTCGACAAATGTGTTGTGTTACGAAATCGATTGAACTTGTACAAAATGCGTCCTAAGTCGAGTGCAGTTTGGTTATTTTTTTATGAAATTACCGATTCCGCAAAATGTAAACAGTGTGGTAAAAGCTTTTTACAGAAAGGAGGTGGGACTACATCGCTAAAACTTCATCTTAAATCACAACACAGTGATAAGTCTAGGGATGTTATGGGAGCTCCGTAACCGTAACCGAAACTAACGGATAATCCGAAATAATTTATTATTCGTATCCGTAACCGTATCCGGTATAATAATCATTCCTAAATCCGTATCCAATCCGTATCCGAAATTTCATATCCATAACATCCCTAATATATATGTATGTTCTAGCTCACTTTTGTGGTGGAGGAAGTGACGTCACAGGTGGAGGATGTGACGTAGTATGACGTGTGGTGGAGGATGATGTAGTATGACGTGTGGTGGAGGATGACGTAGTATGACGTGTAGGTAATGACGTAGTATGACGGGTAGGTAATGACGTATTATTATACCTTTGGTGACGTAGTATGACGGCTAGGTAATGACGTATATGTATTAGCTCACTTTCGCGGCGGCGGAAGTGGTGTAAGTACCTAGAGTGACGCAAGTAGCTGGAGTGACGTGGTCGGGGACGCGGATGTGGCGCCTTATCGGTCGCCCGCGCTACCGTGGGCTTTGATATTGAGAGATGAAGGTGTGTTATCGGACTGCAAAATGACGTATATGTATGTTCTTATAACGGGGTCGGGCACGTCAGAGGGCGCGTCAACGGTATGACGGGAACGTAATGACGTATATGTATGTTCTTATAACGGGGTCGGGCACGTCAGAAGGCGCGTCAACGGGGACGTAATGACGTATATTTATGTTCTTATTCACTTTTGTGGTGGAGGATGTGATGTAGTATGACGGGTAGGTAATGACGGTATGTTCTAGACCACTTTTGTGGTGGGTGGACTTTGTATCACATTGTAAGTGGAGTGACGTGGTCGGGGGCGCGGATGTGGTGCCGTATCGGTCGCCTGCACTACCGTTTAGGTAGATGTCAATATTTTTTACGCTTATAAAATGAACGTTTGTGATGAATATGGTATAGTGTTCACCATATATTATATAATCTATCACGTCACCAAATGTACCTACTATAAGATAAGAAGCTAAATAAAATGTTCTTCGACGTGTTAACAACAACTGTTTTAACTTTGAAGAAAAAGATTTATTTTTTCTGTTTGATCGAGTCGAAATAATACCTACCTACCGATGAATGTGCATGTGAACCAAATTCTTATCAGTAACAGCAGTGGTGCTGTGGTTAGAGCTTTACAATGAAGTAACATTGTTGTAATCGATGAAGGAATTGAGTGGGTGCATCCTGCACGTGTATGAAAAGAGTGATTCAGCAGATGTATGTGAGATTTCGTTTTACGTTGAATTTATTGAGAATCTCAGTGTAGATTTAATAGTTTTATATTACAGTAGTGGAGTAAATACTTAAACAAGATTTTATCGAATATAATCCTGCTAACGGTGTTTTTCAACAATTCAAAATATGTCGGGAAGGAGGAGGGAAATGGTTGAAGTTCCAGCATTAGAAGAAGACGTATTGTTCCCAATGTGAACGTGCTCATATTCACACTGATAAGTAATAAAAATGAAATAACGTAACTTACTTTTAGTTTTTTATTCAACATTATTAATCCTGCAATGCTATACAATACAAATAGGTACTATTTACTACATAAAGAAAAAAACGTAGGTACATGAAGTATTACATAGGTATTTCACAACAGCTGAAATCATTACACTTTATTGTTTTTATCAATCCAACTTTTTTCATTCATCCCCAACCATTTAACGTAGACTTTATTACCTTTCCGCTTCAATATCTTTTCCACGAGATAGACATCTGAATCTTTCACTTTTTGCAACTCTTGCTCATAGAAAGCACCCATGATCGGTTCACGCTTAGTGTCTTGAAGTAGGTATGTGGGCGGGTTAGTATTTTGCACTTTGACTATTTGAAATATCTCCGTACTCCAGCTTCCGGTGTAACCCTTATCAAATACTGATTTATATTTACTTATTCGCACATTATCGTTAACCTTAAACTTGTTGCGTGCTTTAACCTTGATGTGATTGTACACTCCAGATAAAAGTTTATCTGCATTGTTCCGGTTGACAGATTTAGGCGCCATGCCGATAGTACGATGTACTTTATTGTTATATTTTTCCAACAGTTTACTCAAATAGTTGATCCATTTGTAGACACCTTTCAAACTGAAGTGTTGCCAAAGCCAATTTTTGAGTGTTCTAATAAGTCTTTCCACTATAGAAGCTTTCTTAACGCTAAACGTAGAGTAATGATTAATATTATACTTTTCCATTAGCGATTGGAATTTAGTGTTGAAAAACTCAGTACCATCATCTGACTGTACATTTTTAGGTTTTCTCTTTTGCGAGTTTTGAAGGATTCTCATCATCATCTTTGTGACTTCTTCAGCTTTTTTAGTCTTCAACGGCTGCGCCCAGGCGAATTTAGAGAAAGTATCTGTACAAACCAGTATGTATTTGTGACCGGCATTTTCTCTAGCGTATTTTTGCATATCGATAAGATCTATCTGCCAGGTATCATCCAATCCTTTCTGTATGAATCGTCGTCGAGGAAAATTCTTTCTAGCATATTTATATATTTCTCTCACCACTTGAGCTTTACTCATAATTCAGTTTCGTAATCTATTTTTTATCGCCGTCGCGGTGTTTGCCAACGTTGACGATGACGACGACGACTTCACCGTTTCCGTTGACGTCGGTGTTGTAATTACGGGCTTAGATTCGATTTTCCTCTTTTTACTATCACCACCAACGTTCTCTTTGTTGTTTTTAGAAGATGTTATGTTCTTTTTCGATTCTATTATTTTCTTAAGTAACTCCAATTGTTTCTGTTGATTAGCTATTTCCGCTTTATTGGTTTTAATCTTTGTTAAACATATATTAAAGTTAACGTCTAGTTGATCTTTAGTGATAGCATCATTCTTACGTACACCTTTAGCGATAGATGTAATTCGTTTATTTTTACAATCGATGATGCGTTTATCTCTTCCACTGTTACCACCTTCGAATGCTGAATATTCTTTGGAATTACCTCTATATAAGTAATGTCCAAACTTGTTGACGGGCATGTTGTTTATGATAATGCACTCAGTTGAACATCGTTTTTTATCTTATAATAATACCTGCTTCAACGAGTTCTTCGATTATTGAATTTATCTCATTTTCATGTCCGCTGTTACCAGCATTTTGCGATGCGATAAGTAAACGTAGTCTAGCAACCAACTCATTCGGATCATCCCAATAAACATAATCCGTCTTAGGATGAAACTGCTACAATGTTAAAGATATACCTTTTCCATGTTTTTCTGATAGTGCAGTCGATGATAGCGATGATGGTGAGGTGACGGTTTGCTTTTTGATATATTTTTTACATTTTTCACCTCTATGTCCCACCACTTGTCCGCCGGGTTCAAAATTACGTCGATGAGCGTGTGTCACGCTCAAAACCCTATTAAAATTTTCCTTATCTTTTGAATTAATCAGTTTAGCATTAGGATGTTTCTGAAAGAGTAATTCAGCGAATCCTGGAGTTAGTTTATACTTTTTACCCGCAATCTGTATGTTTTCAAAGTCATCTATGAAATGTACAGCTTCCCTACCGAGAAACGCTTTCTCTTTATCAAAATATATAACACCATATTGGGGTTGTGCGAGCGTTCCCTGTTTATTACGATGATCAATGTGTCTCTGTAATAATTGATGATTTATGTTCATCGACGACGGTGGACCTGTTGCTGTTTTTGATGGTGGTGGTGGTGGTGGTGGTGGTGGTTGTGGAGATGGTACCGGTGATAGCTGTAAAGTTTCTTCGTATACACTATCATCATCATCAGTATTTTCTCCAAAACTTTTTTCTTCATCTTCATGCTCACTCTTAACAGATTCATCGTTATTGTCATCATTCTTATCAAATTTACTTTCAGGTTTTGTTTTAGATTTATTTTCAAGTTTGATTTTTGTTTTTTCATTTGCATGTTCCAACTTGTTATTACTTAGCAGCAGTGAGTTGAGCGGTTCAGTGATTGGTTTAAAAGTTTTCTCAAGCGATTCCGTAAGCAATGAATCATTATTTTGAATTGCTTTTAATTTAGCTTTAACCGCCTTGACTGAAGTAATGAGTTTTCGTTTCAACTGTTTATCACCAAATATCCGCTCCGAACTAGACATGGTGGTATAATGTTAGATCTTTAAGAAAAATGATGCTTTTATAGCTACTCATCATCATCATCATCATCATCGTTAAGTGAGATGAAATTGTCAAAATTTTTACGATAACGTCCCCTATTCATTTCACAATCTTTGTTGATGAGAATAAAAGAAAAGCGTTCCTTCCAGCAACGTCTGCAAATTTTATGGAATTTTTCCCATGACATATCTGTATTTACGTGATCATCGTAAGCGTGTCGCAAGTTTAAATCATCTTGTTTGAAGAGTAAAATCAGGTTTGCATTATCACGCACTAGCTGTTTAGGTATTTTGCTATACGTTTGACAGAGATAAAAACACTCCATGTTTCGATGACGACCCATAGAAAAGTATTGACGTATCGCTTCTTGATCCTCAAGCGCTACATCATCGAATACGATGACACTGTTCAGTTCAGCGTCTTCGGGTGGAACCACTTCACTTTTTTCAGAACATTTATAAAAATTTAATCCATCTACACGTTTAAAGACTTCATCTAGGAATATATATTTTGGTTGAAGTAGAGATTTGGAATACAAATAAACTGATTTGTACTTTACAGCAGACGGATCAAGGAGGAGGGTGAGTAATACATTTGTTTTACCACAGTTGGATGGTCCGCAAATCAAACATCTAATACTGGAAGGCAGTAGTGCACCATGTTTACCCTCCTCCCCCCAACCATCATCGCTCCCACCTTTTTCATTTTTAAAGCTCCAAATTTTTACATTTAAACGCGTCGGTTGCACTTTAAACTTCATTCTTATGTGCTCACGGTACGCGAATGAATGTGTTTATTTTTACATCGTGAATAAATACCAATTCATCCATCAAAATGTTTAGTTCTATTTTTAGTTTAAGAGAAGATAAACCACTACCTACCAAAGAAGATTTGCAAGGTATATCAAAAGGATTTCTCTTGAAAACATTCAGCAATCAATTGTATAAAGTTGAGGACGATCTACCTGAGCACTTGCGAAACGACCCTGAGATTAGTGAGTACTTTTGCTGTCAAGAACACGAGTTTTGGGATACCTCCGATCCAAACGCAACGCAAGTGGATTACGGCGGACCTAATATACGTAAAAGCTGTACCGGTTGTATAAGAAAAAAGAAAGAACAACTACAACAAGAGGTTGATAGCAAAGAAACGGTTGAAAGTTCTCAAGAAGAGAATTATCCTAACTATCACTACTGTCGTCTTCACGACGACGACGACGACGGCGACGACGACGACGACGGCGACGACGATAACAACAGTTTAAAACAGTAGAAAAAGAAATTTTGTTTGTACGGATGTTTTAGCGTATAAAAATGTTAGTACCTAGTAGAAGTGTTTCATTCAATCGAGAAGAGGTGCTGGATTTGTCAACAGTTTGATAAATAATTTACCTTTTGAATTACATCTCCCCAATTACAACTATTGCGGACCCGGCACTAAACTACGTGAACGACTGTTACGTGGCGACAAGGGAATCAATCAGCTGGACGAGGCGTGCAAACGTCACGATATCGCCTACGCAAACAACCCATCGTCATTGGAGGCGCGGCATCGAGCGTATTTAGAGTTGGCGGCGGAAGCGGAGAAACGGTTTCGCGATAAAACCGCTCGCTTTGGGGAACGAGCGGCCGGTTTTGCTGTTAACAAAATCATGAAGTTCAAGGTGAAGCGGGGTATGGGTATATCATTCGCTAAAGTGGTGCAAAACAGTCGGCGAGCTGTAAAGAAACACATGTGCAGTCGGAAAAAGCAATCGGTTGATAAGAACAGCCTACTGAGAACCGCTATGAAAGCGGCCCGTAAAACAATCAAAAACCGCTTCGTAAGAACCCCTCGAGTGATCCCTTTACCGAAAACGGGCGGTTTTCTCCCGTTGATACCACTGTTGGGCGCTTTAGCCGCTACCGGTACCCTGGCCGGCGGCGTGACCACCGCAGCTAAAAATATCTATGATATGATCTCGAAGAAAAAACAGGGTGAACAAAAAGTCGGTAAAGGATTATACCTTCGACCATACAAACAAGGTATGGGGTTGTATTTAAGTCCGTACTCTCCAAAAAACTGAAAATGTACCCCCTCCCCGCCACCACCAACGATAATGATGATGTTCATCATCGTCTTCTACCGCCGAAGAATAAACCTCTCACCGACATCGACATAGTGAAGTGTGTACGCAGACTGAAAATTCCTTACTTTAGAGGTGTATTCATGAGAGACACTCTTCCGCATCATGGTAAACCGTGGCTCAACGAGTGCGGTGTCATCAACTTGGATACGATAAGGGGGGTGGGTACTCACTGGGTGGCGTACGCTAAAATCGGAAATCGATGTATATTCTTCGACAGTTTCGGCGATCTGAGACCGTTTAAAGAGTTTCCCCTATACATGAAGAGGAGTGGTGATAGGATTAATATTGAATATAACTATACAAATCTTCAAAAGGAAAATCAAGTAAACTGCGGACATTTATGTTTAATGTTTCTGTATAATATGAAATGTTATTTCACAAATAAATAGATGAATAAGCGAATACATGTTTCATTCCCTTATCAACCTTTTGTATGCATGCGTGTGTGCTGTAGCGTAGTGGTGACGATAACGACGACGACGACGACGTCATTTGGGTACACATACTAACAATGTCATCATCATTTTCTATTACGCTTAGCGGTGAATCATCAGAGTTATCCGCAGACTATATGCCTGTGTTAGAAAATAGGATGTAGTATAGAATTATAGAGAAGATCAAGGTGTTATTTACTGAATACGAGATGTCAGGATTTAATTGATTCTAATGTGAAATGTGTACCTAAAGTTACTTTATAGTTGCAATGAAACTATTGTATTGAAAATGTTATTATGTAAGTAAAGGGATTAAGATATTAAAGATGGAGGATTATAAGAGAAACAAGGAATACCATTAAAACAATATTGTATTGTCATGTTAAACAGCGATACAAAAGATAAACCACAGAACAAACGATAATCACAAAAGTTATAATACAAAATGGCCAACGCCCAATTATTTCTAGGAATATTCACAAAATACTTAACTTGTGTCCTGCAGGAAGATAGACGAACAAGAGAGAGAGCGGGAAGTAGGTATCTACCCGTATTTATAACCACCACTATAATATGGTCTGAGACCACCACACATTACACTGCGCTTCAGCCAATCACAGATTGACTTAGAGCCGCGAACATTTAAACACGTATAACTTATGTAACAAAAGACAGTATTTGTACTTAATCTATACACTATAATTATTAACATAATTGTTGAAGTTCTTCTATAATAACTATCATGTTATTACGGTAGTATTTACTCAATAAACCTAATATGTAATTAGTCCATTAGACAATGCTGCCACCTGTGACATAACAAATAGCTACTGCGGATATAATATTGAATTACATTTTAAAATTCAACAATAGTTTAGTCTAGGTATTAAAACCTAAATACTTAGATTAATTAAATAGGTAATTACTCAAGTCTAAGTACGTTATTTAGTAGTCTCAATAACATTAATAATATAATTAAAAGGTATATCTTATCAGGTCCGATGCTGCCACCTATGTCGTAGATGTGGAACTATTACAAAGAAATGGCCCTTGACCTATAACCCGCCAAATATAAAAGTGAAATATTATTTACAGCATAACTTACATTATGTCTAGGTAATTCAACACTTAGACTATGTTCCAGACAATAAGGGTAATTTATATAATTAATACAATTAATATTAATAAGTATTATCATTTTCTATCTATCGATGTTAAGTATAAAATGTAAAAGACAATGATACTTGCCAACACACTGTGAGCCAGTGTGTTGTATCATTATTATTGAAGCCTTATAAGCAAGGGAAATGCTTTTCCTTAAAGATTAAGTTTTACAAAGTGAATTATCATGAAATCATAGTACTGAAGTACATATATGACAATCATATTCCGTCACGGCCATACTGACAGTACTTCGTCCTCGAAGTACGTACACACCTTTCACAAAAATAGAAAAATAATTATTATCTATGTCGAAAGATCTAAGATAGGAATTTATATTTTATACTTACAAAACAAAATTTTATTAACGTTATAGGTAGGTACTTAATTCTATTCTAATTTTTTAAGTCTATACCATTTTGTATCTTAATTGAATCCAATCACAACTAAATATACCTATGGTTATTAAGTCATTAATTGCAAGGGAATCATAAGCAAAGAAGACACAGGGTATTGCCTAATACATAGACATGCCAATCACAATCACCCGCTGCAAGTGAGACAATTGGCACCAAGTATGAGGCCGACCAGCGGATACCCAGAAAGAACAGTAAGTCAGGGTATTGCCAAATATATAGACATGCCAACCACAATCACCCGCTGCAAGTGAGACAATTGGCACCAAATATGAGGCCGACCAGCGGATACCCGAAGAAGGTATTAACATTCAGGATATTTGCCAGATACATAGACATGCCAATCACATTCACCCGCTGCATGTGAGATAGTTGGCATCAAATATCAGGCCGACCAGCGGTTATCCTGAGAACATAATAGGTATTCACTCAATCCATGCCGATTTCGGCATACACAATCCAATTGCCAATACATACATAGACATGCTGACCGCTTTCACCCACTGCCGATGAGACAAGTCAGCACCAAGCATGTGGCAAGACCAGTGGTTAATGTAGGTAGCAATTTCATCGACCATATGAATGGAGAACTTCAATCTCACAAATCATCCTTCCACAAATGTGGGACAAGTACAGTCAAGTGTAGATTATAGTAGTGTAGAACTAGTGTATCTCAGCTGTACAGATCAAACTACTAGAGCACCTTCAATAGAGCAATAATTGTGATAATTATAAATATAATCAATGAAATACTAATATTAGTAAATAATGTTGTGTATTATTCACATGAAATAGTTCAAATCAATACTGTCTCTCTGTCAGTCATATCAGTAGTGTTCCTTATTTTGGAAATATGTTTCTAAATATGTGTATACCTGCTGTGTAGTCTTCATGAACAAATGTTTATAAATAAAAATGATAGGGGAATGGCATTTTTAACTCAAAACAACTAGTATCATCATATCTAAAAGATCTGTCACAACTTCCATCAACTCTCCGTTCAATAATAAGTAACTTATCAATGTTTTGATCTTTCAATATAAGAAAGAATCAGGCACATTATTATTTTTTTGTATTAAGTAACCATTTATAAATTTCCAATGACATTGTTACATTGTTTACATGATAATCTATTATCTTATCATGCTTTAAGTTCAGACTAATGGTTTATAATATCCAGAAAACTAACTACCTATGTATGATTATTACCTTTTTACGATCTAATTGTGATTAAAAAATCAGTTGTTTGTTTATGGAATGGAATAAATAAGTAAACAAATAATAATAGGACCAATTGCGAATTTGTTTATTCGCTAGTGAGATCAACTGCGGATACCGGCAATTAGAAATCTGACAAGCCGTAAATGTGACCATTTGCGAATTATACTAATCGCGAAATGGAAAGGTGGAATAAACAATTAGCGAATGGAATAGCGTACCTAAAAGGTAATTCTTCTAAAAGCTAGTTTAAAAATCCATGAATTATTTTATAATATGTGAAACAAAGACTATTTTCCTATTTTCACAAATGCCAAAAGATATTTTAATGAAACTGCAACATTGCAGCTTATTCATCAGGATATCACATCAGATATGTTATTTTAAAGCATCATATCAACTTTTTAAAGATGATAAATGCGATGAAGTCGCGGGAAGCCTCTAGTAGGTATGTCAATGCATAATTTTTTCATAAAAGATGTACCTATTTAATATTAACCTCGAAAGCATTTTGCTATTTGAATATTTTGCGTGTAGGGTCTTTTACAAATTAGTCATTTTGCGGATTGTTACCAAGCATATACATATAATAATAAGTAATTATCCAAAAATATCAATATACATACATACATAATATACTTATACATATAATTCTAGTGACCTAAAATTCGTTCGGTCAATCTGACAATTCATTACAAAGTAATAAGTCAATACTTGTTGCTCTGTAGAGACTCCACCAATGGGTCAACAAATATATATATATATTTTTTTTTTAAAGTAATCAGCAAGTCCAAACTTCGCTAAAGTATAAGGTATCAGGGAGGTAGCTTAGCTACAAATCTGTATATACCTATACATAAAAGGAAGTTCTGTTAGTTACACATTTTATACCAACTCATGGACTGCTGAACCAACTTTGCTGATGATTGGAAGCTACAAAAAGTACAACAAAAATGCTTTTCTAAACAGAGAGGAGCTATCAAATGAGGGCACTTATTCCTCCTTATAACCATTGAAAGATTATTTGGTTAAGTTTAAAATATTAAATGTGAATATTTTATTGTTTAACTAGATGTTGTCAAAAATAGAAACCGCTTGAGACAGCAGATGGAAAGAACCAGTAAGTAGACTAAACTAGGAAAAAAGATTCAAAACTTCATACAAATCTAGAGATGTTACTTGCACCAACCCGTCTTACTAGGTAAGTACTTGATAAATTTGTGAAGTCAGTGAAGCTAAATGAAATAAATAACCTTAAAATGGTTAAGAATAAGTTAGAGAATGTTTTTGCTAAATAAGAATTGATAACTTTTTGCTGAATTTTCAAGTTCAGTGTTAATGTCTAGATTTTAGGTATATACCTACCTAGTACCTAGGTGTATAACACCTGTAATATGATCTAAAATACTTCTTTTTTGTTAGGAGTTAGCAATAGAACTAACTTATTATTTGAGCACTAGTAATGTAGTATTGCTTCATAATTAGTAGGTATCACACTAACAGTACCTATCACCAAATTAAATTTGCTTTAATTTAAAGCGATAGAACACAATAAGCAAATACAAGTTTCTTGACCATGTCATGTTTGGGAAACTATGACAGATAACTAGAACTATTTGTGAAGTTTTAGTAATGATATCACTTATGTAGGTAAATGCTACGATTTCAGAAATGTTTCATACTACCATTGAACAATGCCATAAGGTATAAATAGGGTAGGTACCTAAGTAACTAGGTATATTAATCTATCCTACCCTTTATAGTCAACATTAGACAGAAACTCCCTTTTGGAAAATACCTACTTAATAATTATGGCTCACCTATTTGATCTTGGTACCTAGAAAGGTACATTAGAGACCTATCACAAATAGCCTTCACAATAATAATAGTCAAATGTTATAATGTGTATATACAATGGAGCAGATAGGTAATATACCTTTAAAAGTACTAAGTAACATTTTCTACATTCCTACCTATCAATATAGGTATTATGATGTAAGTATCAGGCAGAAATCTTTAACTTAAGAATACATAACACTCAGTACCTCGTAAGATCCGAATCCGATGACGTATTGGTCTAATCCGTTCAGTGTCACAACCGGGAGAGCTGGTTATACGCTACCAACTGCGTCGAATCACAGAGCTGGTAAGGGTCGTAGCTGTGATGTCTGGTACCACTGCCTCCGTCGCATCACTTAGCCGCCGTGGACGACGGGTAGTTTCACGGTGGGTGGTTTGGGCCTTCGACGACGTCACGTCGACTAAGCCGCCGATGCCGAACATAGATTGTCGTTTGTTGAACAACCACGGCCGGGTCAGCAGCCGCCTTCAACGCTTGATGGTAGCTGCGCAGCACAAGGCGCCGCCATATTGTGTAGGTACTGTTGTTTGTTGCTGCTACGATCGTGAGCCGGCCACCACAGGGCCGCCATTGCTGACAATGTCTTCGTCACCACTTTTTCCAACCGCTGGATGGAACTCGCTTGCCGGTTCAAGACGCCGGCTGCTGAGCCGCAGTTGCTAGGTGCACGTTGATAGCGTGGAGAGAAGTAGGTAAACTTTGTTGTGCCGGTGAATGGGAAATTCGAGTCGTCATCCTTGACGTCTTTCCCAGAGCTTTGCCACGTCGCGACGTCTTTCTGAAACTTTTAATTGACAAAATTAGGTCTGATAGGTAATGGATTGTATCCCACTTCTGATGTTAGAAAATAGGATGTAGTATAGAATTATAGAGAAGATCAAGGTGTTATTTACTGAATACGAGATGTCAGGATTTAATTGATTCTAATGTGAAATGTGTACCTAAAGTTACTTTATAGTTGCAATGAAACTATTGTATTGAAAATGTTATTATGTAAGTAAAGGGATTAAGATATTAAAGATGGAGGATTATAAGAGAAACAAGGAATACCATTAAAACAATATTGTATTGTCATGTTAAACAGCGATACAAAAGATAAACCACAGAACAAACGATAATCACAAAAGTTATAATACAAAATGGCCAACGCCCAATTATTTCTAGGAATATTCACAAAATACTTAACTTGTGTCCTGCAGGAAGATAGACGAACAAGAGAGAGAGCGGGAAGTAGGTATCTACCCGTATTTATAACCACCACTATAATATGGTCTGAGACCACCACACATTACACTGCGCTTCAGCCAATCACAGATTGACTTAGAGCCGCGAATATTTAAACACGTATAACTTATGTAACAAAAGACAGTATTTGTACTTAATCTATACACTATAATTATTAACATAATTGTTGAAGTTCTTCTATAATAACTATCATGTTATTACGGTAGTATTTACTCAATAAACCTAATATGTAATTAGTCCATTAGACAATGCTGCCACCTGTGACATAACAAATAGCTACTGCGGATATAATATTGAATTACATTTTAAAATTCAACAATAGTTTAGTCTAGGTATTAAAACCTAAATACTTAGATTAATTAAATAGGTAATTAATCAAGTCTAAGTACGTTATTTAGTAGTCTCAATAACATTAATAATATAATTAAAAGGTATATCTTATCAGGTCCGATGCTGCCACCTATGTCGTAGATGTGGAACTATTACAAAGAAATGGCCCTTGACCTATAACCCGCCAAATATAAAAGTGAAATATTATTTACAGCATAACTTACATTATGTCTAGGTAATTCAACACTTAGACTATGTTCCAGACAATAAGGGTAATTTATATAATTAATACAATTAATATTAATAAGTATTATCATTTTCTATCTATCGATGTTAAGTATAAAATGTAAAAGACAATGATACTTGCCAACACACTGTGAGCCAGTGTGTTGTATCATTATTATTGAAGCCTTATAAGCAAGGGAAATGCTTTTCCTTAAAGATTAAGTTTTACAAAGTGAATTATCATGAAATCATAGTACTGAAGTACATATATGACAATCATATTCCGTCACCTGCGATAGAGTTGAAGAATGGTGAGTTTGAGTGTGGATTGATTTATTTGAAGACATAAAATTCGATACCGAACATTGATAAGCATAATAATCTATTCCACTATGGAGAAAACGTAATAGAAGTACCTGAGGGCGCTTATGAGGTGAACGATATATTCAAATATATAAATACTGAAATATCAAAACAATCGAAGGACGCCTACGATTTAATCGATATGGAGGCTAATATGAACACGTCTCAGTGTATGGTGTATTCTCCAAAACTAGACATCTATTTCAATCGACGGAATAGTATCGGTTCTCTGCTCGGTTTCTCACCGCGGGTTCTTGAGCTGGGTAAGATACATTTATCCGATAAACCGATCAATATATTGAGCACAAACACTATAAGAGTAGAGTGTAGCATAATAGAGGCTTCATTCAATAACGAAAGACCCGCTCACGTATTACACGAATTTTTGACCTCCGTACCGCCCGGCTATCAAATAATCGAGTGTCCTTCGAACGTTGTATACCTACCAGTAAAGGGTACTACTATTAATCGTATTAACGTACGTCTTGTGAACGAGCACGATAATCTCGTTAATTTTAGAGGTGAAAATATATCCCTGAGGCTTCATATTAGAAGAACACCCATCGCTTCATAATCATCACAATGATAGTCTATAAAAATGATGGTGTATATCAGAATGGGATCAGTCAAAGCGTGCAAGCGTCAGCAGCGAGTACATATCCTTCAACATCATCATCATCACTACAAGAGACATCGGTAAAATATAAAAAAGAATTATCTAAGGAAAATAAGTTGTTTCTAAAAGCGCTTAAATTAAAAGTAGTTTCATAATCATCATCGCTGCCGCCGTCGTCAATACTATGCCTTCAAAATCAGTTTTACATATCACTGAAAAAGTGCATTTCGATGAGAGTATAGAAAGCGTTGAGATTCACTCATACAATCCATATCATAACTCGTTTAATAACAACGATGATATTCGTATATGCATCAATAGACAAGACTTAATCGTACTGCCAAGCGAGAGCTATCTACTTGTAGAAGGAAAAGTGAACAGTGATACCGTATTCGTGAACAACGCACCAGCTTTTCTGTTTCAAGAGATTTGCTATGAACTTAACGGTGTGGAAGTGGACAGATCGAGAAACTGCGGTATCACCACCACCATGAAGGGACTTCTCTCCTACACCAAAGGATCTGAACATGCCTTGGAAAACGCTTGTTGGAACACGGGTGCTATAGCAGCCATTACCGATGGTGATTTCAGTTTTTCAATACCACTCTCACATTTCCTAGGTTTCGCCGAGGACTATAAGAAAGTTATTATGAACGCTAAGCATGAGCTAATTCTCAACCGATCCAGTACCAATTTGAATGCAGCAACTTGTGCGGTGGGTAAGGATATATCTATTGAGATTTCGCGCATAGTATGGCGTGTGCCCACCATCAAGGTGTGCGATGAAGAAAAACTTCGTCTCATGTCCATTGTGGAGAAGAATGTTCCTATTCCTTTAGCGTTCCGCACTTGTGACCTCTATGAATATCCACTATTACCAACATCACAAAAACATGTATGGTCGATAAAAACCGCTACAGAAATGGAGAAACCGCGTTTCATCATTATCGGATTGCAAACGGCTCGAAAAAATGAAAAGCAAAAGGATATGAGTCATTTCGATCATTGCAATCTAACAAATTGTAAAGTATATCTAAACTCTCAATACTTTCCCTATGAAGCGTTTGCAGCCAACTTTGAGAAAAACTCGTGCTCACTGCTTTACGATGCGTTTGTAAATTTCCAAAGAGAATATTATGGAGTGCGGGAGGTGAGACCGGAAGTGAGTTCATCACACCTCAAAACCAAGTTCCCGCTGATTGTTATTGACACATCGCGACAGAACGATAGTACTAGAACCGGTGGTGGTGCAATCGATGTGAAACTGGAAATGGAATTTTCCAAAAATGTTCCTGGCAACACCAGCGCGTATTGCTTGATAATAAACGACGCACTCTTCGAGTATAGCATACTCTCAGGAAGTGTAAGAAAGATTTCACAATAATAAAATAATAGAAATTGAATTAGTTTGTGACCAACTGTTACCGTGTGTCTACGTGTCTGTGTGTCGTAACGCGCGCTTCTCCTCATGGCTTATTATCACCGCCTTTTATCTCCAATAATGAGTGCTGATGATGGCTTATTATGGAATGATCAGTGTACCTATGCGAAATCACACTACGATATAGAAAATGGATTCTACATCTCCCTGTATCTCAACCAAGATTTGGAGGTGAAAATAGATTTTTGTGGAATTCTTCAGCTCAGCGCGGACGAGTGGTTTTCCATTATTGTGAAGAATAAGGAAATTATTACGAGTTTTCTTTCGTGCAGTATCAACGCAGCTATTGCATCACTACCATCGACTACCGTCGCCGCTGCCACCGGGCTCGGAAGATTTGATCTAATTCTATCTATGAATGATCATCGTTATATGCTAATCTTCTCTAACAATTTCCAAACCTCAATCACAATAAACTATGAGAAGTGGTTTAGTATTTTGAACATTGCACCGTGTATAACGCAACGGATCAATCTTCTTCATAAGTGTGCTTGTAATCAATTGAATTTACTGTTAACTGTTATTTATGTACTGTGCAGTGAATAAATGATTTATCTATCTATCTATCTATCTATCTATAAGCAACTTCGGCCGGCCTACGAGAATCGAATCAACTTTTTCGAGAAGCACCTACGCAAAATACAACCGACCACCCTTCAAGCGACTCGGACGATCCTCGAGGAGAAATGTGATCGGAATTCTATTGTAGATTTAGAAATTATAGCATTAGGTGTAAGACATTTATTCACGAAATAAATAATGAATGATAATTATTACAAATGTTGTTTATTTTCCATTTACATAACACACCCATCTTACATACTAAAAACTTTTTTAATACAAAATTATTAACTTATAACTAAGTACATTATAATATTTTTCTTATCTAATTCATTTTTACTTTATATTCAAACCTTAAAATTATAGATTGTAACCGCAATGACATACATTGTTTGTTATCACTACCGTCTAGATTGCGTAATTTCAAAATAGATATCTAAATAAAGTAATAACGATTTATATTTCTATGTCCCCAGGCGAGAGTTTTGTACGTTTCATTAGGGATAGTGAATCGCTTATCGTCAAAGTTTCTTAACACCATTTTATTCAGGGTTTGAGTGTACAGGGTTTGAAGTTTACTCCTTATAACATTCATCTCCCTGTACTGTACGTTCTCGTTTCTATTCGCGATGCATGCAATGAAATCATGATGACTCACTTCATTTTTCACAACGCTCTTTTTTACACCCTTTATTTTTTTAACAATCTCATGATCATCCTTGATCACACAATAACATTTTGATCGTATACCGATAAACTGCTTAATAATCACACCCGAACATTCATCCTTAAACATTCCCACTACTTTCTTATTTAACAACGGATAGTTGTATCTATTATCAGGGGGATAATCTGATGTATCAAACCTCTGTTTCAAATCACGTTTAATATCCTCGTAAAAGTTATCGGTTCTCATCTCGTATATAAATGAATCGGTGTCGGTATACAAAAGATTTATATTCTCTTTAAATTTCGGCAGCATATAATCATAGTGAAATTCATACATTAACGTTTTTGACAACTCTAGCACGGTAAAACCTACATAAATAGGTTTATCGTACATGACACTATTCCTACTCATCTGTATTATTGCGAGGTCTTCGTTAATTATTGCGCTGCTGTGAAAATTTAAACGGCTTATCAGTGCACGCGCACCTAATCGCTTCCGTTGACTCTCCCATTTGTTGACGAGACGAACATCAACTCTCTTATCGACATTTTCCATGGTTTTTCCAAACACAGCGTTGTTCATCAGCTTATAGAAATCCTTTTCAAAAGAGTTTTTTGACGTCGCTCGCATGTGAGTATTCAAATCTATGTAGGTTTTTAACCAAGGTTTTTGCGTAAACATCAAGATCCTATGTATTTTAACGAGCTTTATACCGTGCTTGTTTCAGGTTAACATAGTGAATCACATATTTTTTCTTATCATGAAGTGAGGCAATCAGTTTGTTCTCTTTAGAACCGTAATAGTCTGGCACGCGGTTTTCAGAGCAAAACGGTAGATCGTTATGGAGCTCATGCAGGTTTTCCGGGTACACCAAATCCACTTCTAAAAAATATCCCTTAATCCCATTATTATCATGATGCAATACATTGAAATATCGAATTTCATTTTCCGTCAACCAGCGAAAGTCTTTAAGCGGTAGATATTGACTCATTGCCCATCCGTATTGATTGTTGGCATCTAGATATACTATGTACTTTGATTCTTTAGTAGGATCGTAACCAGTATTCAAATATTTATTGTTTGCAGTTGAGAGTTTTTTGCAACAAACACTCAAACCACCGCGAATACCTCTTGAGATGAATTTTATCATAGAGATATCGGTTAAAAGTTCCATTTCCACTTTGGTGTATTTTAACATAGCGTCCCAACTTAGACCGGGAGCGGTGTAATAATGTGCAGGATCCAACTGATATGTGTTAAGACAGACTTCCCTAAAGTTTTCAAACACATCAGTCAATAGTAGAACGTCCGTTTTCAGATAAATATCGCTATATTCCCCTAAAGTCTTCACGTTAAACGTATTCCACACCGTCTGTGCGTGTCTATACTCATCATCGGTAATTGCACATTTATTCAAATTGTTATAGAATTTGTCTTGAGATGGTAACTCCGTCTCATTTAAATTATCCCAATCTTTTATATAGTCATAAGGAAACACTCCCTTTTGTCTCAAAATATGTGCTTGACTCTGAGAAAAGTTTTTGTTTATATTTATAAACTGAGAACTCTTTAAATTCGAAGCTAATTTATCTAGGCTTGACATCATAAAACGACACGAGTCAATGAAGCGTAATTCGATATCTAATTCACAACTTTTTATCGTAAACGAAATGAAATTTTCCTTGTTTCTCGGAATAATTTTAACATTATGCTCTTTCAACATACCTATAATGAAATGCGCATCGTAATGCGAAAGGTTATGTTTAATTATTGGTATAACCTTTTTTATTTTATAGTTAAGATTACAATCGCGGTGAGCTACACCTCTATACTCACCGGTGAGATGACAGTGATCCATCACCGCAACATCATCATTTGCGATTTCATTTTCACATATATGACACGTGGTGGTTGTCTCGAATTGAGTTTGCTCTAAGCTCGTTAGCGGTTTCATCACTACAATTTCATTCAGTATTTCAGCATACGGTTTTAGATTATCCTCGAGC
Source organism: Anarsia innoxiella (assembly GCA_947563765.1). Lineage (NCBI taxonomy): Eukaryota > Metazoa > Arthropoda > Insecta > Lepidoptera > Gelechiidae > Anarsia > Anarsia innoxiella. Next base: position 13,635,294 of record OX387391.1, on the reverse strand, counting down.
GAAGTAATGAATTCACTTGCACAATTTTTACCTCTGTATGATACATATTTACTCAATGAATCATCATAATAACATTTAATATAATACCCGAAGCTGTGTGCTTCGTGAACTTGATAAACATTGGTGAACGAAGACTTTGGATCGGGAGAGCAGGTGGCAACTACATACAGATACTATTCTCGAAACATACCATGCAGACTTATTTTTCTTATTTAATATTAAAGCCATTCTATAAAAAGTCGCAATATAATAAACATTCAGTATTTTATTACACTTACACACCGTCTATGTTATTACTCCAACTTATTTATTCAAAATATCGTTTTACTGTTATTAATGGCTACTTATAATTCTAACTTACATATCTATTATCAAAACGTTCGTGGACTACGAACGAAATGCCATCAACTTTATAATAGTATCTTATTACATAACTACGACATTCTCTTTTTTACTGAAACTTGGCTTCAAGATGATATTGTGAATTCAGAGCTATGTGACAGTAGGTACGACATTTTTCGGTGCGACCGTGATCTTCTTCGTACTAACAAACAAACAGGCGGTGGCGCAATGGTGTGTGTTAGACGCGGTCTACGAGCTGAGCTCACTGGCGAATGGCACGGTGTAGGTACTGAATCACTCTGCCTCACTATACCAGCGCATGCGATCGGTGCAACAATTGATTTACATATAGCTATAGCTTATATCCCTCCTCACTCTGTAACAGCTGACCTGCCAGTTTGCTTAGATAAAATTAAAGCTTGCATCAAACACATGTTTGAAATATATCCATCTGATAATTTTCTTTTGCTGGGAGATTTTAATATGTCTTGTTTGAAATGGAACAATACTAATAATTATATAATAGAGGGCTCATCAGCGACGAGTACAGCAGCGGCTTCATTTGTGGATCATCTGGCTTTTTTTGGCTTATCTCAGTACAATATAATACCCAATTCCAAAGGTAACACCCTGGACCTCTGTTTCTGCAACCTTCCTACCACTTTATCTCGATGCAATGATCCTTTCATTAAAGAAGACTCACTTCATCCATCTCTCGATATTTCTATTCTTGACCTGAATACTTCTCCCTTTATTGAACGACATACACCACGGTTTAACTTCTTTAAATGTAACTATGTTGAAATAAATGATTTCTTGAAAGGTATACAATGGGTTGACATTTTAAATACTAACACTGTCAACGAGGCGGTTGAAGCTTTCTATAATAAATTACATGAATGCTTTGCATTATTTGTCCCTGTACGAGCTGTGTCTAACTCTAGCACACACTACCCAGTTTGGTACAGTCGTCCTTTAATCAAAATTACCAACGAGAAAATGAAAGCACATGAAAAATATAAACAGTATCACAACCCCAGAGATTACGACGAATTTTCATTGTTAAGAGCTAGACAAAAGAGAGTGCAATCGGAATGTTTTGATCGTTTTACACTTAACGCCGAGAACTTTGTAAGACACTCCCCTAAGTATTTTTGGAAATACGTTAAGCATAAAAAAGGCGGTTCCAACTATCCTAAAAAGTTTCACTACAAAAATGAAACTTATGAAGAGGGTCAGCATATAACATCTGCTTTTAATAAATTCTTTGAAAGTGTTTTCATACAACCAGACAGCAATCTCATATTAACACCAATAGCTGAATATTCAAATGATGAAATCATATCCCAAATACACATTAGTACAGAAGTTGTCGCGAAAATGCTACGCTCGCTAGATAAAAATAAGGGCGCTGGTAGTGATGATGTTCCGCCCATCTTTTTGGCTTCATGTTCTGATAGTCTCTCCCTTCGTATCAGCATCTTATTTCAAAGGTCTCTTCGAGAATGTGCCTTCCCTGACACATGGAAAAAAGCACAAGTAATACCCATTCACAAAAAAGGCTCGCGTTCTCGCATTGACAACTACAGACCAATATCGATACTTTGCACAATAAGTAAAATCTTCGAAAAAATTGTTTATAACAATATTTATCACGTCATTACTCGCGGGATCCCCAGTACACAACACGGTTTCTTAAAGGGGCGGTCAACCGCTTCAAATCTCTCTCTATTCACTAATTACGTACTGTGTGAGATGGAAAACGGTGGCCAGGTTGACGTGGTCTACACAGATTTCGAAAAGGCTTTCGATCGTGTGGACCATGACATCCTCCTCCATAAACTCGCTACTCTTGGTATTCACGGCGACTTACTGAGGTGGATCCGCTCTTACCTGTTAAATCGCGCTCAGGCTGTTGTCTTAGGTGGATACCGATCTGATTACTTATCCGTACCCTCCGGAGTACCTCAGGGCTCGCACCTCGGACCTCTCTTTTACAATTTTTGACATTAGTTACGTTATCACTAACTCTAAACACATAATGTACGCTGACGATAAAAAAATATTTTTGCGAGTGCGATCCGCTGATGATTGTGAACTTCTACAAACTGACTTAAATAATTTACATGATTACTACACTCGTAATCGTATCACTGTCAGCATCGATAAGTGTCAATGCATCAGTTTTACTCGCAAAAAGATCCCTATCTTGTTCGATTATCACTTTAGTAACGTTGTAATTGAGAGGACCGAGCTCGTGCGGGACCTGGGTGTTCTCCTTGATTCCAAAATGATTTTGTCCCATCATGTAAATTCCATCACAAATAGAGCGTATCGCAACCTTGGCTTTGTCATTCGCACGTGTCAGCCATTTAAATCTGAAGCCAGCCATAAGGTAGTCTACTTCGCTTATGTGCGCAGCTTACTCGAATACGCTAGCCCCATTTGGTCTCCTTGCTATAACATCTATATCAACAATATTGAGCGTATTCAGAGGAAGTTCATTAAACACCTTAACTTCAAATGTAAGAAAATCAGACCCGGGACTCCGTATGTTGAGATGTGTCGGACATACAACACTCTCACACTTGAGGAGCGTCGGAAACAGCTCGACATGGGCTTTCTATACGATACTGTTAACGGCTGTTTGGACTGTCCCGAACTCTTAGAGCACGTCGCCCTTCGGGTACCCTCGCGTCGCACCAGGAACACTGCTTTATTTGAAGTACCGTTTCACCGTACCAAATATGGACAGAACTCTGTCTTTAGCAGGATATTTAATATTTATAACAAATCTTTTCCTACTGTTAACCCTTTCTCGGTACCTAAACATAAATTTATTAATGACGTTAAAATTGAAATACAGAGGCAGGAGTCGTTAACCATATGATACAATACAATGTTCATTCAGAGCTCAGAGTGATGCTGACTTGCTTTTTTGTCAATACTAACATTCTTTCTTCAGACTTTTCTTACTTAAGGCTCTCATTCGTCATCTTTCTCACCCGCTACGTTCTACTGCATTAAGTTTCGTTCATCCCACATAGGTACAAAGTATTTCATTCCTTCCTATGTAGTAACAAAGTAAGCTGTTTCTCCAATCAAATTATAGTATTTTAAATATATAAATAAGTAATATTACCTAAACCTACATATAAATAATATATATAATGTATAATTATCTTTATATAATAACTTTTATATATTTATATCTTCAGTACATTGTAATTCGTCACATTTTAAGTAGACTAAGATTTTTACTTTTTATAGTTTCAATCTATGTTTTATGTGGAATACTGTTATTGGCCTTACTCACGTACTTATTGTAAACTGTAATGTAGGAATTGTAAATGGCTGTTGTGTTCCCAAATAAATAAATAAATAAACTGCTCTGAGTATTGATTCAAAATCGGCATACACTACGAAAGGAACACGCATCTTCTTGGAATAATTTTGAAATCGTAATTTATTCCCACCCCGCTTTGGAATATATGTCTTCACACCGGCACAATCTCCGACCGCCACGTGCGCTTGAAGCTTTTCCTCGTTGATAAACGTAAAGAGACATGAATTGCAAAAAAACATTTGACCGGTATGTTTCGATATTTGCCTGCATACTAATCTACTTAAGTGTTTTATCCAACAATAATGAGCGCGCACACCATGTTCAATATAAAGTAAATTTATATGATTTTGCCTCTTCTTTTTCGATGCGTAGATGGGTCCAGCAATTTTTCCCTCTTCCACTTCAAATATATTAAAACTGAGTCCATTCAACTCTTCAAAAAGCTGTATATCCTGTGTACTCACCGAAAAATTTACTCCATCCAATTTTAAAACGGATCTATAGTGCGGATACGAAGAAATGCGATCAGAATTATTATCGGTTGGGTAGAGTGCGCTCACTATCGCCCACGCGAAACAATATTGATCTCGATTCTTTATGTTGATGCACGCTTTCTTTTTAACCCCCGACGCCAAAAGAGGGGTGTTATAAGTTTGACCCCTCTGTCTGTGTGTCTGTCTGTGTGTCTGTGTGTCTGTCTGTGGCACTGTAGCTCCTAAACGCGTGGACGGATTTGGATGCGGTTTTTTTTTCTGTATCCATCGCGGTAATGGGATGTAATTCGTACCTTTAAGCGGCGAAAACTTATTAATATTAATTTCTATATATAAAACCTTCTCAATCGCCCAACCACTATCTCGCTCTTGGAATTCATCAGCCTTTGTTTTAATCTCCTCAACGAATTCACCGTAGATGGACTTTATGTCATCCACCATACCTATTACTTTATTTCTTGTGTTAAAAGACTTCACATCTGTGGTGATCACTTCCTTAGTTTCCTTAATATAATTCCCAAACAGTTCGAGGTTCACCTTGATGGATGACTTCAACTCCATACGTTTCCGCTCTATCAGGCTCAAAACAGTATCCTCAACATTTGCGAGAAAGTCGCTAGGTATGACGTGCTCCAACTGTGAACTGCTATACACTCTATACGATGCTAGTCTCGACTTGAAACAAGTCTTTATGATTTCAACATTATTCATCATGCTTTCCGTCATTTTATTTTTATGACTCGTACTTCTCAGGTGAGCATGTAGATTTTTCACTGGAACATCACACACAGTACACATCTGTTTAGCCCTCTTAGAGGGAGGTGGTAGCTGCTCTTCATCCATCGTTGTCGTCGTCGTTGTCGTTTGGTGATCAGAACGTTTATGTTTACTTTTTTTACTCCCCTCGTTTCTTATACAAGAGGTTCGTACGTGACGTTTGACCGCATCCTTCCTTGAAAATAACTTATCACAATAACTGCAAGCATACTTAAATTTACTACAGTTTTTTTCTTTCTTCTCACAACAAGTTTGGTGATGTTTCAGACTATCTAAATTATTAAATACCGTATCACAATCTTCACAAACGAACATTTCTGTTTGCTCGCTATTAGAGCACGACTATCATGCTTTTAAATTATTCACAAAGTATTTATACAATTCCTTTATATGTAGGTAATAGAACATGTGCGTGAGAATTTTTTCATATCGTAAACCACAACGTTCTCAACCACAAAAACTGATATGCTTTAGCCCACGGTAGCGCAGGCGACCGATACGGCACCACATCCGCGCCCCCAACCACGTCACTCCAGCTACTTGCGTCACTCTAGGTACTTACACCACTTCCGCCACCACAAAAGTGAGCTAATACATATACGTCATTACCTAGCCGTCATACTACGTCACCAAAGGGATAATAATACGTCATTACCTACCCGTCATACTACGTCATTACCTACACGTCATACTACGTCATCCTCCACCACACGTCATACTACGTCATCCTCCACCACACGTCATACTACGTCACATCCTCCACCTGTGACGTCACTTCCTCCACCACAAAAGTGAGCTAGAACATACATATATATACTACTCAGAAAGCTTTTCTCACTCCTCCTGCCTTCTCCAAAACAGTAGTGAATTGCTCAGCATGGAAGAGGTGTGTTTCAGTTGGAAGTACCTTGTTTAAAGCTGCCTTCACTAAAGGATCTCTTACCGCTTTCAGGATACCATCTCTTCTCATCTCTACACTTTTTGTTCTATGGCCGCAGGCTAGTTGAAGAAGATCCGAGGCTACTTTCTGAAATTCTCCATTTAAAAAGAGTTCATCTATTTTAGTGCTTAGATCATCATATGTAATATTAGAAGATTTGGCCCATGAAAGCAAATCACGTAAGCTATCTTGGAGAGTCTCTTTTTGTTTAAGTATGCAAAATGTAAGAGCTCCGTACGCTTTGTCAGCATACATCGACTGTTTCAGAGTATCGTATGTTTTTACCTCTTCGTTTGTTTCGAGCTCATTAAAACCAGGTGAAAACCGGACATAGGCTTTCTGAGTATCAGCATAACGTACTTCTGACCAGGAGTTAGAACCAAATCGTTGCACGTCGTTCAATATTTTTAAGAAATTATCCGGAGTTTTTGGTACTGCTGGTTCTTTAAAGCTTAGTTTGAATAGAAAACGAAATCTCAGCATTAGAAACGTTGCTAGGACATTCATCTTTATGAAATAAGTCACCACTGACTTCTGAGCAGAAAGATATGACATCGTCATTATTGCACGTGACGGAATATGATTGTCATATATGTACTTCAGTACTATGATTTCATGATAATTCACTTTGTAAAACTTAATCTTTAAGGAAAAGCATTTCCCTTGCTTATAAAGCTTCAATAATGATACAACACACTGGCTCACAGTGTGTTGGCAAGTATCATTGTCTTTTACATTTTATACTTAACATCGATAGATAGAAAATGATAATACTTATTCATATTAATTGTATTAATTATATAAATTACTCTTATTGTCTGGAACATTTCTAAGTGTTGAATTACCTAGACATTATAATGTAAGTTATGCTGTAAATAATATTTCACTTTTATATTTGGCGGGTTATAGGTCAAGGGCCATTTCTTTGTAATAGTTCCACATCTACGACATAGGTGGCAGCATCGGACTTGATAAGATATACCTTTTAATTATTTTATTAATGTTATCGAGACTACTAAATAAAGTAATTAGACTTGAGTAATTTCCTACTTAATTAGTTTAGGTATTTAGGTTTTAATACCTAGACTAAACTAAGGTTGAACTTTAAAATGTAATTCAATATTATATCCGCAGTAGCTATTTGTTATGTGACAGGTGGCAGCATTGTCTAATGAACTAAATATTTATTAGGTTTATTTAGTAAATATTACCGTAATAACATGATAGTTATTGTAGAAGAACTTCAACAATTATGTTAATAATTATAGTGTTTAGAATAAGTACAAATACTGACTTTTGTTACTTAAGTTTTTTTTTTTTTTTTGCCTATTTCGTCCCGTTTTTACTTAAGTTATACGTGTTTAAATGTTCGCGGCTCTAAGTAAATCTGTGATTGGCTGTAGCGCAGTGTAATGTGTGGTGGTCTCAGACCATATTATAGTGGTGGTTATAAATACGGGTAGATACCTACTTCCCTCTCTCTTGTTCGTCTATCTTCCTGCAGGACACAAGTTAAGTATTTTGTGAATATTCCTAGAAATAATTGGGCGTTGGCCATTTTGTATTATAACTTTTATGATTATCGTTTGTTCTGTGGTTTATCTTTTGTATCGCTGTTTAACATGACAATGCAATATTGTTTTAATGGTATTCCTTGTTTCTCTTATAATCCTCCATCTTTAATATCTTAATCCCTTTACTTAATAACATTTTCAATACAATAGTTTCATTGCACTATAAAGTAATTTTAGGTACACATTTCACATTAGAATCAATTAAATCCTGACATCTCGTCTTCAGTAAATAACACCTTGATCTTCTCTATATTTCTATACTACATCCTCTTTTCTAACATCAGAAGTGGGATACAATCCATTACCTATCAGACCTAATTTTGTCAATTATAAAAGTTTCAGAAAGACGTCGCGACGTGGCAAAGCTCTGGGAAAGTCGTCAAGGATGACGACTCGAATTTCCCATTTACCGGCACAACGAAGTTTACCTACTTCTTTCCACGCTATCAACGTGCACCTAGCAACTGCGGCTCAGCAGCCGGCGTCTTGAACCGGCAAGCGAGTTCCATCCAGCGGTTGGAAAAAGTGGTGACGAAGACATTGTCAGCAATGGCGGCCCTGTGGTGGCCGGCTCACGATCGTAGCAGCAACAAACAACAGTACCTACACAATATGGCGACGCCTTATGCTGCGCAGCTACCATCAAGCGTTGAAGGCGGCTGCAGACCCGGCTGTGGTTGTTCAACAAACGACAATCTATGTTCGGCATCGGCGGCTCAGTCGACGTGACGTCGTCGAAGGCCCAAACCACCCACCGTGAAACTACCCGTCGTCCACGGCGGCTAAGTGATGTGACGGAGGCAGTGGTACCAGACATCACAGCTACGACCCTTACCAGCTCTGTGATTCGACGCAGTTGGTAGCTTATAACCAGCTCTCCCGGTTGTGACACTGAACGGATTAGACCAATACGTCATCGGATTCGGATCTTACGAGGTACTGAGTGTTATGTATTCTTAAGTTAAAGATTTCTGCCTGATACTTACATCATAATACCTATATTGATAGGTAGGAATATAGAAAATGTTACTTAGTACTTTTATAGGTATATTACCTATCTGCTCCATTGTATATACACATTATAACATTTGACTATTATTATTGTGAAGGCTATTTGTGATAGGTCTCTAATGTACCTTTCTAACAAGATCAAATAGGTGAGCCATATTTATTAAGTAGGTATTTTCCAAAAGGGAGTTTCTGTCTAATGTTGACTATAAAGGGTAGGATAGATTAATATACCTAGTTACTTAGGTACCCTATTTATACCTTATGGCATTGTTCAATGGTAGTATGAAACATTTCTGAAATCATAGCATTAACCTACATAAGTGATATAATTTACTAAAACTTCACAAACAGTTCTAGTTATCTGTCATAGTTTCCCAAACATGACATGGTCAAGAAACTTGTATTTGCTTATTGTGTTCTATCGCTTTAAATTAAAGCAAATTTAATTTGGTGATACTGTTAGTGTGATACCTACTAATTATGAAGCAATACAACATTACTAGTGCTCAAATAATAAGTTAGTTCTATTGCTAACTCCTAACAAAAAAGAAGTATTTTAGATCATATTACAGGTGTTATACACCTAGGTACTAGGTAGGTATATACCTAAAATCTAGACATTAACACTGAACTTGAAAATTCAGCAAAAGTTATCAATTCTTATTTAGCAAAAACATTCTCTAACTTATTCTTAACCATTTTAAGGTTATTTATTTCATTTAGCTTCACTGACTTCACAAATTTATCAAGTAGTTGTTAAATATGTAGGAAGTGAGCAGTAAAACACACAAGTAGATCGCTATACGTGTAATGGCAGACTGACAACTCGTATGACAGAACAGAAATCAATCAATCTTAAACTACCGACATTCATATAAATTATTAATAAACTAATACCTACATTACACCTCCACCATAAATATAAAACTTGATAAACTTAATAATTAACAAGAACATTAATCTTTTAAACTATGTATACTTAACTAAGGACTTAAAACTAGGTACTTAAGTTACTTAATCAATTTCGAACCCGTAACGCAGTACAGGTTTACGATCTCTAACTGGCCGTGTTTGCTTATGTGGCTGAACCTGTGGTGATTGGGTAGGAATCGACTCAACGCCGCCGGTGTCGCTAGCTCTATTACTACTTTCCGGTATTTCACCCCGCGGTGGTGATAAACTCACGCGTGGCGGCGCTGATGTGACTCCACTACTCCCATCCACCACGGCTGGAGGAGATTGCGGCACGCACGGGCCGGCCCCGTCTCGCCGCTCGCGAGGCGACCCGACCACACCGCTCGTTCCGTCGACATTTTCATCAGGAAATGGCGCATCTGATAAACGCGACCTTCGTCTGATCTGGTTTACGTGTCTCTTTAAACATTGACCACTACCACTATCCACAACACTATAACGCCTAGACCCTTCTTTTTGGATTCCATCTGCTGTCTCAAGCGGTTTCTATTTTTGACAACATCTAGTTAAACAATAAAATATTCACATTTAATATTTTAAACTTAACCAAATAATCTTTCAATGGTTCTAAGGAGGAATAAGTGCCATCATTTGATAGCTCCTCTCTGTCTAGAAAAGCATTTTGTTGTACTTTTTGTAGCTTCCAATCATCAGCAAAGTTGGTTCAGCAGTCCTTGAGTTAGTATAAAATGTGTAACTAACAGAACTTCCTTTTATGTATAGGTATATACAGATTTGTATCTAAGCTACCTCCCTGATGGGAACCGATTACTTAGTCGAACTAGACTTTCCCGAATTTCATTCTACCGAAAACTTTCGGTCTTCGGTAGAATGTCTTGTCTGCTTGCCTGCATGCCTGCTTGCTTGCTTGCATGCTTGCCTGCATGCCTGCATGCTTGCCTACATGCCTGCATGCATTTTGTATGTTGCTTTACTAAACTAATAAAGGTAAGTACCTACCTCTTGTAAATAAATAAAAGTCTTTTATCTGCATGCATTTTATTTTAATTCTTTTAATTGTAATTATTACTACTTTCCGGTATTTCACCCCGCGGTGGTGATAAACTCACGCGTGGCGGCGCTGATGTGACTCCACTACTCCCATCCACCACGGCTGGAGGAGATTGCGGCACGCACGGGCCGGCCCCGTCTCGCCGCTCGCGAGGCGACCCGACCACACCGCTCGTTCCGTCGACATTTTCATCAGGAAATGGCGCATCTGATAAACGCGACCTTCGTCTGATCTGGTCTACGTGTCTCTTTAAACATTGACCACTACCACTATCCACAACACTATAACGCCTAGACCCTTCTTTTTGGATTACCTTGCCGTTTAACCATTTATCCTGCGAGCCATATCCCCTAGCCCACACAGTGTCACCGCATTCGAAATCACGTTCGACCCCTCCCGCAGACCTAACCTGGTTCTCTTGCGCCTTACGTACCTTATTTTCCAACGCAAAATCGTTTCGTATGAGGTCTATTCGCGAACGTAGATGGCGCCTCTGCAGTAACCTGGCAGGTGTCTCTCCTGTCGTGCTATGTATTGTGTTTCGATAAGCCAGCAAAAAGGTCTGCAAAGCCGTGTCTAGATCTATTCCATCGCGATATGCTTTTTTAATAGCTCGTTTACATAGCTTGACAGCACATTCTGCGGCTCCATTGGACGCCGGGTGATAAGTTGGTGAAAATGTTTGTTTTATTCCGTTACCCTTCAAAAAGTTACCAAATTCTACGCTTGTAAACGGGGGCCCTTGATCCGATACTAGCTCCACCTGTATGCCGAACCTAGCAAATATTGCTCTTAATGTTTTAATTACGCTTGTTGCATTAGTTTGAGCCATTTCTGTCACCTCTAACCATTTCGTGCTCGAGTCAATTAAAACAAAAAAAGTTTTACCCTTAAACGGACCCAAAAAGTCGACATGTACCCGTGACCAAGGCTGAGGTAAATAGGGCCACGGCTGTGGCGGCGCGCGCGGCGGCGCTTCCGCCTCTCCCGCGCACGTTTCGCACGTCTTGCACAGCTCCTCCACGTCCCGGTCGATGCCTGGCCACCACACATAACTCCTAGCCCAGCTTTTAGTTTTAATAATTCCCATATGACTACTATGTAGTTGTTTTAAAACAAGGTGTCTCAAAGATAACGGTACGACCAATCTATATCCCCACATTACGCACCCGCTTTCTACATATAACTCGTTACGCCTAGAATAAAAAGGTTTGACTTCATCACCCTGAATTTCGTTTGGCCAACCCGATTCTACGTACAGCTTAATTCTACTTAATAACGAGTCCTTCGCTGTCGCTTGCTTCACCTCATAATTAGTTACTGGTAAGAAATCTTCTACGAAATTGCAATAAGTAACTTCTTTTCTAACCCTGCCTTGTTTGCTAATACTACCGGTAGGTGGCAGTCTCGATAATGCATCCGCGCAAATTTTTTTTGAAGCTACATATTCAATGTCATAGGTATAACCCGAAAGCAATACTGCCCAACGCTGCAATCGTGAAGCTGCCATCACCGGTATACCTACCTTATCACCGAAAATGTACGTCAACGGCTTATGATCTGTCCTGAGGATAAATCTCCTTCCATATAAATATTGATGATACCTACGTATGCCGAAAATGATGCCTAGCGCTTCCCTGTCTATCTGCGAGTAATGTCGCTCAGCCGCGGTGAGCGAGCGCGACGCATACGCCACCGGGCGCTCCCCCTGCGCCGTGATCTGCGACAACACCGCGCCCACGCCCACGCTGCTGGCATCCGCCGTCAACACGAGCGGCAACTCAGGCGCGTAGTGCATCAAAACATCACTGCTCGTTAACCTATCCTTAACTAATCTAAACGCATTCTGACACTCCTTGGTCCACAAATACTTTGTTCCGGTCTTTAGTAGGGTATATAATGGTGCTAACAACGTACTTAAATTCTTTATAAATTTTGAATAGTACATCACCATGCCAATGAATGATCTCAATTCTGAAACATTTGTTGGTGCAGATGTGTCCAAAATAGCCTTTACTTTGGTGGGGCATGTGTGGACACCACTTTTATCTATCACGTGACCTAGATAGCTAATAGACTCCGCGAAAAACTCACATTTTTCTTTTTTTACGCGCAGGCCGTATTTTTGTAACCTGTCGAATACTTTGTATAAATTACTGATGTGCTCCTCGGAAGTAGCGCCCGTTATTATAATATCATCTAAAAAGACGCCAACTCGCGACAAATCCGCAAACAACTCCTCCAGACGACGTTGGAAAATACCGGGACTCGACGCCAACCCAAATACTAATCTATTATACATAAATAATCCCTTATGGGTATTAATTACGGTGTATTTCTTAGAATCATCTAAAACAAACTGTGAATAGGCCTGTGACAAGTCGATCTTACTAAAACGCTGACCTCCATGTAAACGGGTAAGCAAATCTTCAACTCGTGGTAGTGGGTAGCGGTCAATCTCTAATACTTTATTTAAAGTTATTTTATAATCTGCGCAAATCCTAATGTTACCGTCCTTCTTGACGACGGGTACGATCGGCGTGGCCCAATCGGAGCGCTCGACGGGCGTGAGGATGCCGTCCCGCACGTGCTGCTGCAGGGCCCGCTCCACCGGCTCGCGCAGCGCGTACGCCAGCGGGCGCGCGCGCCTGAACACCGGCCGCGCCCCCTCGCGCACGTGGATGCTCACCGGCGGACCAGTGAAACAGCCCAGCCCGTCCGCAAACACATTACAATATCTGGAACTAAATGTGTTCAAATCAAATTCCTGTGTACTATAAACATTTTCTGTACAATATTGCAACGACGGTATTCTAATATTTAATTCGGCTATCCATTGTCTCCCCAACAAAGCAGTTTTACCATTCTCAATCACATAAAGATCCAAAACCTTACTTTTTCCTGCATACATGACTTTAGGCGTTATCATTCCTAAAGGCCGCACTAATTCCCCCGTATAATATCTCAGCACTAATGAACAATCTCTAATTTGTAGATCACTAAAATATTGTGTATACGTATCGTAACTTATGCAAGATACAGCGCTGCCCGTATCGCATTCCATTAATAAGTTTCTTTTATTCACACATAAATATATTAAAATCGGTTTGCACTGCCCTATTGTTAATTGATTTAACTCAACAAAAGTTACCTCTTCACTTCCCTCACTGTCACCATCGCTGCCCGTGGCGACGCCGCTGCCATCCGCCACCTCCACGCGATGTTGACCCGCTAAATTCGGACACATTCGCCGTAAGTGCCCCTCCTTGTTGCATACGCGGCACACATAACAACTTGCACGTTGCTGAGTCATGCGCCGCGCCACAAACACGACACTGTTGCTGCCGCCGAGCACGCTCAACCAGCTTACGCGGTGCCGGCGCTGTCGATGCGCGAGCGCGCCATGCCGAGCTGCGCGCGCCCCGTCCGTCCGCCTCACTCGCCGCGATGCCGTTCGCCCCTCGCGCCGCTACCTGTTTCCGTGCCGGTTTAAACAATTGACAGTCAGCTGTTGCCACCGATGACCTTTGCCCCTCGACCACAATTGCCGCGTCTTTCTCTGCCGATTCCAAATTGACTGCTAACGTGTAGGCTTTCGCAAAGTTTAGACCAGTTTCCGCAAACAATCTCTGCCTGATTACTTCGCTGTTTAAACCACAAACCAACTGATCACGTAAACTTTCTTCCAAATAAGTTCCAAACTCACACGTCATAGACATCTTCTTCAATATGGCCACGTATTCCGCTATTGTTTCACCGCTGTGTTGCTTCCTTTGTCTGAATTTATATCTTTCTGCTAATTCGCTCGGTTTTGGTTGTAAGTGTTTTTGCATAATTGTAACGATTTGATCGAAAGTTTTATTCTTTGGCTTTTCCGGAGTACACAAATTCACTAGCAACTCGTAACTTTCCGAACCCATGACGGTAATTAACGTAGCAACCTTCATTTCTGGCTTCACCTCATTTACCACGAAATACTGTTCTAAACGTTCAATGTACCGCCTCCAATCATCTTGTTTTTGGTTGAACTCGGCGATTTTTCCGATAGGCATTATTATTAGATAATTAGCACGCGTTTATAAAAATGGTCCTTATCCGAATCTCGTAGCCACTGTTAAATATGTAGGAAGTGAGCAGTAAAACACACAAGTAGATCGCTATACGTGTAATGGCAGACTGACAACTCGTATGACAGAACAGAAATCAATCAATCTTAAACTACCGACATTCATATAAATTATAAATAAACTAATACCTACATTACAGTAGTAAGACGGTTTGGTGCAAGTAACTATCTCTAGATTTGGATGAAGTTTTGAATCTTTTTTTTCCTAGTTTAGTCTACTTACTGGTTCTTTCCATCTGCTGTCTCAAGCGGTTTCTATTTTTGACAACATCTAGTTAAACAATAAAATATTCACATTTAATATTTTAAACTTAACCAAATAATCTTTCAATGGTTCTAAGGAGGAATAAGTGCCATCATTTGATAGCTCCTCTCTGTCTAGAAAAGCATTTTGTTGTACTTTTTGTAGCTTCCAATCATCAGCAAAGTTGGTTCAGCAGTCCTTGAGTTAGTATAAAATGTGTAACTAACAGAACTTCCTTTTATGTATAGGTATATACAGATTTGTATCTAAGCTACCTCCCTGATGGGAACCGATTACTTAGTCGAACTAGACTTTCCCGAATTTCATTCTACCGAAAACTTTCGGTCTTCGGTAGAATGTCTTGTCTGCTTGCCTGCATGCCTGCTTGCTTGCCTGCATGCTTGCCTGCATGCCTGCATGCTTGCCTACATGCCTGCATGCATTTTGTATGTTGCTTTACTAAACTAATAAAGGTAAGTACCTACCTCTTGTAAATAAATAAAAGTCTTTTATCTGCATGCATTTTATTTTAATTCTTTTAATTGTAATTACATTTTTTTTATTAATTAATTATTTATTATTATTATTGAAAAAATGAAAAATGGTTTAGGTAATGAATGTTTGGACATACAATACTTCGATCAATCGTTATTGTGACCTTGCATAACTTCAGTCGAAAGTTTTAGACAAAATAAAACATCGGAGTAAAGAAAAAAATCGAAATGATACTAGGTCAACTAAAATAGTGGCAAACGTGATTTCGGCAAAGTAAAAAAAAACGAAACGAAAATAGTCGAAAAGTTTTCGGTCTTTGGATAACCGGCAAAAAAAAATTCGAACTTAAGATAGGTAACCGTTGACCCATTGGTGGAGTCTCTACAGAGCAACAAGTATTGACTTATTACTTTGTAATGAATTGTCAGATTGACCGAACGAATTTTAGGTCACTAGAATTATATGTATAAATATATTATGTATGTATGTATATTGATATTTTTGGATAATTACTTATTATTATATGTATATGCTTGGTAACAATCCGCAAAATGACTAATTTGTAAAAGACCCTACACGCAAAATATTCAAATAGCAAAATGCTTTCGAGGTTAATATTAAATAGGTACATCTTTTATGAAAAAATTATGCATTGACATACCTACTAGAGGCTTCCCGCGACTTCATCGCATTTATCATCTTTAAAAAGTTGATATGATGCTTTAAAATAACATATCTGATGTGATATCCTGATGAATAAGCTGCAATGTTGCAGTTTCATTAAAATATCTTTTGGCATTTGTGAAAATAGGAAAATAGTCTTTGTTTCACATATTATAAAATAATTCATGGATTTTTAAACTAGCTTTTAGAAGAATTACCTTTTAGGTACGCTATTCCATTCGCTAATTGTTTATTCCACCTTTCCATTTCGCGATTAGTATAATTCGCAAATGGTCACATTTACGGCTTGTCAGATTTCTAATTGCCGGTATCCGCAGTTGATCTCACTAGCGAATAAACAAATTCGCAATTGGTCCTATTATTATTTGTTTACTTATTTATTCCATTCCATAAACAAACAACTGATTTTTTAATCACAATTAGATCGTAAAAAGGTAATAATCATACATAGGTAGTTAGTTTTCTGGATATTATAAACCATTAGTCTGAACTTAAAGCATGATAAGATAATAGATTATCATGTAAACAATGTAACAATGTCATTGGAAATTTATAAATGGTTACTTAATACAAAAAAATAATAATGTGCCTGATTCTTTCTTATATTGAAAGATCAAAACATTGATAAGTTACTTATTATTGAATGGAGAGTTGATGGAAGTTGTGACAGATCTTTTAGATATGATGATACTAGTTGTTATGAGTTAAAAATGCCATTCCCCTATCATTTTTATTTACTTATAAACATTTGTTCATGAAGACTACACAGCAGGTATACACATATTTAGAAACATATTTCCAAAATAAGGAACACTACTGATATGACTGACAGAGAGACAGTTTTGATTTGAACTATTTCATGTGAAATAATACACAACATTATTTACTAATATTAGTATTTCATTGATTATATTTATAATTATCACAATTATTGCTCTATTGAAGGTGCTCTAGTAGTTTGATCTGTACAGCTGAGATACAATAGTTCTACACTACTATAATCTACACTTGACTGTACTTGTCCCACATTTGTGGAAGGATGATTTGTGAGATTGAAGTTCTCCATTCATATGGTCGATGAAATTGCTACCTACATTAACCACTGGTCTTGCCACATGCTTGGTGCTGACTTGTCTCATCGGCAGTGGGTGAAAGCGGTCAGCATGTCTATGTATGTATTGGCAATTGGATTGTGTATGCCGAAATCGGCATGGATTGAGTGAATACCTATTATGTTCTCAGGATAACCGCTGGTCGGCCTGATATTTGATGCCAACTATCTCACATGCAACGGGTGAATGTGATTGGCATGTCTATGTATCTGGCAAATATCCTGAATGTTAATACCTTCTTCGGGTATCCGCTGGTCGGCCTCATATTTGGTGCCAATTGTCTCACTTGCAGCGGGTGATTGTGGTTGGCATGTCTATATATTTGGCAATACCCTGACTTACTGTTCTTTCTGGGTATCCGCTGGTCGGCCTCATACTTGGTGCCAATTGTCTCACTTGCAGCGGGTGATTGTGATTGGCATGTCTATGTATTAGGCAATACCCTGTGTCTTCTTTGCTTATGATTCCCTTGCAATTAATGACTTAATAACCATAGGTATATTTAGTTGTGATTGGATTCAATTAAGATACAAAATGGTATAGACTTAGAAAATTAGAATAGAATTAAGTACCTACCTATAACGTTAATAAAATTTTGTTTTGTAAGTATAAAATATAAATGCCTATCTTAGATCTTTCGACATAGATAATAATTATTTTTCTATTTTTGTGAAAGGTGTGTACGTACTTCGAGGACGAAGTACTGTCAGTATGGCCGTGACGGAATATGATTGTCATATATGTACTTCAGTACTATGATTTCATGATAATTCACTTTGTAAAACTTAATCTTTAAGGAAAAGCATTTCCCTTGCTTATAAGGCTTCAATAATGATACAACAAACTGGCTCACAGTGTGTTGGCAAGTATCATTGTCTTTTACATTTTATACTTAACATCGATAGATAGAAAATGATAATACTTATTCATATTAATTGTATTAATTATATAAATTACTCTTATTGTCTGGTACATATTCTAAGTGTTGAATTACCTAGACATTATAATGTAAGTTATGCTGTAAATAATATTTCACTTTTATATTTGGCGGGTTATAGGTCAAGGGCCATTTCTTTGTAATAGTTCCACATCTACGACATAGGTGGCAGCATCGGACCTGATAAGATATACCTTTTAATTATTTTATTAATGTTATCGAGACTACTAAATAAAGTAATTAGACTTGAGTAATTTCCTACTTAATTAGTTTAGGTATTTAGGTTTTAATACCTAGACTAAACTAAGGGTAGGCGTACGATTCGCGTACGGACGTAAATAAAACGGCTCCGTAGATTTAATTAGCAAATAAGTGTTTTTTTATAAGTTTAGTGCGTTAAACCTAGTGCCATCAAAAACTAAGTGTAGTTATAAGTGTTTACAGTATTTTAATAGTAAAAGTAAGTAGCTTTAGTAGAAAAATATTCGTACATAAGATCAGCTGTGACCGTTATTTTTTTTAAAGTGTGTTAATGCAATAAAAGGAAAAGATACTAAGTATCATTTAATTTTAATATATCTATCTTGCGTTAGACTAACCTTTACAGACGTGATTATCACCTTTTTTTGCAATAAATACATTTACAATCGCAATTATAACCTCAACTTTGCTGTAGCCGCCGCTCATTCCTTTGTTTGCTTCAAACATTTTAAACAATGTCAAGCCGCCGAGCCGCACATCTCAGTGAGCTGGAGAAACAACTCCAGCAAACACTGCTCGAACTAAAATCATCAAAGGCTATGAATGATCGGTTGCTAGAGGAAAGAGAGGATAGTGAGAATGAAATCATCGAGATAGTCGCCAGAAATAAATCGTTAAAATGTGAGATGGCGGAAATGCATCAACAACTGATGGACGTTATGCAACAAAACGAACAGCTCCAGCGGGAACTGGACAACTACACTCGCGATCACGACATTTTCGAGACCACCTTGGGCCGTGTGACGTCATTAGAAGAGGCCCTCCGTGAAGCGCGAGACGAACTAACAACCTTGACGGCTGCGAATGAAGACCTCAAGAGCCAGCAGACGCAGTCGTTATACCAGGAGCTGGTCGGTTGCAATAGCATTCCCGCTGTCTCACTCGCGGAACGAACTGAATCGACGGTCGAAGGCACAGCTGATTGTGAATGTGACACACGGTGCTTGCAGTCCGCGCATTTAGAAATTGAACAATTAAAACTATCATTAGATGAAATTACAAGTAAATATAATCATGCTAAAAATTTAATCTGTGATTACGAGTTAGATATGGACAACTTAATACAGTTAAGTAAAGACAACGAAGAAAGATTTACATCTTTCGTAGATAATCACGTTTGCGACTGTTTAAGACCAAGTTTAGGTAGTCCATCTATAACCGTATCGGCCGTGTGTACGGAGTCGAGTTCCGCACACACCGGCGAGGCAATGCAAGCGTCGTGTGACGTAACGGCCAGTTCATTCACTCGAGTGAATTTCGATAATGTGTGTGAGGATGGCACTAGGGAAAATAGCGAATACTCGGCGGCGGATGCGCTGCCGTCGCGCGCGCAGCTTAATTCTAGCTGTGAGAGTGTCGGCGGTGCGTCCGCGGCGGAGCCCGGGGGAGCCGTGGGTTGCGGGGCCAGCCGCTCGTCGCGCCGCCGCCGTCGCCGCAAGCGCCTGTCGATGGCAGCGCGCGATGCTGCCGCTGCGCGGGCCCGCTCACCGACCGTTCCCGAGCGGTCGGAGGACATTGATAATAGTGATAACACCTCGGGCAGCGCGAGCGAGGCGGCGGCGGCGGCGGGGGAGCGGGGGGAACCCGTCCCGAGAACCGTCGTCTACTCTGATAGGTTAGGCTATAACTTTGGCTCATTGTTACACAATGAATTAAATCAATCAGTCCGGAATCATTGTTATCCAAATTGTAGCTTTAATGATTTGCTAAATAATATTTTTGTTGAGGAATTAGATTGCAATAGTACAGTAGTTATTTTATTTGGAGATTCTCTCAAAATTAGTCAATCGGATATAAATAGAGGACTCGAGATTATTTTAAATATTTCAAATACGACTAAGTGTAAATTCATTGTGTGTGCCTTACCGTATTGTACTAATTTTTCTCAGGCACAAAACGACCGCATTTATAAATTGAATTCGCGTTTGTACACGGCGATTAGTAGTTATAGCGACGTTATGTATTTCGATACAAATAAATTTATTTTTAATTTTTATTTAACTGCAAGTACTATGTACTTGTCACTTAATTTTAGGCGACGATTAGCTAGTTAACTAGCTTACAATATACACTTTTTTCCGACGGCTATTAGTAATTGTACTAATATTATACCTTTACATTTTTTAGATTAGATAGCTGTCAGGACTTGGACCCCGCGTCGTCGAACGCGGCGGCGGGGGGTCCCAGCCCTGGCGGCGACCCTGAGCCCGATGGCCAGGTAATTCACAGCTCCAATAGTAACGTTTTAAATTCTTTATCCTTGCTGCACATCAATATACAATGTTTTAACACTAAAAAGGTATTGGAGCTGGAATTGTATTTAGAAAAACATAAATTGGACATTGTATGTTTAACGGAACATTGGCAGCAGGATTATCAAGTATTTGTTAATTATGATAACTACCGTATAGTTAGTTCTTTTAGCCGACGGGTTGCGATACACGGGGGCTCCTTAATAATGGTTAAAAACAGTATTAAGTGTAATGAGCGTACGGATATCGGTGGACTGTCGGTTGAGAGACACATCGAGCTGTCCTGTGTTGAGCTGGAAAAGTACTTGTGGTTTGTGCGTATTGTCCCCCTGCTGCTTTGCTTGATACTGTAGAATCAACGCTAGAAGAAGTTCTTAGAGTATTGACTAGGAAAAGTAAAAGTATTTTAATATGTGGTGACTTTAATGTAGATATTTTGATAAATTATAGCTCCACGGTTAGATTGTTAAGTGTATTTAAGTCATTTAATTTAGAAAATGTGTTTTTGGAACCGACTAGAGTTACTGCGACATCTGCTAAGTGTATTGATAACATCTTTTGCAACTGTGAATATAATAATAAAATGATTGACAAGTCATTTTCGTCTGATCACTGGGGTCAAGTCGCGTACTTCCCTCACGCTCACCATGTACAGAGCATCACAGTCACAAAGCGCTGTGTGACTTCTGGTCGGATTCAGAAATATATTAACGCGTTGAACGTTCAACTACCACGTCAACTACAGCATTGCAGTTTTAATAATACTAATAATTTTTATAGAACTTTTTTCAATGTTGTTGAACAACAATATAATAATATTTTCAAATTAGTAACTAAAGAAATTAATCCAAAATTTAAATTCAGTGATTGGGCTACTTTAGGTATTAGGAAAAGTAGGGATGAATTATTTCAATTATATGCAGATAGGGCGCTAAGACCTAACGATAACTTTAAAGAATATGTAAATAGATATAGTAAGATTTTTAAATCAGTATGCGTTAAAGCTAAATCACTGTTCATAAGTAAAAAAATAAAATGCGCTCAAAATACAACAAAAGCTGTATGGAGTGTTATTAACTCTGAGACCGGTCGAACTAAACTACGCGTTGATAATATAACTCTTAAATGTAATAATAAAATACTGTCAACAACACCGATGTGGCTAAAGAGTTCAATGCTTTTTTTATTAATATACCTTTGAAAACTACAGAGAATCTACAATCTTCACCGGTTCTATCTATAAATCTTGCAAAAAAGTATATCCCAGCCGGTATTGCTGAATTTGAGTTTAGGCACATTACCCCACAAGAAATTGTTAAAACCTTCAAACAATTTAAGGTAAAAAACTCTGAAGATCTGTGGGGAATGTCTGTTAAGGTATGCGGTTCACTAATAAATGTAATGGCACCGTATTTAGCACATACATTTAACTTAGCTGTAGATAATGGTGAGTTTCCGGATTTAATGAAACTAAGTAAAGTCGTACCGTTGCACAAGTCAGGCGACCGCCAAGATCCTGGTAACTACAGACCTGTGTCAATATTGCCGGTACTGAGTAAGGTTTTTGAGAAGATTATGCTCAGTCAAATGCTTTCACATTTCAATTTTAATAACATCTTACATAGCCAGCAATTTGGTTTCACCAGGGGCCGCTCGACAACTGACGCCGGTGTTGCCTTAATAAAACATATCTTTGAGGCATTTGAGGAGCGTCAGGATGCCGTGGGGGTCTTTTGTGATTTGTCGAAGGCATTTGATTGTGTAGATCATGAAACTCTATTGCTAAAGCTACATCATTATGGTATTCGGAATAAAGGTCTTTGTTTGTTGGAATCGTATCTTAGTAACAGATTCCAATCTGTTCAAGTAAACGGTATGAAGTCACAAGGATCTTTGGTAAAGATAGGTGTTCCACAAGGATCAATATTAGGACCTTTTTTATTTCTCGTGTATATTAACGATCTGCCCCACATGGTTGAGGATCTGGCGAAGATTGTATTGTTTGCAGATGATACATCCTTAATTTTTAAATTCGACAGGCGTGCCCTTAACTACGACTATGTAAATGAAGTTCTTCGGCAGGTTCATGATTGGTTTACAATCAACAACCTTGTGTTAAATGCGAAAAAAACCAAATGCATTAAATTTAGATTACCCGGCGTAGTATCGCGTAATAATGGTCAAGTTATATTAAATAATGAAAAACTAGACTTTGTGGAACAGACAGTTTTCTTGGGGATTACAATCGATCAGAAGTTACAATGGGGTCCCCATATTGGATCGCTGTCGGGGAGGCTATGCTCTGCAGCGTACGCCGTCAAAAAAATTAAGGAACTGACGGACATACCTACCGCAAGACTTGTTTATTTCAGCTATTTTCACAGTCTTATGTCCTACGGCCTGCTGCTGTGGGGTCGTGCCGCCGATATAGGTTCAATATTTGTCTTACAAAAAAGAGCTATAAGATCAATCTATGGACTCCGCTGTCGTGAATCCCTAAGGCAACTGTTCAAAACAATTAATATTATGACGGTGCCATGTCAATACATTTATGCAAATATTATGTATGTCAGACAGAATATGCATCTATTTCAAACAAATAGTCAGCTGCATAACTTTAACACTAGGAATAGAAATAAATTAGTTTCAAATGGTTCTAGACTTTCAAAAATTAATAAATCATTTATGAGGCTTTGCGTGCAATACTACAATAAAATTCCCCAAGAAATTCTAGCATACTCCGAAAACAAGTTTAAGTCTTACATTAAAAAAAACTTATGTAATAAGGCTTATTATAGACTAGACGAGTATATGAATGACCACCTTGCATGGAGTGTGGGGCATACTGACCAGCTCCACAGGAATAGCTAATAAATAACAAATTTTGCAAATAAATGAATGATATAATATAAATAATAAATGTAAAAATCTTTAGGTCTGCGGCATTTGACTAAACCTTTTACTAGGCGAAACGTGTGACATGTCATGCTTGCTTACGCCACTGCAGTGGTGGCGCTGTGTGTCGGGTCGCTTACTTCCCTAAAATATGTGGAAGGGGTTGATGGCTGGCACATGCGTTGAGACCTGTGTGAAGGTGCTGCTGTGGTGGCTGGTCATGTTATGCGGTTTTTATCAAGCTAAGCTTTTTACTTTTTAAGTGCCTATTAACATTTTTTGGTTTATTTTGGATGCTGCAGAGTTAAAAATTTATGTAAAACAAACTACTCGTACTGTGATATTCATGTAAATTACTGTGATAACAAGTTAAGTCAACATGTAATTGTATATAAGAGTCTCGATTTAAAAAAAAGATGTATTGCACATAACGTAGGGCCCTGTGCCGAAGGTTTCTTGCCGTCTTCTTCCTCTCGGCTATACAGGTAGTGAACCGGCAGTAGTTTTAGATTAAAAAAGTGACATCAAAAAAGTGTAATGAATTTTGCCTATTTTTGAATAAAACACTTTTCATTTTCATTTTCTTTAAAATGTAATTCAATATTATATCCGCAGTAGCTATTTGTTATGTGACAGGTGGCAGCATTGTCTAATGAACTAAATATTTATTAGGTTTATTTAGTAAATATTACCGTAATAACATGATAGTTATTGTAGAAGAACTTCAACAATTATGTAAATAACTAGCTGTGCCCGCGACTTCGTCCGCGTGGAATACTGAGTTTTGTTTATTATTTATTTATTAATAAATTCAGCTTAAATAAGACAAAAAGAGTAAAGAGTCGCATGCTAATCCCCGCCTCCTCGCGCGGCGCGTCGCGCGTGGCGCCAATACATACTACATAATTACATACATAAATACATATATTACATATACATAAATACATACTACATAATACAATACATACTACATATTATCTTGCGCGGCGCTCGCGTCGCGTTTGCTTAACCTGCGCTATTGAAATCAAAAGTAGCCTATGTCCTTTCTCAGGCTTATAGCCTATCTGTGTGCCAAATTTCGTTTTAGTCGGTTCAGCCGTTTTAGCGTGAAAGCGAGACAGACAGACAGACAGACAGACAGAGTTACTTTATATTAGTATGGATTTTCCCTCGTTGAATAGTAAACAAACTAAGTGTAGGTGTTATAATTTCGGTGATGAACTGATTACCTATCCGTTTCTTTGTCTAAAATGAGTATTAACTTATCACTATGATTGATTCCTGGGCTTAAAGTTCGTATAAATGTCTATCTAATTACCTCCTCAAGTTTAAAGCGTAGCTAGTTATGTAGTACTATATTAATTCTGTGGTGTAGGTAATTAGATTTTATCTGTATGTAATGTAACAGTCAGTTAAATAAAAAATCGTATACAAATCAGATCAATAGTTTTGGCGTAATGTGATTCTAGACAGAGTTTTTGATGTTGTAGATAGGTAGCTATGTATAGGTTCCTGTGGGAATGAGATATTTTCCCGAAGTAAAAAGTAGTCTGAATTTAGGCACCTTCCTACCCTATAAGTTAAGTAGTGTGATGGAATGTCGCTAAGTTTGGATCCAAGTAAAACTGTTAAATAAAGACAGTTGCATCATAATTTTATCATAAATTCCTTAAATTATGGCGCCTACCTACCCTCTAAGTTAGAAAAGTGATCAAATACTAACTTGAAGTCTTAGTAACACTCAGTTCAAAAAAAAAACATCAATATCATTTCAGTAGCTATGGCGTCATGCGCTTTTTGCTTGACACGATCACGCTAGATTTCCGCGGGAATGAGGTATTTTCCCGCCGTAAAAAGTAGCCTGTGTCCGTGCCTAGG
This sequence comes from Anarsia innoxiella, assembly GCA_947563765.1. Taxonomy (NCBI): domain Eukaryota; kingdom Metazoa; phylum Arthropoda; class Insecta; order Lepidoptera; family Gelechiidae; genus Anarsia; species Anarsia innoxiella. The sequence continues at coordinate 13,609,939 of OX387391.1, read as the reverse complement.
ATCCTATCTTTAAATTAACCAAGTCTTATAAAAATCCGTTCAGGCGTTAAGGCGTGAATGAGGTAAACTTTTAAAACAAACGATTAAAAATCACTAACTCAATTCAGTTTTCTGCCTACTTCCTACCCCCTAAGTACGATGACGTGATCATTTTGATCTTATATCCGTTTTTAGGTAACCATCTATTACCTTACTAAATTTCATCAAAATCCGTTCAGCCGTTTAGGCATGATAGAGCAAAACTCCCAGCAAAAACCATAAAAAAATCACTAACTCAATTCAGTTTTCTGCCTACTTCCTACCCCCTAAGTACGATGACGTGATCATTTTGATCTTATATCCGTTTTTAGGTAACCATCTACTACCTTACTAAATTTCATCAAAATCCGTTCAGCCGTTTAGACGTGAAAGAGCAAAAGTCCCAACAAAAACGACTAAAAATCACTAACTCAATTTAGTTATCTGCCTACTGCCTACCCCCTAAGAACGATGGCGTGATTATTTATAGCCTATGACCATTTCTAGGTTATCATCTATCACCATACCAAATTTCATAAAAATCCGTTCAGCCGTTTAGGCGTGAAAGAGTAACAGACAGACAGACAGACAGAGTTACTTTCGCATTTATAAATATTAATAATAATAATAATAAGTATGGATTTAGTTTTAAGTGCCTAAATATAAAGTTTCATGGTTTTATCTTTGAATAATGACGATCTCCCGTACTAACTTTCATCCCTTATTACCACCCCCTTAAGCCGTTTTTTTCTCAAAATAAAAAAATAAAACATAGCCTGCGACCTTTCCTAGGCTTTAGTCGAACTCTGTAACAGATTTTATGAATATAAGTTCCAGAGGAGGTGTGGAAGCGTAACTTTGATAGGACTTCCATACGAACTTTCATCCCTTATTTCGCGTCTATACAGGTAGATATTCCAAAAAAGCTAGAACAAATATTTATTTATTTAGTACTAAATGCCTAAATACAAAGTTTCATGGTTTTATCTTCGAATAATGACGATCTCCCATACTAACTTTCATCCCCATTTATTACCCCCTTAAGCCTTTTTTCGCGACAAAATATAGCCTATGTCCTTTCTCAAGGTCTAGACAACCTCTCTACCAAATTTTATTAAAATCGGTTCAGTAGTTTAGGCGCGAAAGCGTAACAGACAGACAGACAGAGTTACTTTCGCATTTATAATATTAGTATGGATTATAGTGTTTAGAATAAGTACAAATACTGACTTTTGTTACTTAAGTTATACGTGTTTAAATGTTCGCGGCTCTAAGTAAATCTGTGATTGGCTGTAGCGCAGTGTAATGTGTGGTGGTCTCGGACCATATTATAGTGGTGGTTATAAATACGGGTAGATACCTACTTCCCTCTCTCTTGTTCGTCTATCTTCCTGCAGGACACAAGTTAAGTATTTTGTGAATATTCCTAGAAATAATTGGGCGTTGGCCATTTTGTATTATAACTTTTATGATTATCGTTTGTTCTGTGGTTTATCTTTTGTATCGCTGTTTAACATGACAATGCAATATTGTTTTAATGGTATTCCTTGTTTCTCTTATAATCCTCCATCTTTAATATCTTAATCCCTTTACTTAATAACATTTTCAATACAATAGTTTCATTGCAACTATAAAGTAACTTTAGGTACACATTTCACATTAGAATCAATTAAATCCTGACATCTCGTCTTCAGTAAATAACACCTTGATCTTCTCTATAATTCTATACTACATCCTCTTTTCTAACACACGCGTGAGAAGTATTTTTTGATAAAATATTTTCACGTAGCTCACCCAGCTCCTTAGAGAGTTGCTTTACCAACTGACATTGACTCTTCTTGTTCTTTCTGCGTCGTCGGCGAGACCGCTTGGATTTTCCAGCGTGAGAAGACTGCGAGGACGAGGATGATAAGTCAGAAGAACTGCTTTCACCACTGCTGGTACTGCTGGACTTTCTCCGACGATGTCGTCGTCTTTGCTTTTCAGGAATAGGAGGATCCGGCACCGTACTTGGTCCTGGATTTTCAATATCCATTCTTAACTAAAAATAACAATCCATACTATTCCATACTAATATTATAAATGCGAAAGTAACTCTGTCTGTCTGTATGTTACGCTTTCGCGCCTAAACTACTGAACCGATTTTAATAAAATTTGGTAGAGAGGTTGTCTAGACCATGTGAAAGGACATAGGCTATATTTTGTCGCGAAAAAAGGCTTAAGGGGGTGGTAATAAATGGGGATGAAAGTTAGTATGGGAGATCGTCATTATTCGAAGATAAAACCATGAAACTTTATATTTAGGCATTTAGTACTAAATAAATAAATATTTGTTCTAGCTTTTTTGGAATATCTACCTGTATAGACGCGAAATAAGGGATGAAAGTTCGTATGGAAGTCCTATCAAAGTTACGCTTCCACACCTCCTCTGGAACTTATATTCATAAAATCTGTTACAGAGTTCGACTAAAGCCTAGGAAAGGTCGCAGGCTATGTTTTATTTTTTTATTTTGAGAAAAAAATGGCTTAAGGGGGTGGTAATAAGGGATGAAAGTTAGTACGGGAGATCGTCATTATTCAAAGATAAAACCATGAAACTTTATATTTAGGCACTTAATACTAAATCCATACTTATTATTTTTATTATTAATATTATAAATGCGAAAGTAACTCTGTCTGTCTGTCTGTCTGTTACTCTTTCACGCCTAAACGGCTGAACGGATTTTTATGAAATTTGGTATGGTGATAGATGATAACCTAGAAATGGTCATAGGCTATAAATAATCACGCCATCGTTCTTAGGGGGTAGGCAGTAGGCAGATAACTAAATTGAGTTAGTGATTTTTAGTCGTTTTTGTTGGGACTTTTGCTCTTTCACGTCTAAACGGCTGAACGGATTTTGATGAAATTTAGTAAGGTAGTAGATGGTTACCTAAAAACGGATATAAGATCAAAATGATCACGTCATCGTACTTAGGGGGTAGGAAGTAGGCAGAAAACTGAATTGAGTTAGTGATTTTTTTATGGTTTTTGCTGGGAGTTTTGCTCTATCATGCCTAAACGGCTGAACGGATTTTGATGAAATTTAGTAAGGTAATAGATGGTTACCTAAAAACGGATATAAGATCAAAATGATCACGTCATCGTACTTAGGGGGTAGGAAGTAGGCAGAAAACTGAATTGAGTTAGTGATTTTTAATCGTTTGTTTTAAAAGTTTACCTCATTCACGCCTTAACGCCTGAACGGATTTTTATAAGACTTGGTTAATTTAAAGATAGGATCCTAGGCACGGACACAGGCTACTTTTTACGGCGGGAAAATACCTCATTCCCGCGGAAATCTAGCGTGATCGTGTCAAGCAAAAAGCGCATGACGCCATAGCTACTGAAATGATATTGATGTTTTTTTTTTGAACTGAGTGTTACTAAGACTTCAAGTTAGTATTTGATCACTTTTCTAACTTAGAGGGTAGGTAGGCGCCATAATTTAAGGAATTTATGATAAAATTATGATGCAACTGTCTTTATTTAACAGTTTTACTTGGATCCAAACTTAGCGACATTCCATCACACTACTTAACTTATAGGGTAGGAAGGTACCAAAATTCAGACTACTTTTTACTTCGGGAAAATATCTCATTCCCACAGGAACCTATACATAGCTACCTATCTACAACATCAAAAACTCTGTCTAGAATCACATTACGCCAAAACTATTGATCTGATTTGTATACGATTTTTTATTTAACTGACTGTTACATTACATACAGATAAAATCTAATTACCTACACCACAGAATTAATATAGTACTACATAACTAGCTACGCTTTAAACTTGAGGAGGTAATTAGATAGACATTTATACGAACTTGAAGCCCAGGAATCAATCATAGTGATAAGTTAATACTCATTTTAGACAAAGAAACGGATAGGTAATCAGTTCATCACCGAAATTATAACACCTACACTTAGTTTGTTTACTATTCAACGAGGGAAAATCCATACTAATATAAAGTAACTCTGTCTGTCTGTCTGTCTGTCTGTCTCGCTTTCACGCTAAAACGGCTGAACCGACTAAAACGAAATTTGGCACACAGATAGGCTATAAGCCTGAGAAAGGACATAGGCTACTTTTGATTTCAATAGCGCAGGTTAAGCAAACGCGACGCGAGCGCCGCGCAAGATAATATGTAGTATGTATTGTATTATGTAGTATGTATTTATGTATATGTAATATATGTATTTATGTATGTAATTATGTAGTATGTATTGGCGCCGCGCGAGGAGGCGGGGCTTAGCATGCGACTCTTTACTCTTTTTGTCTTATTTAAGCTGAATTTCCTGTTCCCGTATACATTTCGGAAAGCCTGACCAGCAAAGGCCGCCGACTGCTGTTCCTGGCTAGAGATATTGCATCAACTGCTGGTTACAAATATTGCTGGACTAGCAATGGAAGGGTATTTCTACGGAAAACGGACGACTCGCCGCACATTGAAATCAAAAGTGAATCTGACATCGTAAGTCTCAAACAAAAGTGACTCTTAGCAGTTGCAAAATTTTTGTGTTACGCCAAAATTGTTATTGTGCTATTATTTTGCTGTTCTTCATCTGCCATCTGCATGCTCTTATCTGACACTGCAAATCTCTTTCAAAAATACCTAATGCTCTTCTTTTATGACCTTTTTATATTTGTTAAGTCAAACTGTTTCAAAATAACTAAACATACCCTAGCAGGCTCTTTCCTGCATTTTGGATATAGCTCAATGCCTGCAATCAAACTGTCAATAAATACGTCATTAAACCTCAACAGTAAAATTCGATCCAGCCAACGATGATGATATTATGAATGAAATAGACGCTATCAATGCCGGGAATTCATATATCTGTGCTCCAGAAATTTGTCATGGTATTCTAAAATTTAACCATTTCACAAATAGTTTTAAAATTTTGGCACAGAATATTAAAAGTATAAATCGTAATTTTAATGAATTTAGTTTACTACTCGCGAGACTGGGTTTTGATTGTGACCTATATATTCTCACAGAAACATGGAATTCAAAAACTGCCAACATTCCTACAATATCAAACTATCAGACCCACCAAACAAAGAACAATACTAATCAAAACGATGGTATAGTCATTTACCTAAAAGCCGGACTGTCTTATACTATAACAGAACCCAGTTTTACCGATGCTAGTTGTTTATTAGTCAAATTTGGCTCTGATACTTTAATTATTGCCCTCTATAGATCCCCATCACAACAAAATATCGACCCTTTGAGTAACAAATGTCGTAAAAGCCATTTTTGCGAAATTCACTTTTTAACGGATCTATAGTCAGTTTTTCGCGCTCTATCGATCTGTATATTTAAAATGTTTAAATTCGCAAAAAAATGGCTTTTACACGTGAGTTCAAAACCATTTTTTTTTGTTCTGAATATGTCGTAATGACCAATTATCACCGTGAATTTTCAAAATTCATGTAGTTAAAGACACATGTGTACTATGATCGGCTGATACAACAAAATTTCATAAAAACAGCCTGTACCTTTTTGAAACAACTTTTGTCATAAAAACACAATACATTCAGATTATGGTTTTTACAACATTTAAAAAAAAAATAGCTTTCTGAGTTTTAAAGATAGCATGGCTTTTACTACAGAAAATAATTGGTTAATTGGCTTTTACAACATTTTTTTTACTATTTTCTACCCTTTTCTTTGTGATAAAATGATGCTAAATTTGTATTAAAAGACAGATTTAGCTCTAAAGTTAGTATATTTATTGTAGTAAATGCGGTACAAAAGTTTATAAATTAACGTTTTTTTAAAGTAATTATCATTTTTATCTCAAAATTTCAGTTTTTTTTACAAGATTCTATGAGAGAACAAATCGTCGTTATCATAAACTCAGAAAAATGAATTGATATCGAAAGAAATCAAAGTTAATTCAACTTCTCCTATAAATGGCATATAAGAAAAAGTTATTTTATGAAAAAAATATTTTACCAAGAACAAAAACCGACCAAGTGTAAGTCAGACTCGCGCGCGAAGGTTTCCGTACCGGGTTACATATCAAAATCTATTAAGTGGTTAGATCTACGGACGAAAGGCCTAAATTTAAAAAGACCTATAAACAGAAGGCCTTATTTTAAAATGACTAATGGTCGTTGGGTCTAACTGTTGTTAGATCTAAGTTTACAATGCATATAAGGCTTAAAACGATGAAATCATTAGGGCTATTGAAAAACTGGAATCCTGACGCGGATAGGTTAGGTACAGGTTTTTTTTTATGGCAATCCAGTAAATAGGTCCGTGATATGAGCCAATAACCACAATTAACAAAATATTCATATAAAATAATGTTTCATTGAACGCATTGAAAATACATTTTCAAAATGCCTAACAAAACGGGCACCTATTACATATTTTAAAATTATACTTTTTGTCAATTAGGTTACCTACTTAAACTTAGGTATTGTAAACTTAGATCTAACTATGTTTGGATCCAACGACTATTAGTTATTTTAAATGTAGGCCTTTCGTCCATAGGCGTTATATCCGTAGGTCTAACCACTACTTATAGAGATTGTGATACGTAACCCCGTACCGTTCACTAGGTTAATTAAAATGTCTCCCAGTAGATATTATTGAAAACAAATAAAGGCAAAAAAGTCACGTTTGTTGTATGGGCGCCCCCTTAATTGTGATAATCATTCTATTTTTAGTATTTGTTGTTATAAAAATAAAATAAAATACAGTTATTTCAGACTTACGCCCAATCACAATACGTATAATTATAGCGGCAACGGTAAAACATCATTTGTGAAAATTTCAAATCCCCGGTTCATGAGATACAGCCTGGAATCAGACGGACAGACTGACAGACAGCCGAGTCTCAGTAATAGGGTCGGTCCCTTTTTCAACTTTTGGGTACGGAACCCTAAAAACAATAACAGACGTATAAACGATCAGTCTTCGATAATATAAACAAAAAACCGACCAAGTGCGAATCGGAGGATTCCGTACCATTCGCTGGGCTAACAGTAGCTTTATGATACTTACTTGATTTTCTCAAAAAGTTAGGAGCACTAGGCATAGGAAATTATTTGCCAGAAATCTTTTTGCCTTTGCAGGTATATTATTTTAAACATGAAACTTTCAGTTATATTCAACTTGAGCAATCACTAACATTTTCTTCATAGACCCTATTTTTTTAGTTTATATTACCGAAGTCCTATCGTTTATATATCTGTTACTGGTTTTGTTCTTGGTTAGGGTCAACTAACTTTTTCTTATTTGCCATTTTAGGAGAAGTTGAATTAACTTTGATTTCTTTCGATATCAATTCATTTTTCAGAGTTTAGATTTGTTCTCTCATAGAATCATGTAAAAAAAACTGAAATATTGAGAGAAAAATGATAATTACTTTAAAAAAAATGTTAATTTATACACTTTTCTACTGCATTTACTACAAAATTAGCATCATTTAAATTTTTTAAAAAGGTTTATCGGGTGTCCTAGCTATGGAGTTGAAGGAAACTAGGCGTTACGATATAAGTAAAGTTCGTTTAATCGAATTCTTCAATAAATTAGCGATCGTTTGTAATTATGAACCAAAGCGCGGAGCGACGTGCGGTCGCGTCGAAGCCGTGTAGCGAGTGAGTGAGCGGCCGGCGCAGGAGTCGGTTGATGACGACAGCACACAGGGCCGGACTCGCAGCAGGGCCGTCCGCAGTAACTAGGTGGAGGGTCGTGAGGTCACTCCGAGCGGACCCCCACATCACCCCCCTGGGAGTATTATGGTCCTGGAATATAGAAATTAGTTTTCTTTATTACGCGTCCAGAACGGGTCGTTTTAACATCTTCTGACGAAGTCGCTGTATTGTTGTTACTCTGAAGATAAGCTGGCTTGACTCGGTCTATAGATACTATGACAGGTCCTCGAGGTAAGTCAACTGTCATCGTTTTATCTGTTCGCGCCAGTACGCGCAGTGGGCCTATGTAAGGTGCTTCTAGCGCGCCTCTAAGCTTGTCGGTACGTAGGAAAATGTAATCTGCGTCATGTAAATCTTTGTGAACAAATACTCGCTTATTTCCATGGCTGACTGGCGACACGGGTCGTAGCTCTCCGATGTACTGTCTCAGTTGCGTCACGAAGTTTGCAGGTTGAATCTTATTGAGCTTAAAAGTATGGAGGTACTCACCAGGTACTCTCAAAGGCTCACCATACACCAGCTCGGCAGCAGAACAACGCAGGTCTGCTTTCCATGCTGTACGTAAACCCAGAAGTACTGTACTCAGCGTTTCGGACCATCGTTTATCGCCATGCGCCATGAGAGCTGCTTTGAGAGTCCTGTGGAATCGCTCAACCATACCGTTACATGCCGGGTGATAAGCAGTTGTACGCCGCAACTCCACACCGCACAGTTTCGCCAGCTCCTTGAATAACTGCGACTCAAACTGTCTGCCTTGGTCTGTGACTACTACCTGTGGGCAGCCGAACCTCGCGATCCAAGTTCGAAAGAAGGCTTCGGCGACTGTCTCGGCGGTGATGTCTGCTAGAGGTGTTACTTCTGGCCAACGAGTGTATCTGTCTATTGCTGTCAGGCAATATCCGTAGCCTGCTGATATCGGGAGTGGGCCTACCAAATCTATGTGTATGTGTGTGAATCGTGTGCCTGTTAATTGAAACTGCCCGAGCGGTGATACTGTATGACGATTAACTTTTGATCTTTGGCAAGATTGGCAAGTTCGGGCCCAGACTTGGCAGTCTTTTCGAATGGAGGGCCAGACGAATCTATCTGTCATTAGCTTCTGAGATGTTCGCACTCCTGGGTGGCTCATGCCATGCACAGTGTCAAATAATTGCTTTCGCAATTGCTTTGGGATGTACGGACGAGGCTTGCCATTTGAGATGTCACAAAATAATGAAACGACAGTACCTGGTATTGGAACTTGTTCAAGTTTTAGAGAAGTGTGACCTTTTCGTAGCTCTCGCAGCTCTGCGTCTTCGCTCTGGTGATGCTGGATCGCCTCGTAACTGGGTGGCGCAGTCATTGCCTCAATTCTCGATAAGGCGTCCGCTGTCACGTTGTCCTTTCCGGATATGTGCTGGATATCTGTGGTAAATTGCGAAATTAGATCCAAGTAATTGAGCTGTCGTGGTGAGCATGGGCGATCTTTCTTTGTAAAAGCGAATGTTATGGGTTTGTGGTCTGTATATATTACAAAATGTCGACCTTCGAGCATGTGTCTGAAGTGTTTGATACTTTCGTATATAGCAAGCAACTCCCTATCGTAAGCGCTGTATCGTGTTTGTGCATTGTTTAGCTTTTTTGAGAAGAAAGCAAGCGGTTGCCAATTAGTGCCTATTTGCTGTTGCAAAACTGCGCCTAGTGCTGAATTGGAAGCATCAGTGACAAGAGCAAGGGGTGCATCCAAAGCAGGATGGGCAAGCAGCGTCGTTCTACATAGGCTTGCTTTACATTTCTCAAATGCACCTCGTAGTTCTGGCGTCCAGGTCAAGACTGTGGAACCCTTGATCGATGGACCAGCCAGCATACCATGTAGTGGTGATTGCTCTTCTGCTGCGTGTGGTATAAAGCGTCTATAAAAATTAAGCATACCCAGGAAGCGACGTAAACTTTTCGCAGTCGTTGGCAAGGTGAAATCCTTGATGGCTTTTACTCTGCACTCCAGCGGTCTTGTCCCTTCGGAGCTTACCCTGTACCCCAGGAACGTCACTTCGCTCTGGCCGAACGTACATTTGGCTTCATTCAGGAGGATGCCGTACTCGTTCAGCCGTTCGAAGAGCTGCCGCAGGTGTTCTAAATGTGAGTTGTGATCTGTCGAATAGATAAGAACATCATCAATATATGCATAGCAAAAATCCAGACCTCGCAGAACTTCATCCATGAAACGCTGGAACGACTGTGCTGCATTTCGTAAGCCAAATGACATATATGGGAACTCAAACAGACCAAACGGTGTCGTGATGGCTGTTTTCGGTATGTCTTCAGGGTAGACCGGTATCTGATTATACGCCTTAACCAAATCCAGCTTTGAAAAGACGGTGCAACCCGCAAGTCTGTGAGAAAAGTCTTCGATGTGGCGCACCGGGTAACGATCCGGTATCGTTCGCGCATTGAGAGCGCGGTAATCTCCACAGGGCCTCCAACTGTCACCGCCATTCTTAGGAGCTAGGTGTAAAGCTGAAGACCACGCTGAATCCGAACTTCTTGCTGTGCCGTCTCGTAGCATCTCTTCAAACTGACTTTTCGCTACCTTTAGTCTGTCAGGAGCCAGACGTCTTGGTTTGCAGAAAACTGGAGGGCCAGGTGTGGTTCGTATGTAGTGTAATGTGTTATGCTTAACCTCCTTCAATACGCCGGATGGTTTTGTTAGCGTTGGGTACTTTGCTAAGAGTTGATGGTATTCACTATCACCCGATATCGCTTTGATGCTTTGTTGTTGGCAGATTTGCGTCGTCGTAGGTGAAGACAATGACGTCACGCCATCCAGCAGTCTGCCATTCCCACAGTCTATCAACAAACCATAGTGGGACATAAAATCTGCGCCTATAATAGGTTTATCAACTGTAGCTACCAGAAAGTTCCAGGCAAAGTCTCGTCGTAGTCCAAGATCCAGGTGTAGCTTCACGGTGCCAAACGTGTGGATCACGGTACCATTTGCAGCAGTAAGGGTGTAGCCAGTCGCAGGTCTACGCTCTCGAAGGAACTGCCGCGGTAGGACACAAACGTCGGAGCCTGTATCAATTAAAAACCGCACTTTAGTATTTTTGTCGGTTACAAATAATCGGCGGGTAGCTTTAGTCGGACAGCCATTCGCCGCCTCTACTGACTGTCGTTGGCATTTAAAGACTTGTAATTGCACGGTTGCCTGCACTTTTTAGCTTTACTTCCATACACTTCATGATACCAGCAGGTTCCAGACTTTGGACTCGACATGCGTCGTCGGCTTCTACTTTGTGACCTGGATCGGTTATAACGGCGGTAGGGTGTACGGCCACGTGGTCTATTCAATCCAAGCTGCGCAATTTGCTGAGTTATTTCGTTTTGTATTTTATTTGCTAAAGTACCCTCTAATCTCGTTATTAACTTTTCAAAATTGTCTGTTGTACTTGCCACCTGAAGGTTTGATGCAGTAGCGGGGGCGACCTCGTGTATGCGGTCTGCCAAATCAGCAACGTCTTCCAGGTCTGCCTCTGTTGGACGGGATGCTAAAACCGTTTGGAGGTGAGTAGGTAGGCGGCTCGTCCATAAACTGCGCATAAAATCATCGTTAACATCATCACCGGCTAGGGTTTTTAAATGGCGTAAGAACTGCGACGGCTTTCGGTCACCCAATTCCTCGTGCGTAAGAAATTGTCGTATACGCTGCTCCTTTGAAACCGCCACACACTTTATTAGCTCTTGTTTCAGCTTTTCATATTTATTGTCTGCCGGGGGGCTAATAATGAGCTTACGTACCTCTCTAGCCAATTTATGGTCAAGCTGTTGAATCACCGTGCTAAACTTTGTTGCGTCCGTTTTAACATCTGACGTAGTGAATTGGGCTTCAATTTGAGCAAACCACACCTCCGGGTCTTCATACCAAAACGGTGGTAATTTTACAGCCACGCGGTTAACATCGCCGGTGTCCTCGGATCCACTTCCACCAGCGCCATTTCCGTTTGCGTCACTTCCACTCGACGCCATGCCGTTGGTGCGCGTTGCAGTCTTAAATAGGTCACCAATATATCGGGTGTCCTAGCTATGGAGTTGAAGGAAACTAGGCGTTACGATATAAGTAAAGTTCGTTTAATCGAATTCTTCAATAAATTAGCGATCGTTTGTAATTATGAACCAAAGCGCGGAGCGACGTGCGGTCGCGTCGAAGCCGTGTAGCGAGTGAGTGAGCGGCCGGCGCAGGAGTCGGTTGATGACGACAGCACACAGGGCCGGACTCGCAGCAGGGCCGTCCGCAGTAACTAGGTGGAGGGTCGTGAGGTCACTCCGAGCGGACCCCCACAGGTTTTTACTACATTTTATCACGAAGAAAAGAGTAGAAAATAGTAAAGAAAATGTTGTAAAAGCCAGTTAACTAATTATTTTCTGTAGTAAAAGCCATGCTATCTCTAAAACTATCAAAGCTACTTTAATTAGACTTCGGGACTATTAAACAACTCAAAAATCTAAGACTAATGATCTATAGCGGGTTATTATAGCTTCAATATTTCCAAAGATATTGATATAGAAAACTTTACAATTTCGGTTTTTTGGCCCTCCTGTAAAAAGTGGGTTTTGGCTTTTACGACATTTGTTACTCAAAGGGTCGATATTTATCCTTTTATTAAATCGTTGGATAATATTTTAACAATTAATAAATCCTACTCTAATATAATTATTATGGGAGACATTAACATTGACATAAAGCCTAATAATAATGACAATAATTCTCATCTTTACTTGAATCTTATAGCATCCCATGGCCTTTTAACTGGACACTGTTTTTCAACTAGAGTTGATAACTGTATTGACCATGCGATGATTAAAACCAAAAAACAAGCATTAACTCTCGTCTTAAATGCTCCTCTTACAGATCATTCTGCGGTGATTTCATGTATTGATATGTCAACTAAACAATACCCGGCAAATCAAAATCAAAATAAAAGTTTTACGATTAACAAAGTTGACTATGATGGAATTTTTAAAGATCTAGAAACAACTAATTTTACTGATATTTTGATGTCTATAGATGCAAACTGGGCCGCCGCTCGACTTGTTAGTGTACTTTCTTCCTACCTTGAGAAGCACACCCTTAAAATCCTAATGCCCCGTAGGTCTCGATGTATAAAACCCTGGATCACGCCAGGACTGATACGCTGTATGCGAAATCGTGATAAAATGCACCTTAAATGTAGAAAAGAACCTAATAATGAAGTCCTAGGAATAACATACAAAAGATATAAAAATTACTGCAATGATCTTCTAAAGCGACTAAAAAGAATGCATGAACAAAATGAGCTAAAAAAACACTCTAGAGACCCCAAAAAAACATGGAATATCATTAAATCTATTACATTTACCAGAACCTCAAAGACAACACCTAACGATCTCTTGAGAATCGCCAACACTCCACAAGAATCGGTTGAGCACGTTAATGATTTCTTTGGTAGCGTAGGTAAGTCTTTTGCTGCCAAAATACTTAACGAAAACAACTTCTCTAACAGCTGGTTTGAATCCTGTACTGAAAGCTTATCACCTAGAAACTCCATGGCCATGCTCGATACTGACAGTTCAGAAGTTGAAGCCATCATTATGGGTCTTAAAAATGAATGTGCTACTGGATGGGATGGACTGTCAAATAAACTTCTAAAATCCTGCAAAAAATGTTTAATCCCCATTCTGACGCATTTGATAAATCTTTGTCTAAATACAGGTGTCTTTCCAAAAGTTTTTAAAATAGCATTAGTCCACCCTATTTACAAGGCTGGCGAAAAAGACAGTGTCAATAACTACCGCCCAGTATCGGTCCTACCAGCAATATCCAAAGTTTTAGAGAAAATCATGAACAAACGCCTGCTTTGCTACTTAGGTAAACAAAATATCTTGTCAGCAAACCAATATGGATTTAGGCCTGGAATATCTACTACTGATGCTGTTGCTGATATTACTGACTATATTTCTCAGTATCTTGACCGAAAACATAAATGTATTGGAATCTTTCTAGACCTGGCGAAAGCTTTTGACACTGTCTCGCCTGTCCTGCTCTTAAAAAAGATGGAAAAAATTGGAATACGTGGTACACCCCTCAGTTTATTTGAAAGTTATCTCTCTAACAGAACTCAACGCGTTAAAATTGGTGGACTTACAAGCAAAGATTTTAAAATTGAATACGGAGTCCCACAGGGAAGTGTTCTGGGTCCAAGCCTCTTCCTAATTTACATTAACGACCTATGCAACTTAAAAATCAACAACTGCGGAATCTTTACCTTTGCAGATGACACTGCGCTGGTATTCCATGGCAAAACTTGGGAGGAGGCTGGGACTGAGGCTGAAAATGGTCTTCAGATTGTCATAAGATGGCTAAACGCCAATATACTTACTCTGAACACCTCTAAAACGAAATACATTACCTTTGCAATCAATCAAAATACTATTCCTGATAATATATCCGCACACTCGTGCAACAACCATCTCACACCTAGCTTAAATTGTCAATGTGCTATTCTTGAGCGAACCAGTACAATAAAATACCTTGGTATTCTCCTAGACCAAACTCTCACATGGAAACCACATATAGAGATGTTAACTGGTCGAACACGCAAACTAATTTATATTTTTAAAACATTGCGCCATGTAGCAGATAAAAAACTTATAAAATCCATTTATTTTGCATTGGCACAATCCATTATTAGTTACTGTATTAGGGCATGGGGAGGTGCTAAGAAAACTCACCTCATCAGAGTTGAACGAGCCCAGCGCGCTTTGTTAAAGGTAATAAATTTCAAACCTTTTCGTTTCGCAACAACCGAATTGTATCACCTGAGTGACGTGCTGTCGGTAAGGTCCCTGTTTATTCTTCACACTGTCCTGAACCAGCACAAGAGACTTCCATAAGATCCACAAAAAACCCTTACACGAAGACGAAACAATGTTTGTCCAAAAAATTTTAGTAGAACTGTTTTTTCCCACAAATTCCAATCTTTTCTCGGTGCCTTTCTTTATAATAAAATAAATCAAATACTTAATATATACCCGTTAAATATACTTACTTGTAAAAAAAAACTGACAGTTTGGCTAAAAACTAAGAGCTATGATGAAATTGAATCCTTATTCAAAGTAATGCGTTAATACTAGAAGAGTAGATGGATAGATGAGCAGATTTGAAGGCTAAGTTTAAATTGATTTTTAAATTAATACAAAAATACATAGAAATAAACAAAACTTTCCCTTTTATACTATACAGTGTTATAGATATAAGAAAATTTGAGAGAATTATTTTTAGTTTTTAGGGTTGCTAGTTATGGTGCATGTGTAATCCTTGTATAGCATCATGGGAAGAGACTAGTATCTAAGATACAGGCCCGGCCTAGTTTAGATACTAGTACTTATTTAGTATGTACATGCGTTACAAAAAAAAAAAATAAACAAAAAATTGATAACAATAAAGACACTTTTTAATGTCTACAGTTTTAGTGGTCAAACTCAACCAATCCACCACAATTTGTTGAACACTTAAAAATTTTTTCTCCCTACCCTCAAATGAGATAAAATTGAGGATGGTATAAAATGTTTTTATTAGATTAGATTATATTAGTCCTAGTATATAATGTATGTATATTGTGAATGTTTAAAGAATAAATAAATAAATAAATTTATTAATAAATAAATAATAAACAAAACTCAGTATTCCACGCGGACGAAGTCGCGGGCACAGCTAGTAATAATATAATTTGAACACTTACTCGGTTGGTATTTATTATACCTTTACAATTTAATAATAATTTGTGCTCTGTGCACGACTAGTCTCTTCGGGAAACTAAACGCCAATGAACTAAAGCGTCGCGTCGTGACTTTCTTCTCTCGCGCCGCAAGGCGCGAGGGGAGACCTTTCCAGTGTTTTACACTCTTAGGTGGCAGCTATCGCGGCCCACGTCTGGTGGGCCCGTCAATCCGAAGGTCCGTCTTCTCTCTTCTGCCTCACTCCGCGATCTGGCCCGCCAGGTGGAACCCGTAGGGGAAGCCCAGCGAACCGATCAAGCAGGGAGGAGGCGATCCCGCGAAGACGGTCCGGCACTGGTGGAGGCACCTCAAGGCCACGCGCCCTGCCGCGAGGCAGGGGGGCACAGTGAGGGGCCTCAGTGCTGTCATCTCAGAGTGGGCACCCCACGACCACGCGCCCTGCCGAAGCAGGCAATTATAAGCAGACGGCAACACTAAGTCTAATCGCGATCTTAATTGCCTACCCATCATTAGTTTGGCGGGAGTGACACCGGTGGAACAATGAATTGTATTTCGATATTCAAATAAAAATCCAAGCAACTTTTCATCAATGTTACTAGTACCACTTTCTCCGATTATTCTTTTAATCATCATTTTACATGTTTTGACGGAATTCTCAGCTTGCCCATTGCTTGCTGGGTGGTAAATAGGCGAAGTTAAATGTTGGATTCCGTTCATTTTACAAAAAATCTCAAATTCCTGTGATTTAATTTTTACATCATTATCTGAAACTATTACATTTGGAATACCGAATCTAGAAAATATATCTTTTAATTTAGCAATCAAGACACGTGTTGTAGTTCCACCACTCATCAAAATACATTCCAGCCATTTACTGTATGCGTCTATGATAATCAAATAAGTTCGTTGTTCAATAGACATGTAATCTATGTGCAAACGCTGCCACGGACCCGAGGGACGCGGCCAAGGTGCGGGAGGGGCACGCGGCGGTGCGCTACGAACTTCGACGCAAACTGTGCAAGCACCAACCCACTGTTCAATATCCTTATCAATGGAAGGCCACCAAAAACGGGCCCGTGCGGAACTCTTAGTCTTAACAACGCCGAAATGCGCCGAATGTACTTCTTTCAGCATTTGTTTCCTATATATATACGGAATGACAATTCTATGACCACGGAAAAGACAGCCGTCCTCAACTTCTAAGTCTGTTTTACAATAGAAATATGGTAAAATGTCCCGGCATTTTATTTTCCGCGGCCATCCATGGCGCATATATTTTATAACTGTCTGCAAAACTTTATCTTTTTCGGTTGCGCTTTTAATTTCCTCGAATGTAATTGGAGTGACATTCATGTCTAAAAATTTTAAAAATGAAACTTCATCCTTCTCTTCTCTTTCCTCGACGGTCGGCAGCGGTGTGCGTGAAAAGTAGTCTGCTACTACATTTTTTTCACCGTTTATATATTGCACCTTATAGTTATAGGCAGCTAAAATTAATGCATACCTCTGCAATCTGGATGCTGTCATAACTGGAATACCAGATTTCTGGCCAAAAATTGATAACAACGGTCTATGATCGGTTTTTAAGATGAAAGGTTCTTGGCGGCCGAATAAATATTGGTGAAAATGTTTTACACCAAATATGATTGCCGTTGCTTCCTTTTGAACTTGGCTATAGTTTCTTTCACTGGCAGTAAGAGATCGTGAGGCGAATGCGAGCGGGCGCTCCATGCCGCTACTACCTACTTGCGACAACACCGCGCCGAGCCCGACGGGGCTGGCGTCTACCGTCAGTATTAATTGCGCCTCTGGGTCAAAATGAGCCAAAACGCGTTTAGCAGTCAGTTCCTTTTTTATGGCCTCGAATGAGTTTTGGTGTCGTTTTCCCCATTCCCACTTCGCACCGGCTCGCAATAGTTCATGTAATGGGCCTAATATTGATGACGCATTCGGAATAAAACAACGATAATAATTTATCATGCCTAGAAATCGTTTTATTTCTGTAATATTCGTAGGCCGGGGGGCTAGTGAAATTGCTTCAACCTTCTTTTTACACGTTTGTAATCCGCTTTTATTTATAACAAAACCCAGATATGTTACACTGTTCTGAAAGAAAGAACATTTTTCTTTCTGTAACCTTAAACCGGCATTGCACAATCTGCTTAATACCTCGCGTAACCTATCAATATGAACGCGTTTAGTCTCACCAGTAATGCATATGTCATCCAACCAACAACTCACGCCTTCAATACCTACAAGGAGCGATTCCATAGTACGTTGAAAAATAGCGGGAGCGTTCGCTAAACCGTACACTAAACGTGTATATTTAAAAAGTCCCTTTGTCGTATTGATAGTCGTTAATTCTTGCGATGACTCAGATAATACGAACTGATTGTACGCGTTACTGAGATCCAGTTTAGTGTAATGCTCCCCTCCATCTAACTTAGCGAAAACCTCCTCTATACGAGGCATTGGATATTTATCAATTTTTAAATCTTTGTTTAATGTAATTGAATAATCCCCTGCAATTTTCACGGAACCGTCCTGTTTTACGACGGGTACTATTGGTGTGGCGTATCTAGAATAGGTGACCGGTACTAATATACCTAATTTTACTAGCCTGTCTATTTCTCCCTCGACCTTTTCTTTTAATGCAAACGGTACGGTACGCGGTTTATAAAATTGTGGAATGGCGTCATCTTTAAGTTTTAATTCTACCTCAAATTTGTTAAACTGGCCTAATGTATTTGAAAATAATTCTGTATAATTATTCAATAAGTGTTGTAACTTGAACGTGTCTTGATTGGTTGTTATTCTATTATTTTCTGTCGCAAAATACATGTTAAATTTACTCATAAAATCCCGACCTAAAAGGGGCGGTCCGCCATTTGGAACTACATATATTTTAATTTCATGTGTATTATTTAAATAGGTAACGTTAGTGATAAAATACCCAAGGGGCGAGATTTTATGACCAGTATACAGACACATTTTTATTTCACTATCGTTAAGATTAACTGTAGAAAAATATTGCTTATATAATTTATCTGAAATAACCGTGACCCCGGACCCCGAATCTAACTCCATTTGTAATTTAATTTGGTTGAGATAAACATCAAGAAGAATAGGATGATAGTTCACATACCTCATATTAAACAAATCGCATTCCTTACAGTCCATGCATTCCTTTGTGCAGGTGCTGTCGTCAATTTCAGTTTCCAAATTATGCACTCGCGAGTTTCCGGGTTTTTTACACACTTTTTTTAAATGACCTTTCACTCCACAATTTTGACAATTATAGTTAGTAGGGTATAATTGGGGAGTCTGCATCACTTCGCCTCGCTGCGTTCGGCTCAGCGCTGCAGTACTCCCCAATTATACCCTACTTTAGACACTGCTCCACAAATTCAACAGCTCTAACCTGATGTGATGAACCGATACCGATTGGTCTATCAGATCAATATTTAAATCTATGCTTGGATCTTGCTGCACAGCTTCTCAATATCGCCCTACTTTTATTCAACCGAAGTTTAAATGGTTCCAGTTACCTAATCTTAATGTAGAGCTTGCTTTTCAATATAACCCTACTTGTATTCATCCAAAGTATGGTTTCAAATACTTCGCTTCGTTCGGTTCAGTTGATGCAAAGGTCCCCAATAAAACACCCTACTTCAGAAACTACAGTACCAATTATGAAACAGTTGAAGAAAGGTTAAAATAGTTCAGTTTCACATTTCCAACAGGACAGTTTTGCGGTTCTAGTTTTAATTCCAAATCTCTTCATCAAAATCAATCATCAGTATCAGTCACAGTCTGTATTCAACAATTTTCCAATTTTCAAATCATTTCCAATTTATTTCACTTTGAATTATTCAAGACGTTCCCGTGCTGACAAGTCTAGGATCGTATACATACATGCATCCTATTAACTTGTGTCGTCGCACAGACGGAACTTCAGAATTTCCAAATCATTTCCAATTTCCAAATTATTTATTCAAGACTCCCGTCCCCGTACTGACAAGTCTAGGATCGTATACATACTTGCACCCATAACTTGTGTCGTTGCACAGTCGGAACTTCGGTCAAACATTATGAAAAGTAATTTGGTTATATACAGATAATTGAAAAAACATTGATATCGCGTTGTAGGGTTTTTCATCAGAAACTAGAATACTTGCAGTAAGTTTACAATTTAATTGGTTTTTGGCGATCAATTATCATTAACTACTTGTATATGCTTCTTTTCACATTAATAACTTTTTTTTGTCTTAGCCGAATTATTTATTTAATGATTTTTAAGTTTGAAACGGTTTGGAGTGCCATCTATCCTTTAACTCCGCCTTAAGCAATGCGGCGCAGTGGTAGTGCGTCTGCCTGCTACGCAAAAGTCTCGGGTTCGATTCCCGACCGGAGCAGATAGGTATTTGAATGATGAATTTAAATATTGTTCTCACTATTTATACTCAATGTTTTATTCGATAGTACTATCATGTATAAATAATTTAGTAAAAACAAGTACTTGTTGGTTACGGTTAAAAATAGCAAAACTCAGAATAATTGTGATGTAGTGCCACCTACGTGATTTAAGCAGAACCTTCATCATGTGTTTACGTAATGTCTCGATCGCAAACCAAACCTAGTTGTGATGTAGTGTCACCTATGTAATTTAAGCAGAACTTTCATCACGTGTTTGTACTGTCTCGATCGCCGACCGATGGATTGCAGTGTTGCTTAGCCTGCCAAATGTTTCATTTGAATCATAACAGAGGGCATTAATTATTAGTCATCGGTAGATAGATTGGTTGGGTGAGCTTTGGTTTTCGATCTAAAGGATATGGGTTCAATAAAAAAAGGTTTCATTATTTACTCTTGTTTATTAATAAACATTTATTAAGAGCGCAGCCGGGCTGCATTTTTCCATACAAATCTATTCCCCTATTTTCTTCCCGAATCATTGAGTAACATTTTTTTTTATTTGTACTAAAGTTTACTGAAGGCATGCATGCCCTACGTTTTGCTTTTTTTAAACATAATTAGGTAAATAAATTCAACCATGTATTTATAGTATGGAAAATAATATCAAAGACTGATTTAAAATTAGTTGAACGCATCATTCTCTCTCTCAATATCTTTATTGTATAGAATATCGAGTTGATGATTGGTCAACCGTCTAAGAAAATTATTTATCAACAGCACAGCTCAGCCGCAAACAAATGTCTTACTTAGCATGCCCTCTGAAGCACGCATTTAGCTCTCATACGGGCGGTTGAGTGATTCATCTCATAATCATCCAATTCTGTTCCACCATTCTAATATGTTTCCGAATGGGAACTAAACCGTTAACCTTAAAGCATAAAATAAGAGTTCGGTACACTACCAACGCTACTGTAGGATCATGTCAAGGATCCTACTTAAAAAGAAAGTAATTGAGTTTGTAACTCAAAAACCAAGCTTATGAGATCTCAGGTCAGTTTTAGTTGGATTTCTCGCAACATACTTTTTAGTTCAGGTATTTGTCAAACATATTTTGATCTCTGATATTTGGCTGAAAGACTGAGGTACATGGCAATTCCTTTTTAAATTTAGGTCTCAAATTGCGGTGACTGAACGGCGCCATGGTATAATCTTACAAATCGATCCATATTTTGATTGTTGCAAAGACGCATCCACATGTAAGTGTCGTCTATATCTTTCTGCTACATGAAAATCAATTTTATGCTATACATAAAACGAGTTGAAACTATTCTATCAAATTTATTCAATAATTGTCTTGAATCTTCTATCTCATCTCATTAGTTGATTGTGGACACAGGCTTATTAAACGGAGCCTTTAAGTAAGTGGGGTGGTACTCTTTCATTCAATCGCTCCAGAGCAGCAGCGCTAACAAGTGCCAAGTGAAAGTTTGTGAAAGTGTCAGTGTTATAAGTGAAATTTTCAGCCATGTAAGTACCTAACTTCTTTAAATACTTGATAATCAGAGGCCTGAATCTGTCATAAATTTTTATGCGTTATAATTAACATGGAAACTCCTTTTTTTTTTTACATCTGTGATCATTTTAAGCTTTTCATAATATGTGAGTACTGTATTTAAATGTAAAATATGTTTGATATAATTATTTTTACCCAATCATTATGTTTTGGGAATCGATGATTTTAGGATCTTGGTGACAAAATCCATAGTAATCCATTGTATTCTATTTTTTTTTTTAGACTTTTGTATGACGGATTCAGCACTCTAATACAAAATATTTTGTTTTATTCTTTTATGAGGTGTTTGGAAAAGTACTTCGTTCCTTTCAAGGGTAAAGCGGTCCATGAAACTGAACAACTTTCCCCCAAGAAACATTTGTATTATTGTTTTTTCTGTATACAGTATGTTTCTTGATAAATTGTTCATATGTTCTGGGTGTATTCTAGACGCGACAATGAACAACTTTTTACCCGCTAGCCTCAGAGGGAGGGATATTTTTTCTCAGTAACTTTCTTTAGAAATAGAAAAAAATTGGATTTCTTATAATAAATAGTATCGCTGACCAAGTCATTTATATTTATATGCACATTAACAACAGTCAAGCTGTATTAAAAAGTTCTTTAGAGTCAAAATCAAACTGATCTATGTATATTAAGTGACTTTTTTGTGAGTGACCGATAACGAAAATAAGAGTGATGGTGTTTAGGGTAACTATCTGATCCGAGCTAAGCTTGAATGTACATCATGTTATTTAACTTTTGTATTTATGAATTCCTAGTCTACATTTTTTTTTTTTAAATTAAATAACATCTACCATCTACCATCTAACATCTACAACTTCATTTCGTTTAAAGTTCTTGCACCAATACTAAGTTAATCTAAACAGTTACCTATATGTGACCAATTGCATTTTTTAATAATAATGTGTTCAATAATATAAAAATGTTTTATAGGGCTCAAACCTCACAAAATGCGTTTTGGTATGATGACGAAGAAACCGACTTAATACCTTTGACTCAACCTTCAGCACCTACCGCCGCTACATCCAGCAAAAAGAAGGCTGGAGAAGCGAAACCGCGTGGAAAGAGATCATACACAAAAAAGAAGCCTTCAGTCCTAGTAACGTCAAACGATTTAGCTGGCAGTGGGTCAGAGTCGGAAAGTGATGTGATTGCACCATGGATGGAGCAAGGGAAAAAAAAGAAACGGTCGGCAAATGTTTGTGATTCGGAGGTAAGCTTTATTGTTCTTGGCTTTATATTTTATAACATATTATAGTCGATAACTATATCTGCCTGCAGTCTTGTGATTTGCACGTTAGTGACAGGATCTGAAGGTCTCTGGTTCGATTTCTGGGGACAGATCCATACGATATCAAGAAAAATATTGTAAAATGGCATTTAAAAATTCACAAACTTCACTTCATACTACAATTTGTGGTGTGTGGGATCTACCTCCCAGCGGTCCACCCACGGGTGACGTCATCACAACTTGTGATGGTAGCTGAAGCTCCCAATGGTGGTGGTAGGCCGCAAAAGGGGCCGTCTGACTCGCGACCACCATCCCAATGGAGTCCGGCGCCAAACAGCTCTGCTGTGCTCCGTTGGTGTGCGGGAGTTCCAGTTCCTTCTGGACAAGCTCACTCCATCATAGATCCCATCTCTGTTCTAGGACAAGATTGGGGTCAAGAGCAAGCCCATTTTAAGTAAAAAAAAAATATTATTTCAAACTGAATAGAAATATTTTCATTTATTTCAGGACGAACAGCCTGAACCCGTGAGAGCTGCTGTATTGCGCAGTTTCTTCAAGCAGCGCACTCCATCCGGCGTCACAAACCAGTCGGATCCAACTAAGCTTGGCGAGTTTTACGTTGAGCTACGAATTTATAACAGTCGTGAAATTGTGAGAGTAGAAAATACTGAGCGCTGGAAACATGCAGTAATTACTTTAAAAACGGGTGTTAATAAGAATACTCCACTTTGGAACAATCTCACAACTGTTGTTCAATCGGCTCGAACCGAGTTCAAACACATTAAACCCGTATTGTATGCCAACTTTTAATTTTTATAATTTAATCTAATTACATCATCTGATAGGCAGGAACATGATTTATACTCTTTTCATATACTTTTAATCTTGTAACTACACTATAAAAGTATGTTATTTAATCTTCTTTATTAAATACTTAGTTACTTTCTTGGTACTCATTCTTGTTTAGGAGTAGAAAGTATATAAATATTATTTAGTACCTATTATTTCTCTACTATATTTTTTTACAAGATGTACTTCTGCAAAGATTGTCAAGTACATGTATCAAAGTTTTCCGCACATAAAAAGACAAACAACCATAAAGCTAACTGTTTGTTCCGTTCTAAATATCCCAACGTTCAGATTATTGCATCTGCTTTCAGAAAAAGGATTGTAAGTTATAAAGTTAACCCTATTTTCAGGACAAATGTCACACCAGAATCATTTTTAACATCTTCACAAACGATTCAAATAGTACAGGATATTTTAAAAGATAGTTTAAATCAGCATAAAGCTATCAAAGCAAATATTGAGCTTTTTGCTAAATATACATTACCAAAAAATAATGAAACATCCGTTAAATCTTTCAATACAAAATTTCACATTATCTACAAAAATACTGACATTTTAAATTTTTATGAAAAATTGTGTGAGAAATTGATTACCAAGTGCTCAGAGTTTGAACATTCCGAATCTGGCTGGACTATTAGTTCAATTAGTCACCTGGAAATAAATATAAACAAGTATGATCCTTTGAGAGCCGGGTCTTACATTTCATTACCAAAACGAATCCAAAACACAAAAGCATGTTTAAACATTCGAAACTTTGATAACCACTGTTTTCTCTGGTGTATAACAGCACACATGTACCCCACAGAAGCTAATCCTAATCGAACTAATTCTTATCCGCATTATTCTAAATTATTCGATATATCTAACATGTCCTTTCCTCCAGGTATAGAAGACATTAAACAATTTGAAAAAAATAACACTTCTATAAGTGTAAACATCTATGGATTAGAATCAAATAATCATGTGTGCGGACCACTATATTCTACAAAATCGCGTAAAATTACACATGTTAATTTACTTTATTTTCAAAATAAGGGAGTTGGTCATTTTTGTCTTATAAAAGACTTTGAGCGATTAGTACGAAGTCAGTTAACTAAACATAAAGGTAAAATTTATCTATGTGATGAATGCTTTGTATACTTTAACAATGCTGACAAATTAAATAACCATTCTTGTTCCAAAACAAAAACCGTTATGCCCGAGGAAAATAGCAAACTGAAATTCTCTCATGTAGAAAGAACTCAGCGAATCCCTTTTGTAATTTATGCTGATTTTGAAAGTTTATTGCGCCAATATTCAGACAACAAAAAGTCAAGTAACACTGAATATATACACTTACATGAACCATCATCTTTTGCTTATTATATTTGTTGCAAATCTAACCCAGAATATAACGAACTTATTTCATACCATGGACCCGATTGTTCAAAAACTTTTGTTGAATATCTGACAAAAGATGTGCTTAGATTGTATCCACTAATCAATGCACAAAAAGACATGATACCGCTTACTGATGAAGAATTATATTCTTTTCAGAATGCAACTATTTGTCACATTTGTAAGTTACAGTTTGAAAAAAGTGAAAAAATTGTTTAGGATCATGACCACTTTTCAGGAAAATATAGAGGCCCAGCTCACAATGATTGTAATATGAGCTTATTAGCTTGCCCTTTCATTCCAGTTATATTTCATAATTTATCTGGCTACGACAATCATCTGTTTATAAAAGAACTTTCAGAGATGTTTGGTAGAATCAACCTTATTCCAAAATCAAAAGAGCAATATATTTCTTTTACAAAATTTATTCCAATTGATTCGCAAAATACTTGTCAGATAAAATTTTTAGACTCTTTCAATTTTTTGAGTTCTGGGTTGGATAAACTAGTGAACACATTAAATTCAGATGAATTTTACAATTTACGTTATTATTTTAATGATAAGGATTCGTTTAAGTTAGTGTGTAGAAAAGGTGTGTACTGTTATGAATATATGGATTCGTGGGAAAAGTATAAGGAAGATAAATTACCCAAGCCTGATAAATTTTTCAATAAGCTCACAGGAGAAAACATAACGGAAGAAGATTACCAGCATGCCCAAAGTGTTTGGAATCACTTCAATATTAAAAACTTAGGAGATTATACAGAATTATATTTAAAAACTGACGTGCTACTTCTCTGTGATATTTTTGAAAAATTTAGAGACATGAGTTTATCGTATTACAATTTAGATCCATGTTATTATGTATCTTCACCATCACTGAGTTGGGACGCGATGCTATTGTATACTAAAGTTGAATTGGATTTGATATCTGATTTGGAAATGTATCAAATGATAGAAACGGGAATCAGAGGAGGCCTTTCGCAGGTTTCTTTAAAATATGCAAAAGCTAATAACAAATATCTTGAGTCTTATGACAATAATAAACCAAATTCATTTTTGATGTATCTAGACTGTGTAAACTTATATGGATTCGCAATGATGCAAAATTTACCAATGAAAGACTTTAAGTTTTTAAATGAATTCGAAATAAGCACTTTTGATATTGAACAAGTTTCTAAATATGACCAATACGGCTATATTTTAGAGGTTGATTTATTATATCCTGATCATCTACATGGTGCTCATTCTGATTTGCCATTTGCAGCTGAAAAATTTGCACCCATTGGAAGCGTTAACAAGAAATTAATTGCGAATCTGTATAATAAGTACAAGTATGTTATACACTACGTGCATCTTAAAGAATGTTTAAAGCATGGAATTATTTTGAGTAAAATACATAGAATTTTATCTTTCAAGCAATCAAACTTTTTAGAACCATACATATCTTTAAATACATATCTTAGACAGATTGCCAAATCAGATTTTGAGAGAGATTTCTTCAAGAAACAAAATAACTCTATTTTTGGCAAAACAATTGAAAACAAACGTAAACAGGTTGATGTTAGACTTGCAAAAGTGTGGAGTGATGAATTTAATAACACAAATAAAATTAACGGTGCTGAAAAATATATCAGTGCTCCTAACTTTCATAGTCTATCAATATTTTCAGAAAACCTGGTAGCTTTTCAATTAAAAAAGACAAGAGTCATATTGGATCGACCAATTTATGTGGGGTTTTCAATTCTTGAACTGTCAAAGACTCATTTATATCATTTTCATTACTCTATTATGAAAAAAATGTATAAAGATCGTTTAAAGCTCTGTTATACTGACACAGACAGTTTGCTTTATTTAATTGAAACAGATGACTTCTATGAAGCCATGAAAGCAAACATTCGTTATTTTGATACAAGTAATTTTAAAAGCGATAATCATTTTAATATTCCAAAGGCTAATATGAAGATTCCTGGCTTTTTTAAAGATGAGATGGGTGGAGAAGTCATATCCGAATTTGTAGGCCTAAGAGCAAAACTTTATTGTATCGAAACCAGTAAAACATCAATAAAAAAAGCAAAAGGTATTAAAAAATCTGTAACTAAGAAGTTAGATATTCAGAAATATAAAAATTGTCTTTTCTATAATGTTAATTTAAGAGACAACATGTATGTAATAAAGTCAAAAAAACATCAAATATTTACTCAAAAAATAAATAAACTTGTTTTGAACAGACAAGACGATAAAAGACAACTCATTAAAAATAAGTTTTATACTTTACCGTGGGGGCATTGTGAACATATACTGTGATTAGAGATAAGTTTTTTTACCCAGGCATGTAGGTTAATAAATGCCCTTCCAATTGCAAGGACAATACTTTTATTCGTGGACGTGAATGGGCAAAAAAAGATTTAAACCTAAATGCCTTGGTAAAAAAAAACTCATCTCTAACTGTGATGATAGTATTAATAGCTATAAATTTTAGTTTTAAATTGTATTAATGAGGTACAATATTGCAAATTATATTCTTGTTGTTTATGCTTAAATAAATTGTGTTTATCTTACGTTTTTATTTTATTTATCACATCAATGATATATTTCCTTCTTTCCCTTCATTGGAATAAAAATTCAAGGTCAAAGTATATTTTTTATTCAAGTAATTCACTTAATTATACATTTTTTTTTTTTACAAACAAATACATACTATCGCGGTCACACGCGCTGCACCACCTGTAAAGTCTTTGACACGCTCTGGAGCTTAAACTACTGAATAGATTTTGATAAATTTGATGTTGTTGGATTGCAATGACTTCGCAGGTGGTGCAGCGCATGTGACCGCGATAGTACCTACACACTTTTTACATTAAACATATCTATATAAATTATATAAGCTTGAAAATAAATCAAATTGTCAAAATGAGAAGAAGAATAAGTCTATGATCTTATGTCTTCGCCTAACTTCTTCACTATCCGTTCAACGAGTTCCTCCGTTAAACTCATCACATCATCGTAGTCTTGTTCAACAACATATTGCACCTGTAATTCATCAGCATCGTTACTTGTATCTATATTAGATATGCTGATTTTAATTAAACGTTTCCCTCTTTTTGTTTTTTTAATCACATGGGAGCTTAATGCTTCAGTATTCTTTCGTAACTTTTTCTTTGGTTCTTTTTTCTTAGTTTTCTGTTCTTTTGAAGAGACTTGCTTGGAAACACCTTGATTTAAGTTTAAAAACTGATCTTGATATTGTAAGTAACCATCATTGTCTTGAGAATATTTAAAAAGCGGGTCGTTTGCATTTTCTAGGGGTTGAGAGTAGAAGGGGATGTATGTGTTTTCGACTTGTGTTTCGATGGGTTGTGAACTCTATAACAAAAAAAATGGTTATTGATTTAAGATTTCACAATGAAAAAAAAAAAACATTTATATGGTGTGTAAATTATAGATTACCTCACTTACCATTTTAATTAAATTTTGAGCTGGTGATTATCAAGAGGAGTACAAAACTTCAATAATTACTGAAGAATCACTTTTCTACTATAAGTAGTTATTTATTATTTTTCTGTATAACACTTTATTCTTTTCACTTGTTTTTCAGAAGAATGCTCGTATAACAATGCTATCGATGTTTTGTGTCGGTATAGTTTAATAGCTATCTACAAGCTGAACCAGCATTTTTTCAAATGTTTTCTGTGCATGTACACACAGGTACAGATTCAAAAGGATCGCAATGCTTCAAATAAGGCATGGCATGTGCACACACACACACACACACACACACACACACACACACACACACACACACACACACACACATATACACACACACACACACAGTAAGATCTATAAAAGACGGAATATTTGATAAGAAGTATAAAAAAAAAACAGTTCTACAACAAATCAGGAAAACACCTACGAAATGAATAGAAAATATCTATAAAAATAAAAATCACTCTTTTTTAGTCTCAGTATAGATAATGAAGTTAATCAAACAGCCGGTATCTTTGGATGTAAATGACATAAATATTGAACCATTGCCGTCTGTTGCAAGACATAGTACTTTGCTACCTAATACCATTCGGTCAATAATTTGTGGGCCCTCAAACTGTGGAAAGACAAATGTTATGTTAAGTTTACTATTACATGAAAACGGCCTTAAATTTCGTAATGTTTATCTTTATTCTAAAACAATATTTCAACCTAAGTATTGCTATCTAAATGGAATTCTGAAAAGAGTTCCTGGAGTAAAATTTTTCATGTACAGTAATAACAAAGATGTTATTCCGCCAGATAAAGCTTTACCAAATTCAATATTCATTTTTGACGATGTTGCTTGCGAAAATCAAATGAATATACGCAATTATTTCTGTATGGGTCGACATAAGCTAATAGATTGTTTTTATTTAACACAAACATATTCAAAAGTACCCAAACAACTTGTGCGTGATAATGTGAATTTCTTAATTATATTCAAACAAGATGATGTAAACTTAAAACATATTTATGACGAACATGTTAATTCCGACATGAGCTGGAATGAGTTTAAAAACTTATGTTCTGTCATCTGGAAGGATGCTTTTTCTTTTCTCATTATTAACAAAGACTGTGTACTCAACAATGGGAGATACAGACTTAAATTTGATAAATTTATAAATTTTTAAATATAAATGACGAATTTTGTATGCAAATCTATTTCAAATTTATACTTACCGTCTATTAGTCGTGTAGATAGAAATATGGAATATCACATTAAAGAGCAATTAATTAATTCGGTAAATGCAATTAAAAAAAAGTTAAAGACAATCAAAGATTATGAAGATAAATCTGAAATTGAATTTAAAAAAATAATAAAACCCATAACTGACCCTCTTAATTCTTTGATAGTTCTTAACAAAACATCAGATAAAGATAAATCTGAAAATAGTTTCAACGATGATTCATTTAAAAGTGTTACCAGTGATGATGATAGTGATGAGATGAAATCAGAAAACAGTAAAATAAATTTTCATACGCCTATTCCTTCATTAAAAATAGATAAAAATTTAAACATTCCATATGGAATCCGAAGCGAAGGAAGTAAATTAATGATTGGAAACACTGCAGTATCTTTTAGTTCAGTTGGTGACCGTTCATCCGATGGCCTATCAGTGATGACTGTAGGTAATATAAATTATGACATTACTCCAGGACTAAAAGAATTACTATTTCAAAGCAAACCTAATCTAGAAGTTATAAATGATGAAGATAGATTAGTGTATAAAGATATAATGATACAAACAAGCGCACATAAAAGAGGCTTTATTTCTTCAAATCAAATACAGGGAAACTCTGGAATGAAATATTGTCAGGTTCTAAAACCATTATTTTCTGATTCTGATACAAATAATGTAAAACAAGGTGGATCATTACCATCATTGAAAAAATATAGGAGACATACAGATTTAGTTTATTGGGATGATCCAAATGAGCTAGTGGATAGGCTTAAAATTTTAATTGCTTCTAAGGATGCTGGTAACACAAACCATGATAATGAAATAATTTCTATCATTGAAGAACTGAAAGAAGCAGGTGTCATCAAGGCATAAAATATAACGTAAATCAATTTTCAGCTCAGTTGTTACAAGATCTTTCAACATGAACGTTGATAAATTTGGACAACATGTGAACAAAAGACAATACTTAAATATATCTATAGAAGATTTATTTGTTTTAATAAATGGTTCTTATATTGATGCGAGAAACAAAATCATTAAACACGTGGGATCGCCCAAAGACCCAACCGACTGTGCTACTAAACAATATGTCGACAATGTACTGAATAACGAATATTCAAAAAATATAAAATCAATAAATCAAACATTGAACCAAGTTAATTCTGAAATCATCAGCCTTAAACAAAACATTGACTCACTGTCTCAAAAAGTAAAAAAAAAATGAGTAAACAAAGCGTAGTGAATGAAATTCATCGACAAGCTCGCCGCAATTTTCCGCGTCGACATGTCATAACGAATGATATTAATGATTTATGGCAAGCTGATTTGATTGATCTACAATCTATATCCAAAGAAAATTCTAATTATAGATATATTTTAGCTGTGATTGATACTTTTTCTAAGTTTGCATGGGTTTATCCTTTAAAACAGAAGAGTCAAGGTGAAATTTCGGAAGCCTTCAAACAACTATTTAAAACAAACCAAATTCCCAAAAACTTACAAACTGATTTGGGTACAGAATTTTATAATAATCAAATGAAAATATTATTAAATAAACATAAGATAAATCATTACTCTACGTTTTCAGTGAAAAAAGCATCTATTGTGGAAAGATTCATAAGAACATTGAAAAGTATGTTATATAAACAATTTAGTCTTAAAGGAAATTATAGATGGGTAGACAGTACACTTGAAGATACAGTGAAACTATATAACAGGACAAAACATCGTACTATTGGTATGGCTCCAAACCAAGTCAACCATGAAAATAAACATAAATTATTGAAAATATATGAAAGATTGCATTCGCAAAATGTCTTTAAAAAAGTTAATACATTAAAACAAGGTGATTTTGTTCGTATTAGTAAATACAAAGGAACATTTGAAAAAGGATACACTCCAAATTGGTCAACTGAAATATTTAGAATAACTGATGTGCAAAACACTGATCCTATCACATACCTTTTAGAAGATTCTAGGCATCGACCTATCTTAGGTTCTTTCTATCCACAAGAGATACAGAAAACAAAGCACCCAAATGTGTATCTTGTTGAAAAAGTTATTAGAAAAAAAGGAAACAAATTATTTGTGAAATGGTTGGGTTTGTCTCCTGAAGAAAATAGTTGGATCGATAAAGGAGAAGTTTTATAATGATTTTTTTCTGATGTTTCTTTTCAGTCTTATCTTAAATTTGTGTCGAAGTAGTCATTTCACATCGCATCTTTTAATTAAAAAATAATAATAAAAATGGTAAAATCGAATAAAAAGGGAAACAGTAAAGGATCATCAAAAAAATATGTTAGAAAAAATGAAACAGTATCTGGTGCTGGACTTAAAAAAACTTTTCGATCGATTGTTACTCATGCTAAGAAACACCTAAAAAAATTAAAACCCAAGTGTAAAAAAGCTGCAATTGATTTAGCATTTGCTGTTGCAAAAGATGTAACAGCAGATTCAAATATAAGTATACCTCGCATAATTCCTGTGCCAAAAGTCGGCGGCGTTCTTCCTCTAGTACCAATTTTCGCAGGATTATCTGCTGCTGGCGGCTTAGCAGGTGGTGCAGCTGGTATAGCTAGAGCCATTAGCGCAATAAAATCTGCCAAACAGCGATTACAAGAATTTAAACGACATAATAAAATAATGGAGGAAATAATTATAGGACAAGGCATAAGTCTCAAACAGCATGGAGATGGTTTAAGGATTTACACTATAAATAAGCAAAAAAACTAGTGAAAAGGCTACCTAAGCGACCCCTTACAAATATCGATATATTAAACTACTGCAAAGATATCCCACATTTTAGAGGAGTTTTCATGAGAGACCAGTTGCCGAAAATTCCTCTTAATAAAGAATGTGGTGTTATAAATCTTGATAGTTCTGAAAATTCTGGAACACATTGGGTAGCCTATGCAAAATATAATAAATATATAGAATATTTTGATAGTTATGGTAATTTAAAACCTCCTAAAGAACTGATTAATTACGTAGGATCAGATATTTTTTATAATTATAGTAATTTCCAAAAAAGTAATCCATTTAATTGCGGTCATTTATGTATCAAATTTCTTACAAAGTTTTGGTTTGATCATTTAAATAAATAGCATGAAAATCAAAAAATGTGTTCAGTTTATTACAATGTCGACTACACTAACCATCTCCGGAAATGAACCTACTTTGCAAACTCAATATAATCCACCTTTATTGTTAGATTGTAGTAGTAGCTACGAATGTGGATTATTATATTTTTCAACATTTAACTCTATACCAAATATAAATAAAACTAATAATGTATTTGTTTACGGAAAAGATAAAATAATTGAAATTCCGCCTGGAACATATGATTTAGAAGATATATATGAATATTTAAAAAGAAACGTAATAAGCTGTGAAATACAAATAAAATCAAATAACAACACCTTAACTTGCTCTCTGTTTTGTACAGAAACTGTAAATTTTAAAGTAAAAAACAGTATTGGTCCTTTCTTAGGGTTCTCAAAAACCATCCTAGAATCAAATAAATGGCATGAATCAGTCAATCCTGTAAACATTATTCCAGTGTCTATTATACGGATCGAATGTGATTTGGTACAAGGCTCATATACCAACAGTTCACCTTCACATGTCATTCATGAATTCGCACTCAACGTACCTCCAGGTCATCAAATCAACGAAGTGCCAAAAAATATTATTTATTTTCCAGTAAAAAGAAACTTGATATCTTCAATTACTGTAAGAATTATAGATCTGAACGGAAAATTAATTGACTTCAGAAAAGAAACTATTCAGTTGTGTTTACATTTAAGAAAGGCAAAATGATAATTTTTAATCATAACAACATCAATAAAAAATATAAAGTTCATGGTGACAACAACAAACATAGCATTATTAAACGAGGCGTTAAACCATCTAGACGTAAAACAATTCGCAAAATTACAAAAAAGAATAAAGAATTTTTGAAAGCTCTTGGGTTT
Organism: Anarsia innoxiella; assembly: GCA_947563765.1. NCBI lineage: Eukaryota > Metazoa > Arthropoda > Insecta > Lepidoptera > Gelechiidae > Anarsia > Anarsia innoxiella. Next base: position 13,576,318 of record OX387391.1, on the reverse strand, counting down.
AAAGTATGAATATGTTACAAATAAGTGAAACTCCGCAGTTTGATAATTCTATCGAAAGTTATGAAATTCATACCTACAATCCCTATACTAACAGTTTTAATGAAAATGATGAAATACGCATACCTATTCATCAACAAGACTTATATGTTTTGCCTTCAGGGAGTTCTATATATATTGAAGGAAACTTTATTGTTACATGCAAAGATGCTACTACTGGTCAGCGGAAACAGAAAAAAGTAAATTTTACAAATAATGCGATATCGTTTCTATTTCAAGATATTAAATATGAATTAAATGGTGTTGAAATAGATCGTGTCAGAAATGTTGGAATAACTACAACCATCAAATCATTAGTATCTATGTGCGATGGAGAAAACAAAGTTGCTGCTATGTGGGGATGGAATGTAGATGGTTTTCGTGAACAAGATGGTGCATTTTCTGTTCTCTTACCATTGAATAAACTTTTAGGTTTTTGCAGATGACTATAAAAAAGTCATTATAAATTGCAAACATGAGCTTATACTAAACAGGAGCAGTACTAATTTAAATAGTGTAACTCTTGAAAATAATGACTTTTTACAAGTAAATATAGATAAAATACAATGGCGTATGCCACATGTAAAAGTATCAGATAGGGATAGGCTTACGTTGTTAAAACATTTGGAAAAAGATAAACCCATACAAATTGCATTTAGAAACTGGGATCTGTATGAATACCCGCTATTACCAAAAACTACAAAACATTCTTGGTCAGTTAAAACAACTTCACAGTTAGAAAAGCCTCGATATGTAGTATTTGGATTCCAAACTAGTAGAAAAAATAGTAAGACCCAGAACAGTTCACTATTTGATCATTGTAACTTAACTAATGTTACATTGTTCTTGAATTCGAACTATTATCCGTATGATGCTCTTAATTTAAAATTTAATGAAAACAAGTATAATATATTATATGACATGTATGCAAAATTTCGTCAGTCGTTCTACAACCTTCCTGCTGATCCGCTGCTTGGTCTTGAAGACTTTAAACAAAAAGCTCCTCTATGTGTAATAGACTGTTCAAGACAAAACGAAAACTTAAAAACAGGTCCAGTTGATGTACGATTAGAAATTGAAACTTCTGCCGATATTCCTAATAACACCAGCGCGTATTGTTTGATTATAAACGATCGACTCATTGAATACAGACCATTGAGTAACATAGTGCGCAAGTTAACATGAATACAAAAGCGATTGTAGATGTACAAGGATTTAAAACTGATGATAATCAATTTATCTTAAAAGAAATAGCCATTGTGTGTAATGATCAGATTGAAGTATTTTCGGTTAAGCCACCATACCCGTTTAAAAATCTCTCATCTACAGAGCGAAAACAAGTAAACTGGATACAAAAAAACAGAAACATGTACTGGAATGATGGAATGATCCCATACAATAGCTATGTAAACTTTATCGATAATTTTTTTTTTAAAAACAAAACGATTTATTGTAAAGGTCTTGAAAAGGTTAATTGGATAAGGAATATTTTACAATGTGATAATGTTATCAATTTAGAAGATATGGGTTGTCCCAAATTATTAAGTTTGTATGAAGAATATAGATCTTCCAATGACACATATCATTGTATTTACCATCCCACAATCTGTGCTCTCAAAAATGTTACTTGTCTAAGAAAATGGTGTATCAATAATAAATTATTTTAAATAAAATAAAATGTAATTTTCTTTCAACTTGTAGTATTAGTTCCCATCCAAATAAATTTACTCACAGATGGAAAAATACATAATAAAAACTAGAAAAATATAGGGTTATATTGAAAAGCAAGCTCTACATTAAGATTAGGTAACTGGAACCATTTAGACTTCGGCTGAATAAAAGTACGACAATATTGAGAAGCTCTACAGCAAGATCCAAGCATAGATTTAAATATTGATCTGATAGACCAATCGGTATCGGTTCATCACATCAGGTTAAAGCTGTTGAATTTGTGGAGCAGTGTCTAAAGTAGGGTATAATTGGGGAGTACTGCAGCGCTGAGCCGAACGCAGCGAGGCGAAGTGATGCAGACTCCCCAATTATACCCTACTATAGTTTTTAAATCTACACTTTTCCGCACAATGACTTTTTAAACCACACACTGAACACCGTGAACCGGTGGATGCTCCACCGGTTCGGCCCGCGCCGCCGCCTCTCGCACCGCCGCTGACCCGGTGTACCGGTTCCTGTTTTATAACCGCGTCGTCGGCTGTGCTCGGAGGCTGCTCCCGTGCCTGTCTAGCACATGCTGCCTGCTGCGCTACTTCTACGACCTTCGAGAAAGTGATGGAGGTTGCGTCCAGCTCAAATAGTTTGTCTCGTTCGCGACCAGTATCCATCCCTAGTACAAACTGATCCACCAGACGAGATTCCAATGAACTGCCGAACTCGCAGTACACTGCCAAACCTCGCAATCTCGCAGCCCAGTCTTCCACACTCTCTCCAGCAGTCCTTCTTGCACCATAAAATTTTGCCCTATCGGCAAACGTACACCGCTTTGGCGAAAAATGGTTATTCAATTTAGCCACCAACTCTTCGAATGTTACTGCATCCAATTGTTTCGGTTGCAGCAGATTCCTTGCTAAGCGGTAGGTGTCTTCCGACAACAATGTGAGTAATAAAGCAACGTGATTTTCTATTTGTACTCCATTTACCTTCACGTATTGTTGAAAACGGCTAAAATACGTTTCCCACTCTTGTGTGTTATGGTCAAAATTTGGTAAATTACCTAAAAGACCACTCATTTTCACTTATTTTATCACACGCGGGTAAGTTCGCAGGCCTCGTCGGCCAATGAAGTATTTAAGAAATGAGACAACCACGTCAAAGCTCAGCTCGTTTATTACTACCATAACATGCGTAATAGCATAATGCAGTGGTGAGTGTGAGTACACATACACATCAGGGTACGAGTGGGGGGCCCTGTGATGTCATCTCCGAGGGGGCACCCCACGACCACGCGCCCTGCCGGAGCAGGGGGGTACGAGTGGGGGGCCCCGTGGTGTCATCTTTGGTGACGCCCCGCGAATCACCCCGGACGGGGGACTCAATCAGGGGCGTTGTCGATCCGTGGTGGTGTTCCCCCCGCCCCTCGACCCGGCTGGGGAGTATGGGAGGGGGAAGCACTGGCGTCCTCGACGATGGTGGCGAGCTCCCGCGGGAGGGCTTTGGCAGTTCGGCGGCCGTCCGGTGGTCTGGCATGGAGCGGTGCGATGTCGCGCAGGTGCGGATGCGCCGAGCGATCGGCCCGCTCGTACACTCGACAAAGTTGTCAGGGTATCACCCAACATAAGCAAATATTGAACTATCTATAAGTCTAAACTTAGCTGAGCGAATAGAAATCTATTCGTCAAGCGGTAGTGTGTGTGCGCTAATCGTTTACGCCTCCTCGTTTGCAAAAAGTTTTCTGATCTGTGGCAAAACGTATTCTTTGTTGTTTATTGCTTCAAGACAGATTCATATAGATAATTTCGCCCAGACAAGTAAGCCGCTCACTAGCGCAATGGTAGTGTAGCGGGATAGCAGCAAATGAATGTAATAAAGAAGACACAAGTTCGAATCCTGTCTCGCGGTTGAGTGTTTATAATATTTATTGTGTATTTTTATTTATAATTATTGTCTACTTTTACTGAGTGTTGTTACTACTTTGCATTGGACTTATGAGTTAGGTATGTTATGATGATACTCAAGTTAAAAGGAGCAAGCATTAAATAAAAGGCGTCTATAGGTAGGTAGATTGCTTTCAATGATTTATTGTAAGAATCAAAGCGAAACATTAAAATAAATTTATCAGATATGAATTTTACAAGGCTGTATAAAGTCAATATAATGTGTAAAAATAAATAATCAACATTTTAAGGAGGTATATAGCATGTATCGGTGATATGAATAAACATGTTATTTATAAAGAAGTTATTTTGAATAAGTAACTTCTAAATTCAATAACAATAACATCTCTCACGCGATAAGTTTACTACCTCTGGGAATCACGACCTGGTAGTGATTTTAAAGAGTTACCTATCAGTTTTTTTTACAGATTCAGACATTCAATATAACAATAAAATATATTTCATAGCAATTTAGACTGGATATCATAATTAAATTATATATACTTAATATAGGTTAATAGCGAGTTGGCGCTCCGTTATTATCTAATACTAGCTGTAATCGATTTCTCATGCTAGAAACCATATTGAAGCACATATCACTACCACGCAATGATTCCCAAGTTGATGTAACAAGGGCCTCTAAATTGGCTTTAGACCTAACTTGCGATGAGTCCCAGTTTAACACCATAAGGCCCCACAAGTTTTCTATAGGATTCAAATCCGGGCTCTTAGAAGGCCATTTAATAACAGTCAGGTTATCTTGGATGTTTAGCCAATCTTTTACTACTTGAGCCCTATGAACAGATGAGTTATCATGCACAAAATAAATATGTTCATTAGGATACGCAATGCGCACAGTTGGCAGCATCACATTCTTTAAAACATCCAAGTAACCTAGACCTGTATTAGTGGCTTCTACTTGAACTAACTCACCGGGACCCATCGACGACATCCAACCCCAGAAGCCCAAGGTCACGTGACCACTAGACCTATTTCGAAGGATATTCTTTTCGTGAAATCGCTCACCCGTTTTTCGATACAATATGACACGACCATCCTTGTCAGACCTAAAACATTTTTCGTCACTAAATATAACCACTTTGTTACACCAATCAAAGTCTAAATATTCTTTCGCAAAACGCATTCTTTCTTGTTGATGGCACTCTTTTAAATCAATCTTTCTTGATGGTTTGCGACATCTTAACCCAGCTGCACGTAAATGGTCGCGCACTGTTTGCAGCGACACATCGTGTTTTGTCGCGGTGGAACGGGTTGTCGCGAAGGGATCTGCAGTGTGGATAGCCACGATATCACGATGCATGGGGTTAGCTTCTGTGAAGGAGTTAGTAGGGCCACGGCGCAGGCTGTCTACATTTCCTGTAGCAGCATGACGATTAATCCACAATCGAACAGCCTTTCTCTGCAGAAGAATAATATAAATGTAATTAACTATTCTTAATTGCTTGGAACAGTATGAGCTTCGGTTACAAATAAGTAATTGTTACTTACCGATATCATTAACCGTCTTGCAATTTCACTAACAGAAACATTCTGCTCGTGCAAAACAACTATTTCTGCACGTTTGAAGAGAGTTAAATGTTCCATATTTGCTTAAAAGAATAGACAAAATATGAAAAGAAGTTTAAAAACGTATCGATAAGGCACGAAGCTCAGTAACGACTAATGACTACCTGTCAATACGTTTAACAAAAGAATTATCAAAATATCTGAGGGTAGTTTTCGTTGACTAGCAATGTTAGTTTGCAAATCATAATTTATCATCACGAGAATATTCCATCTTGCTTCATTGCGATCTTTTTTTTTCATTTTACGTTTTACAATAAATAAAAAACATAACATTTAACAAATCTGGCTAGCATGATAGGGACTCGAACCTGGGTTCCTTCGATCGATCCATCCATATAGCCCCACCGCTGCCGCTTGACCAAATGTGCCACGGTAGCTGCTTACGAATAGTTTTAAAATTGGCTTCTTATTCAACTTGACAGTGAATGATCTTTTCTGATATTTATTATTTGCTACTACCGACCTTTCTTCAAAATGTTTGATCAATGAGGTCAAAGCAAAGCTCACTCACACTAACGAGCCAAGTTTAGACTTATAGATAGTTCAACATTTGCTTATGTTGGGTGATACCCTGACAACTTTGTCGACTGTACATGCCCCTGGCCAGACGACGCACGAAGTCATCCAAGCCCTCAACCTGCAGGTCTCGTCGGATCGTGTCGTTACGTACATAGCGACCGGCATTCACGATCGTGCGGAGCGTCAGGTTTTCCTGAGCTCGGAGTCGGCGACGATGGGACTCGGCTACCAAGCCGTACCATGCCGGTGCTGCGTACGTAAGTCGCGACCTGACATAGGCTTTGTACAGACCTACCTTTGTGCGCAGCGGGAGCCGCGAGGCGAAGATAGGTCTCAGCTTAGCTCGAGCCACCTTGGCTTTGGCAAGCGTCTGTTTCACGTGGTCCACCATCGTCAATCCCTTGTCTATTACTAGGCCAAGGTATTTGACGCTGGTCGACCACGGGATCTCTTGCCCGGAGAGTTTCAACCGCGGGGGAATCCTTTGCCTACGACTCACCATCATGGCCTGTGTCTTCCCGACATTCACCGACAACCTCCATTTGGAGAGCCAGTTGGGTAGAGCATCGAGCGTGGGTTGCAGATATTTGACTGCCTGGATAGGGTTCAACGACACCGCCCAGTAGGCGGTGTCGTCAAAAAAATCGGCAAAAAGCGCCAGAGTGGCGCGCCCTACCACTGGGATGTCGTCAGTGTACTGGGAATAGCAGGCCGGCGAGAGACAGCTTCCTTGCGGAACGCCAGCTCTCACCTGACGGGGAGTCGATACGGCGTCTTCCACCGCGACCTGGACCTTCCGTTCGGAGAGAAAAGACGCTATGACTCTTACCAGACGTCGAGGAGCAGTTGTCGTCGACAGCTTGTACAGCAGACCCTCGTGCCATACTCTGTCGAACGCCTTCTCCATGTCCAGCATCACCACTGCTACGCTTTCGCGCCTGTTAAGGCGGTCAGCGAGCTCGTGGAGCACCCGCGTGAGTTGCAGCGTCGTGGAGTGTTCGGGCCGAAACCCGAACTGCTCGGGACGCGACGTGATGTGCGGCAGCAGGTGCTGCAGCAGGAGTCGTTCGAAGACCTTCGAGAGTGTCGGCAAGAGAGTTATAGGCCTATAACCCTCTGCTCGCATGGGAGACTTGCCTGGCTTCGGTAGCATGATGACGCGGCCCAGCTTCCAGGAAGTAGGAAAGTGACCCGTCCGGAGGATGCCGTTATACAAACGAGTGACCGCCGAGACGGTTTGGTGCGGCAGGTGCCGCAACGCCTCGTTCGTAATCTGGACCACTCCCGGGGCTTTCCTAAGCTTCGACTTCAGCAGGGCACGCTTTACCTGACCAGGTGAGAAGACTATGGGGTCCTCAGTTGGCTCCAGCGGTTGCGTGAAATACTCACGAAGGTGTGACTCAACTGCTGCCACGTGTTGGTGGTCTTCAGCCGGATTTGGAGAGAACTGCAGCTCCAGGTGGTTGGCGAAGATCTCCGCCCGATCTTCAGCCTTGTACCGGAGCTCGCCATTCTCGTTCTGCAGCGGCCTTGTGGGAGTGACTTCGTTACTGAGCTGACGGCATAGGCGATGGACCGAGGGAATCTCATCGCTTATGGTCATGATGTGCTGGTCCCACGACTCTCTGGCGAAGTCAACCAGCTCTGCCTTCACCCTCTCGACCAAGGCGTTAAGCGCGGTCTTGAGGGTTGGGCATCGGGTATGCTGCCACCGCACACGCAGGTCGCGCTTCTCCGCTATCAAAGTCCTCAGCCGAGCCGGTAGCGGATCGCTCCTCTGCCGGGCACGGTTCAGGGACGATGCGGACTTCAGCGCTCCCCGTATGGCGGCGGTTAGCTCCCCTGCGGCCGAGTCGACGTCCTCAGGAGTCGAGATGGGCCTCGTGGGGGTTCCCTGTGACAGGGTGTCGGCGTAAGCATCCCAGTTGGTACTGTAACGCGGGCGCGGTGGGGACACGAGAGTGGTCCTCGTGTCGAGGTCACAGATGACCGGCCGGTGGTCACTGGGGAGGTCCATACACACCTGGAGGTGCGGTACGCCCGGCAGGCCCCCATAGACCACGATGTCCAGAATGTCATCGACCCGACCCATCGGGTCATACCGGGTGGGTTCGCTCGGGGCGGTGACATCGTAGTCGTGGTCTATAGCGTCCTGCAGTATGGCTCTCCCGGCGGCGTTACTGGTGGTCGAGTACCAGCTGGGATGCTTAGCGTTCAAGTCGCCCGCTACGATGGTCGAGCGGGACGACCTGATGAGGCCCCGAAGTTCACTCACCTCGAGTAGCAGGCGCAGCTGTGCGTACAACGGATGTCGCGGCGGCTGGCACAGCGGAGCGCGCGGCGGGTGCCGTAGCAACCGGTGCGCTCGAGCGCGCGGCACTGGGTGGCGCAGCTGGCCGCGCAGTGGGTGGCGCGGCGACTGGCGCAGCAAGCGGCGCAGCGGTGCTCGCAACTGATGTTGCGGCGGTTGGCGCGACGGCTGGTGCAGTGGCCGGCGCTGGTGTGGTTGGCGCGGCTGGCGGGGCTGCTGAGGAGGCCCGCGCGGTGGATACCGCGGCGGCCCGGGCAGCAGCGCGTGCAGCGGCGGCGTTCCCGGCCTCGCCGGTCGGCACCGAAGTGCCGGACCGAGGCTTGGGGTCCGGGGGTTTTGACTTACGGGGCTCCATGTCAGGCCCCGGGACGACACAACACAATAAAAGTACACACACACACGGGTAAGCGTCCTATCGCGAAAGTCTAAGTGTTTAAATGTGGGTGGGAGGAGACGAACTCAACTCTAAACCACCCACATAGCACTGGCAGCGCTGAACACGAGCAAGCTCGGGTCCTCGCCCTCAGCCAACTGGGGGATCGGCGGGTCCCGGTCGCGCACCTACTATGTAGCCGCACGACTAGTATCGCCACTCGGTTTCACAAGAAACCGAGCGCGATAACCGAGTTGTGCTGAGGGTGACTTCGATCGCGGCGCGGGTCGGGGGGAGGGAGGGTAAGCGCTCGAACCTCACACAACCGACGGCGCAGGCGGACGCGCCGAGTCTAAAAAGTCCCCGTCGTACCCGGGCGCTTGGATTATATAGTGGGGTGTAAACAAGTTGCACCTGCGCGCGCCCCACCACTCCGAGTCGTCGTTGGCGGGGTTGTAGCTTACAATCTAAGTAAACTAAATGAATACTAACAAAAATAGGTGTTTGATAAATTAATTGTTTAGGTAATTCAATAATCAATCATTTGTAAAGGAAAATCAACTATAGTAACGTAATAATTTAAAATAAACAAATCAACAACATGCTAATAATTAATTTTGATTTAAATAAATTTAGCTTGCGCTATCACGGCCATTCTGCGAGGACGCTCGTGCTCTGAGCGTGTGTCCTCTGGCTCTGTAACAAATGGTTTGGGCTCCTTGAATGTTTCATTTTACCAATAATCTTAATCTTAATATAATTTCTATCCCAATAATGTCACTCCCGTCCCAATAATGTCACTCACATCCCAATAATGTCACTCCCATCCCAATAATCTCATTCCCATCCCAATAATCTCATTCCCATCCCAATAATGATACTCTCATGCCAATAATGTCATTCCCATCCCAATAATGAAATTCCCATACCAATAATGTAATTCCCATCCCAATAATGTCATTCCCATCCCAATAATGTCATTCCCATTCCAATAATGTTAGTCCCATCCCCATAATGTCACTTTCATTTTAATAATGTTACTCCCAGCCCAATGTCACACCCTTTCTATTTAGTCGGTCTCGCTATCATGGTCATCATTCAGGTCACTGTCTGTTATGTTTGGTGATGGAACAGGTCGCACGTGTTCGTGGGCTACCACTATTGTTTTTCTAGAACCTGGCTTTAGACTTTTGACTTCGTATCTATCATTGTCAAGTATTTTATGAATTTTATATGGTCCTAGAAATTTAGGGCCTAATTTGTTACTTGACCATTGAGTATCCTTGCATAATACAAAATCGTTAAGTTTAAATGGTTTGACTGCTGTTGTTTTGGCATTGAAGAGATTATTTGTTTTTTCAGCTTGTTCGGTCATCCTGTTAGTTGCGTTTTGTCTTAGATCTTCTCTATCTATAACGTCGTCATCTGATAGAAGTACTAGTTGTTGAATCGCAGGGGGTGAGCATTTCTTTGCATTTCAGGGGGTAATTCGAGAGGGGATGAACCTGTAGCCTTTGATTTTGTGGTATTAATGCATAGTTGCACTTCTCCCAGTTTATTTATGTCCTGTTTTGATTTTGAGAGGCAACACTTAAATGATCGCGTATAGTTCGCATTAATCTTTCGATTTGGCCAATTGCCCTTGGCACACCCTTGGCTATAGCGTGATGTTCGATGTTAGCAGATCTATATAAAAAAATAAAAATAAAAAATAATCAAAAAAATAAATAATAATAATAATATTAATAATAAATATATATAAATTTATAATAAAATAATTAGTAATTATTATACAATTTTTTTTTTTATTATATATTATTTATTAAATAATATAATATTATATATACAGGGTGTAACGGAAAGGGTATATAATCCCGAAAGGGGGTAACTCTGGAAGGGGAAACAAGGCATATTCCAAAATATCAGCCCTCTAAGTCCATCCTACGATTTTTAAAACGTATTTGAATTGCAGACTTCTGCAACACATTGCCTGATATTGCACATCACTATTGAGCAATCAGCTGTTAGGGTGATTGACCGCTGTCCCCACCGCTTTTACACCTATCTGTACGCCTGGCATGTCAAAGTGGGTTCCGCATATGTAATTTTTCGTTTGTAAATAAAATGTCGTTTTTACATGTTTTTCTTAACATGATTTTTTTTATTTTCATAAAAGGAAAATTAAATAAAGAACATAAAACGCGTAAAACGTAACACATTCGTACGCGCGACGTAGTATGTACCTACTCTGTAAGTACGCCTTACGCAGAGCTGCTGGCTGGCCCTAATTAAAACTAAAATTCCTTTTTAAATCACTTGAAGGTAAGTCTGTCGATTTCTCGTTTACATTCCTAGGTTTTTATTCAAAGTAAAAAAAAAATCGGTTGGTTTTTATTATAAAGTTTTTTTTTCTTGCTCAAAACTGACCAATTGAAAACAAAAAATCTTATTATCGGAGTGGTTTAGTGTTTCCACGCTACCAGGAAACGACGAATATGAAGAAGTTCAGACCGATAATTAGAAACCATTTTACAAAGGAACTCTAACCACCACTCGCGCTGAAAATTTGAACCAATAAGGATCAAGAAGATCGATAATTCGATAACGAAAGGACCAATGACATTATGTTGGGGCGTGACCAGGACTCTGGCGCAGGGCGGCGGGAGAGCGTTCGGAAAAGTTCGTATGGGCTCGGCTCATTAATTTTCTTTCAGTCGCTCTCAATTCGTTGTCGCGTGTGCACTTGTGCTTTCGTATCTAATTGTGTAGTGGCTACCTTTTGCTTTCGCCATGTCTTATGATTCCAATTCGGAATATTATAACATGATTATGTGCGTTGGGTTTACCAACGGTGATTTAAGTGCAGCTCGCGAGCTCTATCGTGAGCGCTACATCGACGGGAGACCAGCTGATGAAGCTAGGCGCATGCCTTCGTACGGCTGTTTCAGTCGCTTGGTGAATCGACCGCTGCGGTCCCCAGACTTGACCCCGCTGGACTTCTTTTTATGGGGGCACATAAAGAATATAGTTTATGCCGTGGAGTGCTCTACTAGTGAGCAAATGGAGCAGCGCATTAGAGATGCGTTTAGTACTGTGACGCCGGAGATGCTAAGAAACACTAGAGCCTCTACCTACAGGCGAGCTGGTTTGTGCATCCAGCAGGGAGGACGCCATTTCGAACCATTTCTGTAAATGTAAGTAAAGTTTTAATTTATTTTCAAACCTTATCGAATACCTTACTTAGGTACCTACTTACTTAATTTAATTAAATTTCCATGTTACCTACCTATTATTTTTTTGTAACAAAAATTATCTAGTAAATTACTAATTACTTAAGCACCTACATAAGCGTAAGGTCACTAATTTATCTTACTTTTGTTTCAGCTTCGATACCTACGATGCGTTACGAACAGCTGTTTTCGTAGACATGCACGTCCTGCAGCGCCCGAGCCGCCTTAGGTAATTACACGCGCCGCGCCGCCGTTATCTTAATAAAATTATTATTTAGGTACCTACTGAAGCATAAAAACACTAATTTATCTTACTTTTGTTTCAGATTTGATACCTACGATGCGATTTACGAACGATTTTCGTAATACGCAGGTCCCACAGTCTCCGAGTCAGAGCACTCTGCGTAGGTAGGCCGCTTTCTTACCTAATTACCAACGTACTGATGATAATGTTTAGGTACTTAGTCGTAAAATCATCTAACTAAATGTGGTTAAGAGCTGAGAACAATCGTCAAGGTCATTCATTTAGGTACTTACCTAATTTACTTTTGTTTCAGCTACGATACGTACAACGCGTTACGAACGTTTTCGAGAGACGTCTGTCCCCCCGCAGCCGAGCGCCCGAGCCATTGTCAAACGCCGCCGCCTCGGCCGCGTAAATCCTTTGATAAAGCCGCCGCGCCGCCGCCGGCCGCCGCGCGCCAAGCGTATGCGCGGCATGGCTTTGTGTAAGGAGAGAGAAGGAAGATGGGCGGGGTTGTCGTGTGGGAGAGAAGGAAGACGGGCGGTGCTAGTAATAGTGTACAGTGCCATATGATTAGAGGAATGACCTCAATAGTGTTGGGACACGTTTGTTTACATTCTAAAATTAAAATTAATCAAAATTTAAAAAAAAATAAAAGTGTTTATTTTGATTTGAAATACGGCTAGAAGACTTCTACAAAAGGTACAGAGTATGCCCTTTTTCGCTTTGTATACCCTTTCCGTTACACCCTGTATATATTTCTATTCTACTAGACTTCTTGCGTCCACCCCTAAAAAATTCCATAGTAATACTACGTCCACCGACTTACTGCGTCCGGTATACGGACGTAAGATTATTTTCACCCGAAATCAACACTATTTCATAACTATAAGTATCGTGTAACTATAGTAAAAAAATCGGTTGGATGCAATTTTACCTCCGGAGCGCCTGGACGAGTATAATGTAGTTCACCGGTTGGCCGCTAGAGGCGCTGTATCGGCGGTTATTTTTTTGGTGTATCGTCGCTGTCATTTCTAAAAGTCATATGTAAAAATGAGGCATTTTCAGGAAACACAAAAAACTGTTTAATCTTGGTTTCGACGAAAAAGTTTTATTTATTTTTACGTAAAATGGCTTTATTTTACTATATCTATCTAATTATAATAGCTTTAATAATATATTGTAGTTAGACTGTCGGTTTTTATAGCCATACGACTCTTTGTCCTTTTTTTTTAGCGAAAAATTAAACATACGACTTTTTGATAGCCGTTCTATTGAAATAAAAAACAGTATTTATAAATCAAAACTTATATTTTTCTTAAAAGTAATCGAAACACAATAAACTACCTAATTATAAATTCAAAATCAACAATAATCTTTGTTTTTATTTAGCCTTATCTCTTAGGAACGATCATTTTAATCAGTCTCATTTCAAAATATTACTGTAATAGCTAACTGACTAACTCTCTTAGGTATAAGATTCAAAAGACATAGTTTAGTTACTAAACTTCACAACAAAAGATTCAGCTTTCAGCTGAAATAAAAAGAAATAAGTACCTACTTAAATTAACTTATAGGTAGGTTACATAAAAATCAAAAAAATCAAAAACAAAAACAAGAAAATTTTAAATAATCAAGGCTAATATAAAAATCAGTTCAGGCCTTATTCTCGTATATTATCACTTAGTTACTATTACGAAATCAGCTTAATTAAAGTAAATAAAACTCCTATGAGATCAATCGGCATGAGAAGGAACCAAGTTACGTTTGCTTGATATGAGGACAAGATGCTTGACTTTGGCATTCATGAGGTATGGTATCATAAAAGGAATGGTAATTTTCATGAAGTAGTACCTTTAGGTCTTGCAAATCATGAAATTTACGTAAATTAATACTTCTCTTGGAATTGTATAGTGTAGGTAGGTCAATATTCGGATCTATCATTCGTGTTCTGCGGGGTAAGAGAGTCCAATCATCATCATACATAATTTTGTACTCAATGGTCCCATTGGGATTATACTTCAAGCTGCGAATATCGTTCACAACGTTGTCACCAGCTCTAGTACCAGGCCGTATACTTGTGTAATATTGTAATTTAGAATAATCTTTGAAGAAGTTGTATTTGAGACTATGAACTTCGTAAGGACTTGGATTTGTTCTAGCTGATTCTATTATGCTTACGTATTCAGCTGGAATGTAAACATCTTTCTTTTGAATTTTCCTCTCAATCACACTGTGCTCCGAGTCAACTTCCATGAAAGTATGTCCATGTTCTAGGTATTTTTGCTCAATAGTTATACCAAGTTTTACAGCACAGTGCAAAATAGCGTTCGCAACTACTTGGTTTCGATTTTGATAACAACAGCCATCGGACCATAACACAATTTTAGTCAAATTGGTGTCACATCTTTCAAATTCCGTGTTAATCAAATCCGTATATAAAGACGCAAAAACCTCTGCCTCTAATCCTCCATTTATTTCATCCCATAAATAACACCTTCCTCCCCGTGTCACAAGATCGTATGAAGTAAAATTGTGAAGTTTAAGTTTAATTTTATAATATGCTAACGAGACATTCAGTTTTGGTGCCAATAATACAGCTTGGACATCCACACAAAATACTTTCATCGATTTATCCATTTCTGCAAGTCTTTTGTCACTTGATTTTTCATTTCTGCCCATTGTTTTTCTCAAAATGTGCAAATCATAAGTATTTTGATCAACTCTTGACTCAGTGAATGCGAAACATGTGTCACACTGGTCTTTACGATTTTGAAACAAAGTAATGTTGTGTCTTTTTAATTCTTGTATAAAGTGGGTCCATGAAAAAGGTTTAATATTATCTTCAGTAGCTTTTTTCTGGTAAAAACTGTGGAGTTCTTTTAACGATCCCCAATTGGGTTCCTTATATCTTTGAAGAGTTAGCACGACAATAGTGAGACTCCATTTTTGGCAAATCATTTAAGAACGATTGAAGATGAGCAGTGCGTTCTGTATGCGTCTGCGATGGTCGCGGTGACGACGGACTAGGAATTCCACTCTGGTTTCTCATAGACCACATTCTCACACTTTTTTCACCCAAATCAAAAGTGTTCAGAAACATTTGTTTACACACTCGGTATCTGGTCTGGTTGTCCCGCAAGTAATAATTTAGAGTCATGTTTCTACGGGAGTTGTCAATATTCTGTCTTCTATAAGTTGGGGATAGTTTTGTCACTAAACTTGCTATATAAACTTTTCGCTGTTCCCAATTGAGGTTGTTCCAAAAGTTGTTATGAATTTTTTTTCTTACATCTTCTGTCAACTTTCTGCATTCAAATTTAGCAGATTTACAGTCACAAGCAATCTTAAGTTCTCTAGCTGGTCTTGAATTAGATTGAGACCATTTTCCTTCATATTTTTTCAATCCTTTATATTGTTTACCTTTCATTCTTCGTAATTTCTGTTGGTTTCTTTCCCATTGCGGCTGTCTTCTAATACCACGCCTTTTTCCAACCATGGCCGTATTTTCAGATTCGGATTCATAATCTGTAGAATCCTGCTGATCTGGTTCATAGTTAGTGTCTTGATCATCATCACTGCAATTAAAGTCTAATACATCTTCCTGAATTATTTCTGGTGTCGATCCGAGTGTATCAGTAACATCAGACAAAACCAAGTTAAGGCTTTGAAACTCACCTGTAGTTTCGTCTAGAAAAATAGAATCAGAACAAGGTGCATTTTGATTGTCGCCCGCAGTTGTTACATCACGGCCCACATTTGGTCCTAATATAGCTGTCGAGGTAGACGCGGTGGCCATATAAGGCAAAATTAAACTAGGGCTTGGGGTATTATAATATGCAGGATTCAACACAGATGGACTGGAGCAAGATGATCTTTCAACGGATGATGGGCCATCTATAGGAGGTAAAATAGAATCAGAACAAGGTGCATTTTGAATGTCGCAACCACCATTTGTTTCATCACGGCCCAAGCTTGGCCCTATTATTGCTGTCTCTGCTGTCGAGGTAGACGGGGTAGCCGTATTAGTCAAAATCAAACGAGGGCTTGTAGTTTGATCCTTTGCAGGATTTAACACAGATGAAATGGAACAAGGTGATCTTTCAACGGTAAGTGGGGCGTCAGTAGGAGGCAAAATAGAATCAGTACAAGGGACATTTTGAATATCGCAGGCAGTTGTTTCATCGCGGCATTTCAAGCTTGGCCCTAATATTGGTGTCTCTGCTGGCAAGGTAGACGTAGTGGTCGTATTAGTCAAATCTAAACAAAGACTAGGATTATGATCTTTTGCAGGATTCAACACAGATGGACTGGAACTTTCGACGGAACATGGGGCGTCTATAAGAGGCAACATAGAATCACGACAAGGTGCAAGTTGAACATTGCCAGCATTTGTTTCATAACGGTCCAAGCACGGTTCTGATATAGCTGTCTTTGTTGTCGAGGTAGACGTGTTGACGGTATTAGACCAAATGATACAAGGGCTTGGGATTGGGCTTTGATCTTTTGTAGAATTTAACGCAGATGGACTCGAAATGGGTATTTCAATAGTAGATGAGTTATTTATAGGAGGCAAGACCAATTCTGATTCATCAAGGATACTTGCAACAAAACTAGGCGTAATCATAGATGGATTGGAGCTAGGTGACTTTTGGATGTGAGTTGTTATTTCCTGTATGTAGTCTTGAACCATAGTTTCATCTTGATCAGTAAAGTCTGGTTCCAGCTGTGCCGTCTCCACTACCGAAGTGCCATCATCGTCACCGCAATTCAATTTTTTATCTTGTTGAACTATTGTTGTTGTAGAACTGGGCGTAACATTTATTTTGGGTAAAACCGAATCACGACTTTCATTTTTCTGGGCAGTTTTTTTACATATCCCTGTAACATCTTTGTGTTTTCTTTTGCTTCCTTTTCGTTTAGTTTGCGTGGCAGATGCGCAAGGTTGATTATCTTCTATGAAATCATTAGGACTGATACCAGATAATTGGAGCGCTCTTTGGACCAAATCCAGAGACCTGCTATATTTTTTCATTGCAGTGCCGGTGCTAATCTGCAATAAATTTAAAATATAAGTATGTAGGAAAGCGTAATAATAGTATTTTCTTGCATTATTCAGACTTTTCATTCTCGTCAAAAAGTCTTATGAACAACAATAAACATACGACTTTTTGAGAATTCGTCATGAAAACTTTTAATCATGAACAATCAAGTAAAACACTAATCAATATTGTCATCAGATTACAATGAACACTATTTAAAATATTCCTTGGCCAATTAATGAGTTTAGTTAACTAAACTTTGAAAACTACTTGTCTTTAAAAGTTATTAATGCCCGTTATTATTTCTGCACTGTGACAAACACTTTTAAGTAGGTATTCAATGCTAAAAAATGTTAACTTACCTTGTCTTTTGGTCATAATAGTTTTTTTATTTGGTTGAACACAAATTATTCAAATAACAACAGTTTTTTTAACGTCCAGTACTATTCAAAATGGCGGAATCCATCAACTTTTATTCAAAAAGTCGTATGCTTGACATAGGGCAATTTGACAAACACAATTGATATAGGACTTTTTGCCTATTTCATTAGGGTCTAATATTGTGGAACACAACAACTTACGGCGTTTTGACAGATTAAAGATTACGTTCCAATCTACGCATACAGCTAATAAAAAAAAAATTAAAATTTTGACATACGACTTTTTGAAATGACAGCGACGGTATATTTTTGTACATTTTTCCGATAGTCATACTTCCCTCCATTTTTGCGCGGCGTTGCCACTTAGTGCAGATTTTGGAAGAAAAGGCGACGTTGCCTGCCGCACGACGCTTGGCGACACGTTGTTTTGTTATGCTTTCTTCATTCTACGCGTGCCATGTGGATTTTACGGACGCCGCAACGCTGATATAAACGGAAGCAACAATATTTGCATATTGTGTTGTGGTGTGCAAACTGAAAGGATGAAACGAAGTTCGAGGATTGCACGGATGGTTAATTTGGCGTTACATAAAGGTGCACCTGCGTGAATTAAACAATCTCACTTTATACTTCGTACTTACTTATCATGTTAAAAGAACAACGGCCGGGTGGCCCTCAAATCGATACAGTAATTTAGTAGCGAAAACATAACAGACACACTCTCATGTTTTACTGCATAATAAATTAAACTCCCTGCATGTGTGTTCGGGCTAATCTCAAAAAATGACTGTACGGATTTCCTTACAATTTTTACTAATAGAAAGAGGTTTAATATTACTTATCTAGGAAGGCTTTAGGTCAGAGGGTCTATTCGATCGATTTATAAACTAGGTCCCAGGGAATCTCTTAGGGATGTTTTTAAAAATATTGACATATTAACACTAACACATCGCAATACATCTTCACTAATTTAATGTTTACACAAAAAAATATACATCGATTTAAACAACTACGTGATATACACACTGTTAATACTAGAAATAGGGATAAATTAGTGCCCGATGCTAGTCGACTAAACAAAGTAAATAAGTCGTTTGTAGGTCAATGTATACGCTTTTACAACAAGATCCCTACCAGTATACGTGAACTACCCCACAATGAATCCAAGGTTATTGTTAAACAAAAACTTAGCAAAAAGGGATATTATAAAATTAACGATTATTTAGATGACTCAAATCCATGGGATTGACCTGCTCTTCTATCAAGCTTTCTCTAGCACAACTGTTCATAGGTACTTATACAATTGTGAATTACTTACATTCCTTAAATTATATGAATGTTATTGTGTTGTAAAAATGTTGCCTCTGCAGTATCTTGGTAGGTATGGTATCTGTAATAGCTAAGCTTTTTTATGAATAAGGCGAAACGTGTGACATGTCATGCTCGCTTACGCCGTTGCAGTGGTGGCGCTGTGTGTCGGGTCTCCTACTTCCCTAAAATATGTGGAAGGGGCTGATGGCTGGCACATGCGTTGAGACCTGTGTGAAGGTGCTGCTGTGATGGCCGGTCATGTCATGCGGAACCCATCAAACTAAGCCTTTCACTTCTCTGTTTCCCATTTACTTGCCTTACTTTTTCCTGGATATTACGGGGTCAAATTTTTATTATTTATTTATGGATAGCTGTTTTGAAATATTAATTTTATTATATGTTTCTGTGTATGCCTGAGATTTGTAAAACTTAAATTAAAAAAAGAGCAACCCTACAGAGTTTCTTGCTAGGTTCTTCTCTGGGGAAAACTGCACTCTTGCGAATCTAGCATTAACTTTAAAAAATGACCGTCTTAAGTGTTGTCAAAACCTACAAGATTAATTTCATTTCATTTCATCTTCAGGGCAGGACATTAATGGGTTACTACTTTCTTTATGTACCTACAGCACTTAATTGTATTTATACCTACCTATTTTGTAGCACTTCCTGCGTCCGTATAATTTGTAGTAATTTTTGCATCCGTCTATTTTATGCGCGTTTCTAGACGTGCGCTAAACAATGCCTTTAGAAATAATATGACATAGTACCGATCGAGTGATATCCATGTACACTCGAGAGCACGTCAACCTTTACAGTTTGGACTTTGCCCTATTCGAAGTTGAACGGAGAAAATGAGTGACAGAGATGAATAAATGTATGTCTGTTTCGCGTCAAGTGTTTCGTGCTGCACTGCCGTTTTTGTGCGTGTGTGTATTAATAGCAATCGATGGACTGAATGACTGAATGTGTGTGTAACTGTCTGGTTTATAATATTGTTTATGTAGCACTTTTGCGCTTACTTTAGTTTTGAATACGTAAGATTGGTAACAAAATGATACCCTTTGCAAAAATTTTAATATAGCATCAAATCATGACATAATTTACTTGAATTAAGACTTGAAATTTAAAAAAAAAGCCAAGATTACGCTTAGAGCCATAGCAGACGGCGATTTCAAAAATCGCGGTAGCGGTGCTTTTTCCGCGATTCGACCGCGCAGCCCAAAGCTCACGGCGCGCGGTAGACGCGTGTTTACGTCGCGGTAGAACCACAGGCAACGCACGTTTTGAAGTGCGCCATAACGACACAAGCATATAGGAGCGGAATAGAAGCAGGAGGGGCGGCGAACAAATATATTGTTATGATGCGTAATCTTAACAATTTTTTTTTTTTTTTTTTACAATGATTTTGCGTAAACTAGTAATAAAGACTATAATTACTAAATATTTAGTATGACTAAATTAATTACACCAAGAGCACATTGATCTTAGATTTTATTTGTTAGTTTGAAAAACCTGATATTTCCCCATAAAATGTATGAATTTTATTAAAGTTGAGTAAGCTACGATAAAATGTATACAGTATTAAGGTTCCAAAGCTGCGGTCAAATTGCATTAAAATCGCAGAAACTGCTCCCTTACCGCGCGTTTTGCGCCGTCTGCTATGTCTCTAAGGCTAAGAACTCACGAAGCGGTTTTCAACCGCGCCCGCACGTGGTTGCGTGCCCGCAGCCTTTTGCGCCGTTGAAAACCGCTCCGTGAGCTCTTAGCATTAATCTCAAATAATTTATAGGACAGGAAATCTTCTCACATTGATAAATTTTAATGAACTTTTGAGCTATAGTAGACGGCGTTTTTAAAACGCGCTTTAGCGGAGTGTTTTCCGCGATTCTATTCGCGGTAAACCCGCGCTTAAAACGTGGTTGACGTGCGTGTTGAAGCGATACAAACATAGGAGCGGAGTAGGAGGAGTAGGGACGACGATACGCATACATTTTTTTTTCAATGCTTGCAAGGTTGCGGTTGAATCGCGGAAACCGCTCCGCTACCGCGAGTTTTGAAAACGTCGTCAAAGAGCACGTCCACACTGACCAAGCATTTGCCTCGCGAGGCAGCCGCGCATGCCATCTGACTGATGATGCTATGACTCATCTGACAGCGCACGCCCTGAGCGCCGTTCGGGTGCATGACGGCTCGCCCGCTCGGCCCTGAACACGTCCACACTGACCTAACATCTGGCTTGCGAGTCTGCCGCGCGAGCCCGTGCGGTCTATCTGGATGCAGCTCGATATGATTCTTTACCTACATGGCGAATTACTTGACCGTAATCTACCTGCTTGCATAGTTTGGACCCTGGGTAAAATGTAAAAATAAAAGAGAAATGTATGCTAATTATTTATTTAATCATAATAAACAAAATAATAATAAAAAATCAGTCTTAAAATTTTAAAATATATTTTAAAAAGCACAATTATTTATAATAATAAACAAAATAATAAAAAAAATCAGTCTTCCAATATTAAAATATAATTTAAAAATCAAATATAATAAAATCAAGAAACAAAAACACGAACTTCGAAAAAAAAAATTAAACATGACAAACGGATATATATAGTATTTTTCGAAGTTGAAATAACAAGCACAGAGAAGCTAGGTAAGTTTCGCGTAAGAAGATTTGAAGAGACCAACCAAACAAAAAGAAATATTGCTAAAAATAAACGAAACTTCGAAGATTGAAAAACTACGTGCGGTTTTTAGGGTTCAATACCCAAAGGGTGGAAACGAGACTACTAAGGCTCGGCTACCCATCTTTCGTGTGTCTGTCTGTCCGTCGTGTCTGTCCGTCCGTCCGTCCGTCCGTCCGTCCGTCCGTCCGTCCGTCCGTCCGTCCGTCCGTCCGTCCGTCCGTCCGTCCGTCCGTCCGTCCGTCCGTCCGCCCGCCCGTCCGTCCGTCCGTCCGTCCGTCCGTCCGTCCGTCCGTCCGTCCGTCCGTCCGTCCGTCCGTCCGTCCGTCCGTCCGTCCGTCCGCCCGCCCGTCCGTCCGTCCGTCCGTCCGTCCGTCCGTCCGTCCGTCCGTCCGTCCGTCCGTCCGTCCGTCCGTCCGTCCGTCCGTCCGTCCGTCCGTCCGTCCGTCCGTCCGTCCGTCCGTCCGTCCGTCCGTCCGTCCGTCCGTCCGTCCGTCCGTCCGTCTGTCCGTCTGTCCGTCTGTCCGTCTGTCCGTCTGTCCGTCTGTCCGTCTGTCCGTCTGTCCGTCTGTCCGTCTGTCCGTCTGTCCGTCTGTCCGTCTGTCCGTCCGTCTGTCCGTCCGTCTGTCTGTCCGTCTGTCTGTCCGTCTGTCTGTCCGTCTGTCTGTCCGTCTGTCTGTCCGTCTCTCTGTCCGTCTGTTCATCACCTCATAAATTGTTATAGCGATTACAAATGATGTATACCTAACAGTTGCCGCTATAACGACAAATACTCAAAATCGAATAATAATAATAATTGCTGATGTGGTAAAGACAGCTGCCAAGCTAAAGTGGGATTGGGCCGGTCACGTCTGCCGCATGCCAAACGATCTCTGGGCAATCACAACAACCCAATGGCAACCAAACGTCAAAAGACCTCGCGGCAGACCACGGAAAAGGTGGCGAGATGAGCTGGACACCTTCACGAACGACTGGGCAGAGGCGGCACAGGATAGAAAGTCGTGGAGAAGGAGGAGAGAGGCCTTTGCCCAGCAGTGGGACAACAACGGCTAGATAAGATAAGAATAATAATTAAGTAGGGCTCCCATAAAACGTAATTCCGATCACAATTTTAATACCAGGGTGCAGGTTAGTTGGTTTTGGAACATGTTTTTAAAATATAGGTGTTACTGAAAAAGTTATTATATCATAGGCAATTTAAAAACCTCATAAATGTATACTACACGTGAATCGAATCGAAGCGAAGTGAAAAAACTGAACGTAACAAATTCAACCTTAAACTACGTAACGCACATATTACTTCAGAAATATTAAGCATCGTAGGCATGCCAAGATGCGCGATGCTTAAAAACATTTCAGGAGTAATATGTGCGTTACATAGTGGAGTTAAGGTTTAAATTTTTATGTTCATTTTTTTTCGCTTTGCTTCGATTCGTGGGTAGTATATATTTTAATGCTTTCTAAATTCCCTATGATATAAACAAAAACAATTTTTACCTTCATTTTGAAACGTCTTCCAGATCAAACTAGCTTGCATCCTGATATTAAAATTGTAGTCGGAAATACCTAAAAGAGTATACCATGACCCAAAAAGAACTCAAATTTATCAAGTGAAGCACAGGAATAGTTCAACATTTAAGCTAACAAGCGGATAATGTGATGTGAATGATTCATAGATTAAATGCTGTATTTGGCTAGTATTTGGTGGGACCGCCAATAGCAAATTAAAAAAGAAAAGCATCCAACACAGCATTCAACCTATTCCTTATACCAGTCACCATATTCCAGCACCCTTCTGACCCCCGCTGATTTTCCCAGGTCATTAGGACGTGTTCCCTTAATGTTTCCCTATTCCTGACTTCACTTGAGTCCCAATCGAGAATCATGCGTCCCCATAAATTCTCGATTGGGTTTAAATCTGGGCTCTTTGAAGACCACGGTATCAACTGTAGGTCCGGTTGATTTTGGATCCACTGCTGGACACCAACAAAGCTATGGACACTACTATTATCGGGCACTGTAGGCAAAAAAACATCTCGCAATATTTCAATATATTGCGGGCCTTTTAGATGACCCCCGATCTCCACAAGTTCCCCCGCTCCCATGGAACTCATCCACCCCTAGAAACCCAAGCTTATTCGTCCGCTCGACCGATTGGGTATGGTATTTTTTTCTAAAAACCGCTCATTATCGAATCAATAAAACATAGTCTTTCCATCTTCGCATGTTTGGAACGTTTTCTCATCAACGAAAATGACAATATTGTTTTCCCAATCAAAATTCAAATATTCTAAAATATTCAAAAATTCAAATATCTAATGCGAAACCTATCCTAGCTTCTTTGTGTGCCGCACTTAATAAAATTTTCTTCGCTGGCCTCCGGCACTTGAGACCTACGTCTTTTAGGCGCCTCCGGACAGTCCATCGAGATATCTGAAACAAATAATACCAAATTAATAGAAAACAAAACTAAACGATAATATAGGTGTTAGGAAAAGTATCAATTTCCTTTTAACCAGGTGTAGTGTTAGTGATTTAGAACACATTCCACGAAAAAAACAATTTTTTTGAACTCATTTTTAATTACGAATTTCATTATTAATCGCGCGATTCGCGCGCTCTAACGCAAAGGTCATTCAACTCTCGGTGAGTAAGTATGTCGGGAGCGCTCGCCGGCCGTAGTGAGCGAGAGAGAGAAAGCGAGCGCGCCGCGCGCCCGTCCTACTTACTCGCCGAGAGTTGAATGACCGTTGCGTTAGAGCGCGCTATTAAAAATGAAATATTTGATTAAAAATGAGTTCAAAAAAAATGTTTTTTCGTGTTATGTGTTCTACATCACTAACACTATATCTGGTTAAAAGGAAAGTGACATCTTTTCCCTAACATCCTGTATAATCGAAGAAATGCTATAATATGTAGGTATTTTACGTAACTATAGTAGATAAGTATCTATGTAGTTTCTGTTTATTTATTAACTTCAGGAAACTTAGATCCATATTGATACCTATATAAAATCAAATCTTCAAATCAATCAAATTCAAATCAAATTCAATTCAAATCAAATCCAAATTCAATTCAAATTCAAATTCAATTCAAATTTAAATTTAAATTCAAATTAAAATTCAAATTCAAATTCAAAAATTCAAATCAAATTTAATTCAAACTAATCTTCCTATCAAATCTTCAAATCTTTGAATACTTTAAAGAAAATAAAAGATAAAAACTTTTTTTGAATGAGGGCACCATTAGTTTATTCGTTCGAAGGACAACATCTATTTATTTTTCTTTTTTTTGATGAGTAAAACAATTTAAGACTGCCAATTTGTAGCACAGAATTTTAAGATAATAATTATTATTATTATTGTTAGGAAAACAGACAAAGTTATGATACCTAACAATAATATAATGGCCTCTAATAAATCACCCCGTGCAGTGAGTTTTCTTTGTTAAGAAAATATAACTAAATGGCATCTGACATATTTGTATGGAGTCTAGTATAGTAAAAAAAACGGTATCAATTAGGCTAAACATCCCCTATTCGAGTTAGTATGGAAAAAAAGTTGGCGGCTACTGATGAAAATTACGTCAATCGATAGAGAAAAATATATAAATCGATAGTATTTTGGATAGTTGTCAAAAGTGATATACTTTCCGAAATATAGGACTTTGAAATATTAGGACTAATAAGACTATATTCTTAATACTTTGAAAAGTTTTGTTCGGTCGGTATAAACCGCGTCTTAGTTTTATAGCAATATCCTTCAAACACTTAAAGCTAAATTTATCAAAATAAATAACTTACATTGAAGTCTGCACAGGATACTCTTGTTGGCAAAAAAGGGTTGTCTACGTAAGCGGCAACCAGCTGTGCATCTTGTTGGGCTGTGGTGGCTCTCTCATACAGTGCTCTGTGATGAGCCTGAATCGAACCAGCTTCTTCCCATCGCCTCAACCAAAAATATATGGTTGGTCTCTAAAAATACGAAAATAGAATCAATGAGAGTTTTAAGTCTAAAATCGCCTGTAAAAATTAATATAATACAAAATAAAATAATCAATCCGATCTTAATATCTACCTATCTATTATAATATGCAGTCAAAAGTGTTTTATATCACAAGTGTAGATTATCGAAAATAAACCCGATTCACACAAGGTTTATTTATACTTAAAGTAATAAAATAATAGTAAGTAGATATCTATTAGAGCCAGATATACATATTATAAAGCCACGCGCGCTCGATATACCGCGACGAACTATCGAACAATGCTCGACCGTGTTCTACCGCGACTTTTGTTTAAAATTTAAACTCGGAACGCGGCTGCCCCGCGTGGCGCGGCGCATCTCAATTGCGTGCGGCTGCCGCGCGAGCCAATGTTCGATAGTTCGCACCGTTGGTATCGAAACGCAGCTATTCTAGCTGTCCCCACGATTTTATGGGCCGGCGCCACCTGACGGAGCGCAGCGCAGAGCATTTTTTTCTTCATATTATTATAGACATTACTTTCATTAGAATAATATTGAAAATCAGTTGACACAACAAATGAGCATCGACGCATCGAAGACATCGAAGCAACTACCTGCGAATGTTGTGTCAACTGATTTTGAATGTTATTCTAATAAGAACAATGTTGAAAATAATATGACAAACAAAAATGCTCTGCGTTGCACTCCGTCAGGTGAGAGCCGGCGCAATAGGCAATGAATGAGCAGATTTCTAATTTTAGTGATAAAAAGTATTAGTGATAAAAAGATAAAATGCTACCTCCCTATTAATTTTCAGGCAAATCGATTCAGCCGTTCTTGAGTTATAAAATGTGTAACTAACCCGGGTGCCTTTTATGTATAGGTAGGTAGTTAGGTATAGATATAGTATACTGAGGGCAAAAGTTTATTAGTTCGTTTCCTACTAATGTTAGCCTAAAGAGAAACAATAAAACTCCCACCTTAACCTATTCTATGCAAATCAGTAAAATAAACTACTACCTACATTCAGGAATTAAATATTAGATAATTTGTTTACATAATTTTAGGGTTTTTGACTTCAAGAAACAATTCAACTTAAGGTTAATCGACTGTTTTGATAAAAAGGATCTCATAATAATTGGAATATGAATAAATTTTTAAGGCCGCGGACACGAAGTCAGCGTTCGTCGGGGCGGCGACTGCGGCGCGGGTAGCGGCGTGTTTTGTATGGAAATATGGAACTGGCCGCGGACGCCGATTTCGTTACCGCGGCCTTATGGTCGTATTTTTATTTATAAAAGTAATAAACTAAAAAAAAATGGTTGTCTGTGTCGGTTTACGGACGATAGTTTGACGTGACAACATCAAACATTAAGGTCATAGCTCATTATATCAACCCGGCACCCACTCCGCACCGCCTCATCTCGTGCAGTTAGTATTCTTTATATGAACTTGTATGGATATGCGCTCACTACATCAACTTTATAACGTCATCGATCCGTTGACGTTATAAAGTTGATGTAGCATATCCAAACAAGTTCATATAAAAAATACTAACCTCACGACTTGAGGCGGTGCGGAGTGGGTGCCGGGTTGATATAATGAGCTATGGCCTTGACTCACAGTAGTTTTATCAACAGATAATACATAGAAGGAGTGGAAGGAACCGAAACAGGGCAGTGACGTCATCTTATTAGTGCATGCAACCCATAGTATCAACTTAACTGTTGCAGATGATTGTAAATTAATTAAAAATGAATGATTACTAAACAATTTAAAAGTTCTGATCAAATTTGAAAATAATTTTAGGTGACATATATAAAACTTCAAATAATTGCACTTTATCCTGAAGTAAATAAGTGTCAAGATGCAAAAATTAAGACGCATCCCGCTTAACCACCACCGCCACAGATTACGTAAATAAAAGCAGCGAAGGCGATGTGGCCTAAGAATATCAGAATGCTTCCGAAATAAAATAGCAGGTTATGATGCTTAAATAAAATGTAGTATTACTTACTATGATAAACTGAAAATTGCAATTTATCCGGATTTCATACAAGATAGATAGTTTTGACAATTAAAACATAAAAGCTGCTACTGGACGGATAGCCGTTTCATTACTACCTACATTTTACAAAACGCTTAAAACGCCCCTCGTAAAAAAAACTTACCAAGGGCGAGTCAGACTCACCCACGAAAAAAAAAATCGTTTGTTATGTGTATTTAAAAAGCCCACCTTAAATATCAATTGATTTTAATTTTAGTATTTAGTTTAAAAGGCGATATCTACATATTTAATAATATAATAGGAGTCGTGTTAGTTACACATTTAATGTCTCAAGAACAGCTGAACCGATTTGTCTGAAAATTGATAGGGAGGTAGCTAAGAACTAGGGGAAGGTAATAAAATACTTTTTATATCCGAATTTCAAAATAAACATTCTGCGCATTTATTGCATCTAAGGCCGAATAAAATTCGAGGGGTCAGCTAGTGTAAATAGTTATTCTGCTAATATTTCAAGTGTTTGGAGGGGTCAGAAATGAGAAGTGTCCGAAAGAGGGAGGGGGACAAAAGGGGGAGAGGTGCTGTCCAGATGCTTTCACCTTCCTTCACCACCCCCACGCCCTTTCTTAGATACTGATTTCTAAATCTAACCCGTGAGAGGTTGATCAAGCATTTAGAAACAAGGTGTCGACTTGTGAGAGGGAAAATTCATTTTAAAAAAAAGTCTAAAAATACTCCGTTTAGACCAAAACAAATCTAAACAATCATAGATCTTGAAAAAAAATACGCTTGCAAATCCCTACAGATTCTTTTTTATCAAGCACCCACATTTAGTATAATTCTATTAAGTAGGATAGCAATTAAATACATTCTATTCATAAATTATGCTTCAAAAAAAGAACTTACCGATATTCCCGTTTGTTCTGCAATTTCACTCACACTGTAGTCACTTTCCCTCAAAGTTATAATATTCTGCCACTGAATTTGATTGAGTTGAGACGCCGTTTTTTAAAATCAAATATTCAAACAAAAAAAATGCGTATGCGCCGGCTACGTTGTCATTTTGCTACTAATTATCAAGCAGGTGAATGACAGGACTGAACATGACGCGGGGGGTGCTTGTCATTTACTATTTTAGCCAATCATTTTACACGCATTACGGAAACGTAAAACGATTGGCTAAAATTTTATTTGCGGAATTTTGACCAATGAACAAGTGGTGTGCTTTCTTTCTAGCACGCGTACTTACCGTAGTTATAGTTATATATACTGTAAAGGATGACGTGCTCTCGAGCGTACGTAGATAAGTTGCACGGGAGCGCGTGAGTCTTTTAAAAAAATACAAAATGAAATTAAAACTAATTTATTAATATACGTCCTAACACTAATGAGTCTATGTTCGTACTGGTCTATCATCTTGCTCTCAGGCTCTTACAATAACTCCTGAGTTATTTCTAGACATAACATCCTAAGTGCTGATTAAGTGATTCTGAGTAGAACTTTCCAAATGCAATTCAAGTGATTTACTATTGACATGACGTAATGAGCCTGGGAACAGGGTGCATAACTCTTCCCTCCCTAAGTTCAAAATCAGCTGGGGGTGAGTTTTCCTCTGGCTGATTTTGAAAGATTTGCAATATCTTATGTTTAAAAAGTATACAAATGATTATCAATATTAAAATTAAGATTATATAAAGAACTAGTGTTCCGACACTAATATTTTTCGTATTCACTATTCTATTTTTCACAAAATCACTGTCACTTTCACTGGTTTTCAGCATGATTTTCAGAAGTTGCAGGTCTGCCAAATTGACGCCATCCAAGGTAAGTGGTTTTCTTTCTGCCGTAGGTGGTAATGTAATATCGGGAAGGTTAAGAGTGATTAATTTAGATGCAGTAATCTCTTTGCCCATGATAACATGTCTTTTGAGGGTTGATTTCATAATCTTCACTTCGCAGTCATCATCCATCACCAACAGGTAGGTGCCCTGAATTTTTCTTCGAGTTATTTCATTTTCACAATGTCTCGTGACTATTACAGGAGTTCCAGTAAAGACAATCCATTGATTAGTTTTTATAAGTTCTATTTTCAGATTATGAATTTCGACTGGAATGGGGTGACAAGAATTAGTGTTGGTACTGAATTTCATAATTTCAGTAATGCATCTATCTTCTGGTGTCGTAATGATTTCATACTCGTTGCAGAGGAAATAATCTTCACCGATTTCTTTGCAAGGTTTTGCGGAAGGTCGCGTTTTCAACCCCTTTACTAGGACATAGGGATGTTTTGGAATAACGAGGGCGGTTTGGTTATAGGAGTCAATTGTAGGTAAGGGTAATATCTTGTAGTAATTATAAGTTTCGTTTCTCACTATAGGAATGTCTAACAAAAACGTTATCTTATTTGTTTTTGAAAAAGATCTTATCTCTAAACTTTGTTCTAAATTTAGAATATAGCTACTTAATGCTGGAAATACAAGTTTTTCATTTTTCTCTATAGACTGTAATACATGTAAAAATTCATCAGTATCTAAAACAGATTCATGTAATATTCCTAGTTTACTAAAAGCTATAGCAGTTTCAATTTCCTCCAATCTGGTTTCTAGTAATAAGAAATTATGTAAAAATAGATTAAAAGTTTTGATAATGTGAATAATAGTTATATTACCTTGTGTTTTATTAATTTGTTTCTGAATTTCCTCTATGGCTTTATCTAATTGGATGAAATTATTTCTGCTAGAGTTAGTGACATTAATAAAGGAATCTACCATTTCAGCGACTAAGGTAATTTTCTTTGACACGGAATCTTGCTTTGATTTTATTTGTGACAGTAACTTATCATACTTAATAGCGTCCTTATTATCTAAATTTCCAGTAAATACCTTAATTAAAGATCCTAATGGATTTAGAATGCCACGTTTGCTTCTTTTTAATGGGATTAACTGTGAAAGTTTTCCTATAGTTAAATTTTTAACATAATCAGTTTGCGTTTTAACGTCATTAAATTCAAAATACCATGTCTTTCCGTTATTAGAACGGCTGATGTGATTATTAAAATCATTATATTTATTAACGTTGAATTCTAAATCATCTCTAACATTACTTAAATCTAATATCTTAATTATAGTCCACTTATCATAACTAATAACTGCAGTACCTTCCTTGATGGGTAAGATACCGGGATTGTTTTCAATCCTTTGCAGTTGAAGGGCCTGGATCTCCAGTCCTGTAGTTAGGAGGAGCAGGACGAACCTGTGGAGGACGTTTTACGTCTTTAATTGGAATCTTAGAATGTCTACCTCGAGTTATTACTGGAATAATATTTCTATCAACTCTATTAGTGACCGTAGCTTTCTGATAACGAGGTTTATCTTTACTACGTCGAGTGTTAACTCCTTTGACGTAGACGGTGTCATCTTTGTTTATGTTAAATTCAGTTTCTCCACCGCGTTTTTCCCTAACTTTTTCTTTATTAGCTATCATTTTGTCTGTCAAATAATGATAAAGATGTTTTGTTTTATTGACATGATCGCGAACCAATTTTTGTGTATATTGTCTTTCGAAATCTACATCAAAAGCTTCGCTCGCGTCAGTATGTCCAAAAGTTACTTCGAACGGAGTAAGACCTGTGGTAGAGTGAATGGTCTGATTGTAGGCCATAATAGCATACGTCATTATTGAAGCGACGTCTGATTGTTTTTGTTCATGTTTTGCTAATCGATAAATTTCTAAGATGGTGGAATGAAAACGCTCTACCATGCCCATTGAGTTGGGGTTGTGTGGTGTGCCTATATGAACATCTACTTTATAAAAAGCTAGCATTTCTTTAAGGAGTACGTTATTAAATTCAGAGCCAGGATCAGAACTTATTTTCTTCGGTGGGCCGTACAACGAAAAGTATTTTACTAGAGCCTTGGCTACTTCTGGAGTAGATCTGTTTGAAATTTCAAAAGCTTGACCCAGTTTGCTGAAGGCATCTACTATAGTAAGAAAATATTTATTTTCAATACTGAAAAGATCTATGAATAATTCCTGAAACGGTTTTGTTTGAGTTTGCGTGAGTTGTAATTTAGGATTGAATGGTTTCCTATCATATTTCATAGTTTTACATAATTCACATGAATTTATTATACTAGTAATAGTTAAATCCATATTTTTCCAATAGTATGTTCGCTTAATATGCATGAGTGTTTCCCTAATACCACGATGGCAGGTTTTTCCTTCATGATATTTTTTTACTATTGCTTGTTGCTCATTTTCGTCTTCCACGTAAATGACACGTTCAGTACATTCAAAGAATCGTACCTCGTCTCTTTTGAACAGGGCTATTACAGCTTCAGTAAATTGTGTTCGGTGAATAGGATTTTCAAAATAAAAGAAGTATTTAATTTTTGGTCTAATATATTCTTTCAGGAATTGTTT
This sequence comes from Anarsia innoxiella, assembly GCA_947563765.1. Taxonomy (NCBI): domain Eukaryota; kingdom Metazoa; phylum Arthropoda; class Insecta; order Lepidoptera; family Gelechiidae; genus Anarsia; species Anarsia innoxiella. The sequence continues at coordinate 13,544,604 of OX387391.1, read as the reverse complement.
AACAAGATCGGGTCTATTTGTTGGTAGGTTAACATTCAAAATCTTTTGAGTATTATTTGATACGTTAGTTACGGTTAATTCATCACGATTCCAAGAGATAATATGAATTTGATTAGGTTTTGTATCAATTGCTTCTCTTAAAATAGGTATACCATCGGTATCTACTTCATTGGCTGAATGGGCAGTTTCTATATCCGATAGTTTAGCTGATAGTGTACTAAAGGATGGAGAGGGAGATACAATAGGATATGATCCTAATGAATGTCTAGAATGGACGCTGAGAGTATCTTCTGATGATAAGTCTATTACAGATTTTGGACTATTTGGTGAATCTTTTGATCTTTTACCGAAATCATTTATGTTTTTAATTAATTCTTTTATGTAATCGTCTAAGCCGCGATCGGAGGCTTCGTCAACGTTTACTTGCATAGATTCTTGACCGTCTTTAGTGAGTGCATTCACCTGAATGCGAGATAATGCATCCGCATTGGTGTTTTGTTTTCCGTTTTTGTAAATGATGTCGTAATCAAATTCCTCTAAACGGAGTTTCCATCGTGTCAATTTGCTGTTTGGCTCCTTAATGGATTTGAGCCATGCAAGTGGTCTATGATCTGTGTATATTGTAAATTTATGACCATAGAAATACGGGCGAAAATGCTTTACAGCCCAGACTATTGCCAAAAGCTCTTTTTCAATAGTACTGTAACGCGTTTCGGCATCGTTTAATGTCCGACTCGCGTACGCTACGGGTTTATCGCTACCGATTGGTCCTTGAGATAGAACTGCTCCAATAGCATAGTTAGATGCGTCAGTGGTAAGCACAAATGGTTTATCAAAATCTGGAAACTGTAATAACGGGGCATTTACTAATAGTTCCTTACATTTTTCAAAAGCGGACTTGAATTCATCTGAGATAACTACTTTTCTTCCTTTTTTCAAACAAGCTGTAAGAGGTTGAGTGATTTTAGAAAAATCGCGAATAAATTTGCGGTAATAACCTACTAATCCCAAGAAGCTTTTTATTTCGGTATGTGTTTTTGGAATTGGAAAATTTAATACTGCTCTAATTTTGTCATCATTTGGTTTAAGTCCGTCTTTGGTGATTTGGTGACCAAGATACAGGACTTCCTTACGAAGGAATTCGCTTTTGTCAAGGGTGACTTTTAAATTTGTTTCTCTAAGTCTTTGGAAAACTATACGGAGTTTTTCAATATGTTCTTGTAGGCTGGATGAATAAATTATTATATCATCTAAGTACACAAGGCAATGTATGCCTTGGAGGCCTCTTAACACGTTGTCCATTGCTCGCTGAAATGTAGCTGGGGCTGTCTTTAAGCCAAACGGCATTCTAGTAAATTCGTAATGACCGCTAGGGGTAGTGAACGCGGTTTTAGCGCGATCTGACTCTTCCACTTCAATTTGGTGATAACCGCTCGCGAGGTCAAGTGTTGAAAAGTAATTTGATTTACCTAATTTATCGAATAGTTCCGATATATTCGGTAAGGGGTACTTGTCGTCAATCGTAATATCATTTAGACGGCGATAATCAACTACCATTCTATATTTCTTTTCACCACTTGCGTCGATTTTTTTAGGTACTAAATGAACGGGTGCACTCCACGGGGAGTATGACTCACGTATGACGTCATTGTTTAAGAGTTTATCTACTTGACTTTGAATCTCTCTACTTTGTTGCGGAGGCTGTCTGAAAGGTCGAACATAAATGGGATCTTCATTTTTTGTGCGTATACTATGTTTTACTTGATTTGTGAAGCTAAGTGGTATATTTTCGTTATAAAATATATCGCGGTATTCATAACAAAGTTTTCCGATGCACTCGCGTTCTTCTTTGTTCATGTGATCTAAACGTAGTTTATACAGGTTATCCTTTAAAATCTTATCTGTTTCAATATTGGCTGTGTCGTGACAAAAGTTTATGAAACATTCATCATTTGAAAATTCGACAACGGGTACTGGATCGTGAAACTGCACTACTAAATTATTATAGGACAAATTTTGAATGACAGTATGTGCATATGCATCAACACATGTCACTAGGGCGGATGGCATCCGCGCACCATTTCCGAAATCACGAAATTTAACAATTCCTGTTCCGTTTATTAAATCTGTAGGAATTTTAACGCGCGTTTCCGAACGTGGTTCTAGATGAACTTCGCAACTGTTACTGTACAATATGGGTATTGAAGTGCTATAGATATGTAAGATTTGATTTTTCATATCCACATTAGCGTCTAGCTGCTTTAATAGATCCGATCCAATCAAACCATCATAGATAGGATCTACGTCATAAATATAAAATTTATGCCAGTCTGTGCTTTTAAATGTTTTAGGTAAAGGTATGAAAATTACCTCACCGTGATTGCTTTTTGAGTGGGTGCTAATGACTTCAAAAGGCTCATACTGTTTGAAATCTGTAAAAAACTTGTTAGCTATTTTTGGACTAATAAAAGATCGTGTACTTCCGGTATCAATCATAAAACGTGCTCCTATTTCCGGAAGTTCAATGTGTGGCAATTTTAATGGATTAGGACATAAATTTAAATTTATTATCTCGACTGTTTTGTTTTCGAGGCTGGTTTCCGAAAATTTTCATCTTTTTGCAGGTCGACATCACTTTGTGATTCGTTATAAGCTTCGGCAGCCATTTGGGGTACTTCAGTATCATCGTTCTCATAATAATATGAATATTGTTCGTCATAATCGTTTTCATTCAAATAATACATCTCGGGGTCGCAAGAATGTACTTCGGGATTAAAGAAGATATCAGGGTGTTGTTGAGTCGATAATGTGTTTTGTTTAACTGTACGCATAGAAACATCAGGTACCTCATTGCGGTATCTATGACTTTGGGGAATGCCAAACTTAAAGTTCTGATTTTGTGGAGGCCTGAAGCCTTGCATTTGCGGAGGTCTGTAACCTTGGTTTTGGGGAATACCGAATCTGAAATCTTGGTTCTGTGGGATACCAAATTTGAAATTTTGGTTTTGTGGAACGCCGAACTTGTAGCCTTGGTTTTGTGGAATACCAAATTTGAAATTTTGGTTTTGAGGAAAGCTGGGGCGGCTAAATTGTGGCTGCAAAGGACCTCTGAATGCGGGACCTTGATTTTGGTTAGAAATTCCAAATTTAAAACCTTGTTGTTGTGGGAATCCAAATTTCGCATTTTGAAGAGCATTTTGAGTAGCAGGGGGTTGCTGCTGTGACGTTGACGGAGTGGGAGTTTTAATTTGTTGATATGTAATTGGCTTGGAGTCATGCTTTGACATATACTGAAATTTAAAGTTAACCTCTTCGGTAACTATACTAAGAGCATTCTCTAGAGTAGTACAACCTTTAAGTCGTACTATACGAATCATGTCCTCCGGGAGGTTATATAAAAATGTATTAAGCGAAGTATTATGATAAATAATCATTTTCGCGGTCCTGGTAGGTACGTCTTGTATTAAATTTACTTTAGCTAATAGAGAACTCCTAATGTGTTGAATCCTATGACAAAAATCAATGTAAGATTCTCCATGCTTAATTTTTAAATTCTCAAGTTCAATCGCAATGCATTCCTCTGAACGCGGGTCGCCGAAATGTTGGGTTAATACATTTTTCAAAAATATCCAAGAATCAATATCATCTCTCTCGCTAAGGAGAGTAGCAGCTTTTCCAGTAAGTCTGCTAGTTATAGCGTGTAAAATGTATACATCCTGTTCGTGATTATCAGGCAATCTAAATTGTTCAATAATGTATTCAGATTTTTTAATATATAAATTTAGTTGTTGGTCGTTGCCATCAAATCTTGGAATTATTTCCATCATTTCCTTTGGAATTATTCGCAAAGCCATTTTTTAAAAATTATACAAATTCACTTAAACACAAAAATAAAATCAACTTAATTAATAGCGCTACCAATGTAGTGTATCGCTAGATAACGTTTTTGTTAACTATTGGTAATGTTTGACCAAATCGAGAAAACACACAGATATTCGGGAAAAATTAAGGATCAGCAAGGAAAGCAAAGAGGTTTACTCACAAACCGCCGATCTCCATAACTTCCTGATGAGGCTGCGTTGCTTCACTCGTAGAGACACTCGCTCGTCATGCGATGATTAATGTATTTTAAAAGTTCTCTCACTTGCACGTGAACGTTTATCTTATTTGTTTGGTTCGTGGATATCCGCACTAATTACGCACTAGACCGATTTTCGGGTTTACGCGGGTAATTAGGTCTTAACGACGCGAAAAGCGGATATCCTACCGGCTGCGCCAGATAAGTTGCACGGGAGCGCGTGAGTCTTTTAAAAAAATACAAAATGAAATTAAAACTAATTTATTAATATACGTCCTAACACTAATGAGTCTATGTTCGTACTGGTCTATCATCTTGCTCTCAGGCTCTTACAATAACTCCTGAGTTATTTCTAGACATAACATCCTAAGTGCTGATTAAGTGATTCTGAGTAGAACTTTCCAAATGCAATTCAAGTGATTTACTATTGACATGACGTAATGAGCCTGGGAACAGGGTGCATAACTACGTACAATAAACCATAATAAACCATTATAGTATAATATTAAAAATGTAAGTTAGGTATAGTAATCTAATAAAAACTAACTATTCATAACTAAATTTAGCAACGAATACGTCTTCCTCTCTCTGTTTGCCGTGCCCTGAAACAGGGCCCATAACATGTACTGTAAATATTTTTTAAGACCATTGTAACTTTGTGGAAGCGCAATAAATATGATTATGATTAACCATTGCCTACTCCAAAACAGCACGCATATCACCTTTCATCATCACCTTGTCATCTTTGTGATTGAGCCCCGCTGAGTTCGTTACATACTTTAGGTAGGTGCCTAGGTACTTAGGTACTTCTATCACATGATCTGTCTATTTTCTATTAGTTCAGTTCGTACATAATTTTGATTTATTTCTATTATAAACTAACGACTTGCCCCGGCTTCGCACGAGTGTAATTTACTAATGAAGAAAATGATTTTTTTTTTATAAAAACCTTGTCCTGATAGGTAGTTAATTTACGAATACAACAAAAAATAAATCAGTTAAATCAGTCGAGCCGTTGTCAGGTGATGATTTTTATTTATTTAACAGTTTATTGTAAGATGAAAGTACATAGATACAGAAAAAAAGGTACAGCATTTTTTTTTTTTTTTTTATAGATTAAACCAATGTTAGGTTTAAGTCCAGCATAAGTACATTTTTTTTGCTTGAACATGGCATTAGCACATTCTCTGTTCAGTGGACCCAACGTGGTGTCACGATAGAGTATTAATTAACAGGTATTAATTAACAAATAAAAAATACCTAGTACAAAAAGGTACTGACTTTTGGTAATGGATTCAAAAATAAAAACCATTTAAAACATGGATCAAGTTTTACGTTAGTGACCAGAACTTATTGCCCCCGATCGTATATTAAATTAATATCCTAACCTATCCAGTATAACCCTAGACTAACCCTCATAATAATATAAAATAATATTATGCAAAAGTAGCTCTGTCTGTCTGTCGGTTAAGGTTTGGCTAAACCACTGAACCGATTGTGACCACCCACCTCACCTACTTAGGTAGGGCTAGTTTTACCACTAACGGTCCTACCAATAGATAATCACGTCCTGGGGCCTGTTTGACAATTGTAAATTACAACGATAATTCAGTGTAGATTGCTGTGTCGGAAAGGATTTTGACGAAATTAGATCAAGTCCACGCAATGAATATCGAATTGTCATTGTAATTACAATCGTCATGTTTATGAAACAGCCCCAGATCCCTATAGTTGGGTTCACGTAAAAAGAACATTATGGGGCGATCGGCGATGTATCTCGTAGTGCATGTCTGCGCTCACTCGCTATTGGTTAGTTGGTCGGCCGTTGCTACCCACGCTGGGTCCTCGTTGGTTTAGCTTTAGTTATCCTGTGCAGACGTTCCCCCTCCAGTGGCGCTTTACCGTTCTTTTTACCTGACTCGAACTATACCTAACCTGCCTACACTGCCTACTAATTAAACCTTCTACCCCAATATTACTATGGTATGGTATAATCGCTGAATTAAAAATTTGCTATAAACATGATCGTAATTATGGCCAAGTAATCGTCAAGTGTTTGGACTCTAAGTTGTGAACTGTATGTTAGTAACACATGTATGTTAGTGTCTTTTAGTAATATCTATAATTGACCCTATCCTAACCTAAATCCTGTACATTTAACCTAAGCTATAATGTTAGTATTTGAGACACCTTGAATGGAAATGATAAGTACGAGTAAGTAGGTATTTTAAAAGTAAGAAAGATATTAATTACAGTTGAAGGTTAATTCAATAACAGTTCATGATGTCGCTAGTTTGTGAGGATTCCCAAGATTTTATTCTTAGTACAAATTCAAGAGTATGTAATCTTAGTTTTACGTTAACTAGGGTTCCTTACATAGTGGACGGTGTACACGACTAATTTTGATAAAAACCGCAAATCGATGTACAGGATAGCCGGTTGGTACGCAGTTACTTTAGGCCCAAACAATAATTTCGACCGGCAGTTCCTAAAAATATTACCAGTGAAATATAATGACGTCATAACTGAAACACACGGCAAACCTGAAAAAAAGCTTAATAACTAGATATGTATATATGAATGTTCTTAGCCTGAAAAACAGCTTAATAACTAGATGTGTTATGTTTGTATTAATGTTGTTAACCTGAAAAAGAGCTTAATACTAGATGTGTTATAAATGTATGAATGTTTTAAACCTGAAAAAAAAAGAGCTTAATAACTAGATGTGCTATGTGTTACATGCCTCTATTTTTCCAGCAGACGAAGAACGTCAAGAAAATGTAGGAGAGTTCGAAGAACAAAGTCATTCCTTTTTGAACGAGGTATGATCTTTATTTAACGACCTTTGGTATGGTTCTTTTATCTATTTTTGGGTACCTACAAAGTACCTATAAATAAATGTAGGTCTATTGTTCTGACAGTAAAGAAGAAGTATGTAGGTATTAGATAAATCGAAGTAAATTAAGTCAGTTTATTAATTACCTAGGTATGTAACACCATCATCATCAGCGCATGTGTGTTATGTTATATATTATATTTAGCTTTCCGGTTCACACACAATAACTATATCCTGCTATTTGCTCGAAATATCTGAGAAAAAATATTTTTGTAGGAATATCCAGAAGCGGACCCTTTTTCGGCTTCCGGATCATCTGATGAATATCAACCATCATATGAAGATGAAGAAAGCAGAAGCTTTTCCGATGGCTCTATTTGCGACAGTTTAGCTATGAAATGAATGAAATGAAATGATCATTTAATCCTGTAGGTTTTGACAACACTTAGGACGGGTCATTTTTTAAAGTTAATGCTAGATTCGCAAGAGTGCAGTTTTCCCCAGAGAAGAACCTAGCAAGAAACTCTGTAGGGTTGCTCTTTTCAATTTAAGTTTTACAAATCTCAGGCATAAACACAAACATATACCTAATAAAATTAATATTTCAAAAGAGCTATCCAGAAATAAAAATTTGACCCCGCAATATCCAGGAAAAGTAAGGTAATAAATGGGAAACAGAGAAGTGAAAGGCTTAGTTTCATAGGATCCGCATGACATGACCGGCCATCACAGCAGCACCTTCACACAGGTCTCAACGCATGTGCCAGCCATCAACCCCTTCCACATATTTTAGGGAAGTAGGAGACCCGACACACAGCGCCACCACTGCAACGGCGTAAGCGAGCATGACATGTCACACGTTTCGCCTTATTCATAAAAAATCTTAGCTATTACAGATACCACACCTACCAAGATACTGCAAAGGCAACATTTTTAATACACAATAACATTCATATACTTAATTTAAGGAATGTAAGAAATTCACAATTGTATAAGTATGAACAGTTATGCCGTATAAAGAAAGCTTGATAGAAGAGCAGGTCAATCCCATGGATTTGAGTCATCTAAATAATCGTTAATTTTATAATATCCCTTTTTGCTAAGTTTTTGTTTAACAATAACCTTGAATTTATTAAGGGGTAGTTCGCGTATACTGGTAGGGATCTTGTTGTAAAAGCGTATACATTGACCTACAAACGACTTATTTACTTTGTTTAGTCGACTAGCATGGGGCAATAATTTATCCCTATTTCTAGTATTAACAGTATGTATATCACTTAGTTGTTTAAATTGATGTATATTTTTTTGAGTAAACATTACATTAGTGAAGATGTATTGCGATGCTAGTGTTAATATGTCAATATCTTTAAAAACATCCCTAAGAGATTCCCTGGGACCTAGTTTATAAATCGATCGAATAGCTCGCTTCTGCAGGACAAAGATGCGCTCACAGTCGGCGGCATGACCCCACAGCAGAATGCCGAAGGACATAAGACTATGGAAGTAGCTGAAGTAAACTAGCCTGGCAGTTTGAACATCTGTCAGGTTTCTTATTTTTTTAACTGCATAAGCTGCAGAACTGAGCTTATCCGCTAACTTGTCAATATGAGGGCCCATTGTAATTTAGAATCCAGAGAAATACCAAGGAATATGGTTGATTCCACAAGACACAAACCCTGTCCCTTCATCTTAATATCTGTAGTTACTTGTCCAACATTGGGCAAAGTAAATTTAATGCATTTAGTTTTCTTTTCATTGAGCACTAGATTATTGGCAGTAAACCTCTTGACTACTTTATTGATAGCATTGTTTACGTCGTCATATAAATTCTGTTGTCGTCTAACTTTAAAAAGTAAAGAAGTATCATCAGCAAACAATACTATATCATGACAGTTATTTACAAGACTTGGCAGATCATTTATATAAATAAGGAAGAGAAAAGGACCGAGAATTGAGCCCTGTGGGACACCCATGCTAACCGCAGATCCACTCGACACTTTACCGTTTACATCAACCCTCTGTACACGTCCATGCAAGTAAGATTCTAATAGGCTGAGTGCGTTGTCCTTTACACCGTAATAATGAAATTTCCTGACCAAAGTACGATGATCAACGCAATCGAAAGCCTTGGATAAATCGCAAAAGACACCCAAGGCGTCGTGCGACTTCTCCCAGGCATCAAATATACACTTTATTAAATCAACACCTGCGTCGGTTGTTGAGCGACCCCTAGTAAAACCAAATTGTTTCAGGTGCATTAGTTTATTGGAGTAGAAGTGAAATTGCAGTTGATCTAAGATTAGTTTTTCAAATATTTTACTTAAGGTTGGCAATATAGATATAGGTCTAAAATTGGTGGGGTCAGTCTTACTGCCTGCTTTAAACAAAGGTATGACTTTACTGTGTTTCATTAGGTCAGGAAAAATTCCCTCATCTATACATTTATTAAAAACCATAGCTAAATGGGGTGCTACGCAATCTATGATGGAGTTAACTATTGTAACGGAAAGGCCATGCAGATCAGCAGCATTGAAATGACGAAATGCAAAGACTTGGTTGGACTCAGCCACGTTGTTTCAACAAAGATTCAGCAAGCGTGGGAGAAGAATCCAGGTCCTTGGTGGTCGAGACTGGAATGTCGGAGAAGAATTTAACAAAAGCTTCGGCAACCTCGGCGTCTGTACTGATACAGTTACCATCAATATTCAATTTAAAATCGAGGTTGCGTGGTTTGACTCTTCCAGTCTCGTGGTTAATAACTTGCCAAGTTGACTTTGCAATATTTTTACTATTTACAATCTTATTTTTTATGAATCTAGATTTGGCCTCGTTACATACACGTTTAAATAATTTAGAATAATTACGCACATATTCAACGAAAGACTCACTATTATTCACTGTTTTTTCATCATAAAGGCTGTATAGTTTATTTCTACTAATTAATATTCCTGTCGTTGCCCAATCATTAAATTTGAGACAATCGTTAACCTTCAGTATTTTTGGTTTAAAAATATTATCATATTCTATTTTAGTGGCATTAAATACCCTATTGTATAACAAATTTGCATCATCACAAAATTCAAGATTTGAGATTTTTGTGGTAACGTTATTATTAAATTTATTTAACCTAGCCTCAGTGACGTGGATGTATTTAATATTTTTTATTGTTTTATTAATATTAATATTAAAATCTGCCCTCAACCCGCAATGATCAGACCTTAACTTATTTATTACACACAAGTTTGTTGATTCTATGTTGGTAAATATATTATCAATACAGGTCTTTGAACTAGCAGTAATTCTAGTAGGTTCAAAAAAAGATTAATTAAATTGTAACATTTGAAGAATGTTAAAATCTTTTTCGAAAGGGTCGAAATCACCAAAAGATCAATATTAAAGTCTCCACAGACAATAATACCCTTATTTGTGTTATTGAATTTTTGAAGAACAGTCTCCATAATTTCCTCAAAAATATCATAAGAACCGTTAGGATTTCTATATACGCTTATTACAACAAGCCGCTCCAATTCTATACAAGCCATCTCAACGGTACGTTCAACCGATAGATTTACAATATCAGTGCGTTCCTTGTATTTTAAAGAATTTTTAATAATAATTAAAGAACCTCCAGAGTCTCTAACCGCATTATTTCTTATGAACGAACTGCAAACATGGTGATTGTCAAAACTAAACATGAGTTGGTTGTTGTTGAGCCAGTGTTCAGTAATACAAATAATGTCAATTTTGTTACAACAAAGAAGTTCCAACTCATGGAATTTTCTTAACATGCCCTGAATATTTTGAGAAATAAGTTTTAAATTATAATCATGTTTCTTAGTATTTAAAGATTTAGTATTTATTATGGGCATGTCTATAGCAGCTTTGCGAGAGACAACTGTCTCTGTTGTCTGGTCACTTAATTTAAATGCTCTATAGGAGCAGTCAAATCCGCCAAAAGAGCGGATGGTTGGTGTTGACTAGAATGAGTATGACTAGAATAATTATGACTAGAATTACAGGAGGGGTGTATATAAATAATGTCATTTCTGTTACTCTGCTCAATAGAAGCAGTCGTCAAATTTACCAATAGATTGGCAGAATTTAAGTAATAGGACAGCGACAATGCTATCTGTCTTCGATTGAATTGATTAAGATAGAACCTTCCTTTAATTGAATAATATTTCTTAATAATCGAATTAAAATCTATACAATGAAATTTATTATTATAACATGTCAAATTATGTAGCATCATGTTCTGATTATGTCTTATACTATTATTATCATAACTAGCATTATTGCAAAATGGAAATGTAAACAAAATTATTTTTTTAATGTTAGTAATCGCGTCTAATCTTGAAACATATGTCGCTAGGTCCTCTATGTTTACATTTCCAGCTGACAACATTACGCCAAGTACCATGAAAGATGGGACCAATCATACGCAGCCGAGTTACATACCGCCAACCATCACACAACGCGGACCTTATCAGCTTCAACCGGAATACGTAACGTCAACCATCACACGACCTTCCCAACAACAAGGGGTTTTTACACTTTCAACCTTCATAGAACATGAACCTCCACAACCACTAACAACCTTTATGCCTCAAAACACCAAAGAACATGACCTTTATCAAGCGCATACATACCTTACGTCGCAAACCGCCACAGAGCACGAGTCTCACCAACCACAAACTGATGTATGTTTGTGGTGCGTGGTGTGGCGCAAGTTAATACTGACAGACTAGACATAGCACAAAACACCACTGAACAAGAATCTTGCCAACTGCAAACATACCTCACGCAACACAACACCACGGAATTAGGGTCTTGCCAGCCACAAGTTGACGTCATGCCTCAAACTACAGAAGGACATCAACCTCAAGGTACGGATTGTAATAATTTGGTCAGAAAAGGTCGTAACAAAGACTTTTGTTTCTATTGTGAAACACATGTATTAAACTTTGCTAGACATAATATAATAAGACAACACTACCTTGAAGTTGACGTCCAAAAGATCCAAGCTTCTTCAAAGAAAAGTGAAACCAGAAGAAAACTAATAACCGATTTAAAAAAGAAAGGAAACTATATCGCAAATGTGGTAAGATATGAAAGACCAATGAGAATGGAAAAAGGTATAAATCAGAGTGATTATTTGCCATGCCCAAACTGCTTAGGATTCTACGCACGAAAACAGTTAGGTATGGAAGCATAAGAAAAAATGTAGTCCAGGGCTTTCAGGCAAACGCAAGCAGAGGCACAAAATCTTATGTGTCGCAACTCATCGCACACTCCTTCGAAAGCACTCGAAAAGGTGTTTTCCAGAATGCGCGCTGACAAAATTTCATTTGTCGCAAAACAAGATCCCATAATTTGTGAATTTGGGGAAAATTATATAAAAATACACAGAGAAGAACACTTTATACCTGTCACTTCTAGAAAAATGAGGGAGTTGGCGAAATTATTAATAGAAATACAAAAGAAAAAAACTGAAATAAGGACACTTTTTGATGCACTTAAGCCTCAAAACTACGACGTATTGGTAGCAGCCACCAAAACTGTAGCTAAATACGATGAAAACTGTGATCGTTACTGTTCACCGACGTATGCGATGAATATAAGTACATCAATCAAACAATGCTGCCACATAGCTATCAAAAGAATTCTCAAAACAGAGCCCAGTATACAATGCGCAGATATGCAGGCCGATCAAAGAACTTTAGTCCAATTAATAGAATCGAGCTGGAAGTTTGACATTTCCAGCAATGCGGCTAATGATTTGAATCTCAAAAAATGGAACAAAGTCACGATTGTGCCATTAGCAAGTGATTTGAAATCATTAAAAGATCATTTGTGCTTAGCAGCTCAAAATGCAGCTGTTCAGCTAAAACGAGACGAAAATTCTCAGAACACGGCAGCCTACAACGAATTAGTAGAAACTGTTTTCTGTCGTGCTCTACTTCTTAACCGAAGACGGCCAGGTGAACTGCAAAGGCTCCTGCTTAGTACTTATGTAGATAACGAACATAACGATTACCAATACGAAGAGTTTGATTGTACTTTGGCCGCAGCCGAAAAGATTTTGGTACAGCGATTCAAACGTATTGTGATTCGGGGTAAAAGATCAAGAGGGGTCCCGGTACTTTTCAGTACAGACGTTCAGCAAGATCTAGACCTATTGATTTCCTTGAGAAGTAAATATATTGATCCAAACAACAAATTCCTGTTTGCAAAAACAGCTTGTATGACAAGCTTATGCGGATATAAAGTCCTACAAAAACATGTTAAATTGTCCGGGGCAAAAAATCCTGAAGCTATTCTTCTACAAAATTACGAAAACATATTTGGCTACCTTGACTCAACTTTTCAACATGACTGAAAATGACATTGAACAGCTTTTCAACTTTATTGGCCACACAACAGGAGTACATAGACGAAATTACAGATTGCCTGATGATATATTCCAGTCGGCTAAAATATCAAAACTATTAATACTGATGGAGGATGGTAAAGCCGATGCATACAAAGGAAAATCTTTGGATGAGATAAATATAAACATGGAAGAAAATCTAGAAGGTCAAGGGTTAGACAGAGAGGACATCTTAAACTATGCTGAAAGTGAAAATACACTTCAAGAACCAGGAAATGTTATGTCAAATAATACACTTCCAGATCTCGAAACTCTACATAACGAAAACTGCACATCCTCTGGCAACCAACCATTGGCGGATGTATCCAATAAAACTTCACGATCCACAAAAAGAAAACAGATGGCGCCACCATCGTACAAGTAAATACAGCTCTGTCAATAAAAATATCTATTAATCTAAAAACTTAACATAAAAGTGTAAAAATCATTTTAAAATAATCTGCTGCTTACAACTGCAAGACACTATCGTTTGTGAACAGGTTGAATTGGTGATTCGTGTGTAATTTGAACTATTACTATTGACTGTGAATCAGCTGACTATTGTTTACATAAAGTGAAAACACAAGATAATTTTATAAAAACATCAAACTGTAAGTACTTCTGACTCCAATGAATGAAAATGTGTAGCGAAATAACTGAAATGTTACATCATATTCGTAATTACCATATCTACAATACGTTGGTGAATTCAAATTAAATACTGAGGAAAGAATAACCAATCAGCTGATGTGTATGTCTACATCACTTCTGCCATCTACCGAAGTATAGCGGAACTATCTATGCTTATTAGATATTGATTAGTACCAGTAGTTTGCGCAAAAAAAAAATAGAGGGCGACACGTGCACTTAAGATAGAAAAATAGAATACTAAATTGGGATATATCTATTAATATTATAACACTATAATTGAATTCCCTAATATGAAGTGTGCAATATGCAAGAAATGGACGGCTATAAGCGAGCGGATAGCTTGCAGCTCTTGCAGGAGAAGATTTCATTACAAGTGTCTGAACATCACAGCTGAAGTTTATAATAAGAGTGCACACTTATATGATCGATCTTGGAGCTGTCCCGAGTGTGTCTTAAAAAATAATTCAAAGACCGTGGTGAAACAAGATAATAAACCCTCTACGCCAGCCACGTCTCAGTCTCTATGTAAGACACCTAACACATCTAACAAAAACGATAAAAATCCGCAAACAACCCCTCCGATTATAAATGAAATTAAGACGGCTACAGTCTGCAACCGATCTGGTTCGCCTATAGATAATGGAATGGCGAGGCGTGTAAATAGCCTGCGCCAGGCGGGATCTTAAGATTTGGATCAAAATACCTACTGCCTACTTGACTCAAGGTTATCGGTCGGTCCGTGTATTGGTATTATATTCCACAAACCTTTTACGCAGACAGCCAGGGGTTCCGGTATGGTGCAAGCAGAAGCTCTATGCAGGTGCAGGTGAATCCCAATATCTCTGGGATCGAAGTCCAAACACACAATAGGTATCCAGCGGCACATTCACCGAATAGCACAAACACACATGCCAGTAATTTAAGCATATAATTTGCAAGTTTATGGTATTAGTAAGCTGTCCAGTGCACGGAATTAGATATTTAACAAACATTTCACAATTATCTTATGCAAAAGCGTAATTAAATAGTTCCTTCGCCCTTTCATTAAGAGGCATCGCAGCAAACAGGAAGAGACGCGGTCGCGGACCTGCGATGGCGCCGCGAGCCGCGCGTAGGCCAATCAGCGCTCAGTTTTGTCGCGATTTTCGGAACAAGTAACGCCATCCCGCAGCTTGCTACCGGAAACTCCCGTGAACTGAGCTACGCGCCAAATTTGAGGAACGAAAATACCAATTCGAACCGACCTGAGTCATAACAGTATGAAATCCTAGGTTATTATTATTATTATTATTATGTTATTTAAATTTGGAAAATGATTTGACATTTTAAAATTAAAGTGCACAACCAGATAATATCACGCAACGAAATAAACTCATTGTTAACGTACCCATAGAGAATTCATTCAGCTCACTCGAGACGGATCTAACGATTCCTGATGCCAGTTTATCTGAAGATGAGCACAGCCAGGACGATATAAGCACACCACTAACAACAAAAAGAAATCGAAGTTGTCCAGAAATAATTGTACAAAGTCATCTCGATCATGAGGCACTGAAAATGAAAATCTGGGATTTGGAACGAAAATATGAATCTGCCGAGCGTGAAATAGAACTAATCCTGTCGGAAAACTGCTATTTAAAAAGTTAAGTAATAGAATGTGAAGAAAAAATAAATCACCTGCTAAAAGGGTCGGATCCGCTTATAATCAAAAATCAGGGATCAACCATTAAGAAACTGGCATCAAGAAAGAAGATGAGGAAGGAAGGTGTTACTAAATTCAATGTAGAGGGTTCTGAAGAGGAATCATTCATCAGCTGTAACACTCCATCACCAAATAACAAAACGATCCCATCAAGACCACATCCACGGAAAAAAAACCCTGTATCAACAACACCTATAAACACCTACGACACATAAGAACGCACCTAGGATCTGCCTTATAAGTAACTACAATAATGGGGCGCTGACATTGTAAAAGAAAAGTATGAAAAGAACTTATGCCACTACCGTACGCCGGGCGGAAGTATCGACGCTCGACGTTCAAGGAGTACCGTGAACTTCCTGCTAAACTTAAAGATTTTTCAAATAATGATTTTTGTATTATTTATATCGGAGACAAGGACTTCGAATCAACAAAAAGTTACTATGACCTAATACAGTTAATGAGAAAAAGTTTCCTATAAATACAGCATACTAATATAATCCATACTAATATTATAATTCTGAATTACAAAATCTTTCCCAATCCATACTAATATTATAAATGCGAAAGTAACTCTGTCTGTCTGTTACGCTTTCACGCCTAAACTACTGAACCGATTTCAATGAAATTTGGTAGAGAGGTTGTCTAGACCTTGAGAAAGGACATAGGCTATATTTTGTCACGAAAAAAGGCTTAAGGGGGTGGTAATAAATGGGGATGAAAGTTAGTATGGGAGATCGTCATTATTCGAAGATAAAACCATGAAACTTTATATTTAGGCACTTAGTACTAAATAAATAAATATTTGTTCTAGCTTTTTGGAAATATCTACCTGTATAGACGTGAAATAAGAGATGAAAGTTCGTATGGAAGTCCTATCAAAGTTACGCTTCCACACCTAACTCCGGAACTTATTTTCATAAAATCTGTTACAGAGTTCGACTAAAGCCTAGGAAAGGTCGCAGGCTATGTTTTATTTTTTTATTTTGAGAAAAAAAAACGGCTTAAGGGGGTGGTAATAAGGGATGAAAGTTAGTATGGGAGATCGTCATTATTCAAAGATAAAACCATGAAACTTTATATTTAGGCACTTAATACTTAATCCATACTTCCATAATCCATATTCCATACTAACTAATACTAATATACTAATATACTAATATACTAATATACTTATATACTAATTATACTAATATAATATTATAAAATTATAAAATAATATTATAAATGCGAAAGTAACTCTGTCTGTCTGTTACTCTTTCACGCCTAAACGGCTGAACGGATTTTGATGAAATTTTGTATGGTGATAGATGATAACCTAGAAATGGTCATAGGCTATAAATAATAACGCCATCGTTCTTAGGGGGTAGGCAGTAGGCAGATAACTAAATTGAGTTAGTGATTTTTAGTTGTTTTTGTTGGGACTTTTGCTCTTTCACGTCTAAACGGCTGAACGGATTTTGATAAAATTTGGTAAGGTAATAGATGGTTACCTAAAAACGGATATAAAATCAAAATAGTCACGTCATCGTAATTAGGGGGTAGGAATAAGGCAGAAAACTGAATTGAGTTAGTGATTTTTTTATGGTTTTTGCTGGGAGTTTTGCTCTATCATGCCTAAACGGCTGAACGGATTTTGATGAAATTTAGTAAGGTAATAAATAGATGGTTACCTAAAAACGGATATAAGATCAAAATGATCACGTCATCGTACTTAGGGGGTAGGAAGTAGGCAGAAAACTGAATTGAGTTAGTGATTTTAAATCGTTTGTTTTAAAAGTTTACCTCATTCACGCCTTAACGTCAGAACGGATTTTTATAAGACTTGGTTAATTTAAAGATAGGATCCTAGGCACGGACACAGGCTCCTTTTTACGGCGGGAAAATACCTCATTCCCGCGGAAATCTAGCGTGATCGTGTCAAGAAGCGCATGACGCCATGGCTACTGAAATGATTTTGATGTTTTTTTTTTAAACTGAGTGTTACTAAGACTTCAAGTTAGTATTTGATCACTTTTTTAACTTAGAGGGTAGGTAGGCGCCATAATTTAGGGAATTTATGATAAAATTTTGATGCAACTGTCTTTATTTAACAGTTTTACTTGGATCGAAACTTAGCGACATTCCATCACACTACTTAACCGATTTACATTATTTACTTTTTATATTTACTAAGGAAACACTCGGAGCTATCCATTATGTGCTTAGGTTGCTTTTGAACAAATTTTGATGTGAAGTTGAGGACCGGAACACGATAGTGGGACATTGTTGCAGGGGGATTTACAGACGGGAGAAAACAAAAAAACTTATGCGGACGAAGTCGCGGGTAAAAGCTAGTTATAATATATGTTTGCCAACTTTCAAACTAAATCAACGATCAAACATGTTTAACAATAGAATTGAAATGTTTAATTACTTGCTATATTTAGATAACTTAACACATCAATATGCGTTCATTTTGGACTCGAACTCTTTTCTTTCATACTCATACGACATGTATTCTCACTCCGGATATGTTAATATATTGGGATATAAAAATATTTTTAAAGGACTGGTCGACATGATTAATAGCTTTGTTCTAGAGGTAAATACTTATAACGAGAAGATTCTTTATGATGTTAATGACGAGTTGCATTCAGAGGCAGAGTTTTTTCTTGAATAGGCATGGTAATTTCACTATAATGCATCAAAATATACAGGGTGTTCTCAACAAAATAGACATAATGGAAGCAACACTAGAAAATTTACGAACCAGAAACATTGATGTCGATGTGATGTGCCTTAGTGAAACGTTTTTAGAGAGAGGCCATGAATCAAACCTGAAACTGCTAAATTACAAAATTGGAAGCTGTTTCTCGCGAGTGGGAAAAAAAGAGGTGGCTCATGTATCCTTACTAAAAATAATTTAGTCTCGAAGCCTTTACAAATATGCCAAGATTTGAGTGTGCCTCACATTTTTGAATGTTGTGGCGTTGAAATTCCACTTCATAGATTATTAATAGTAAATATCTATCGCGTTCCTAAAATAATCTACATAAAACAATTCCTTATCTCTTTAGAGACTCTACTATACCAATTGTATAAAAAGAAACCTAAGTTTAAAATAGTTCTATGCGGAGACTGGAATCTTGACATTCTAAAAAAATGTAAAAACATTGATAATTTTGTAAGTTTGCTGCACAATTATAACTATAAATGTCATATTACAGTTCCCACTAGGACAATCATGTATAGATCAAATTGCGACTAATATAAAAACTATTAAGTCACAGGTTCTGGTTGTGCACTTTAATTTTAAAATGTCAAATCATTTTCCAAATTTAAATAACATAACAATAATAATAATAATAACCTAGGATTTCATACTGTTATGACTCAGGTCGGTTCGAGTTGGTATTTTCGTTCCTCAAATTTGGCGCGTAGCTCAGTTCACGGGAGTTTCCGGTAGCAAGCTGCGGGATGGCGTTACTTGTTCCGAAAATCGCGACAAAACTGAGCGCTGATTGGCCCACGCGCGGCTCGCGGCGCCATCGCAGGTCCGCGACCGCGTCTCTTCCTGTTTGCTGCGACGCCTCTTAATGAAAGGGCGAAGGAACTATTTAATCTCGCTTTTGCATAAGATAATTGTGAAGTGTTTGTTAAATATCTAATTCCGTGCACTGGACAGCTTACTAATACCATAAACTTGCAAATTATATGCTTAAATTACTGGCATGTGTGTTTGTGCTATTCGGTGAATGTGCCGCTGGATACCTATTGTGTTTGGACTTCGATCCCAGAGATATTGGGATACACCTGCACCTGCATAGAGCTTCTGCTTGCACCATACCGGAACCCCTGGCTGTCTGCGTAAAATGTTTGTGGAATATAATACCAATACACGGACCGACCGATAACCTTGAGTCACGTAGGCAGTAGGTATTTTGATCCAAATCTTAAGATCCCGCCTGGCGCAGGCTATTTACACGCCTCGCCATTTCATTTTGGTCCTTCAGACGTCGAATAATCAGTTGCCTAACTATCGAATTCAATTAATAATTGTTTCTTTGAATAACCTATTTGCTAGCCACGCTTGCGGTAAAACAAGATGGCGCATAAAGGGGTTTTAACGTTTGACCAACAATTCGCTATTTTAACAGCAAAAAAAGAAGCCTTTTTTGAAAGAGTAAATCGTTTGTTTACCTCGTCGTTAAATGTATCGTCGTTTGAGTGGAGATCGAATGAACAGTTCATGATAGAATCGGAAACGATAGACGAATTAAAGTCGAAGTTTGAGAGCATCATTGACGAGCTGAATCATTTAGTTTTGACGGACGATCCAGAAGCTACCCCCGATTACGCACCGGTAATAGCTTTTGAGGAGTTATATACGCGTATTAAACGCATTCGTAACAAATTTAGTGCCTCCTCTTCGTCACCGCCGCCGCCGCCTCGTTCTAGTGATTATATAGGCATTAAGTTGCCTCCCATTGAGATACCAAGCTTCGATGGTAGTACGGAGAAATGGCCTATGTTTCACGAATCCTTTAAAGCTAATGTTCATAATAATCATCAACTGACTGACTCGCAGCGTGTGCAGTATTTGATTGGTAAACTGACTCATAATGCTTTGAGGGTCACCGCTGGTATTGTACCTACCGGTGAAACTTATAAAATTATTTGGGAAAGTTTAGTTAAAAAATATCAAGATAAGAGGTCACTGGGAACTTATTGTTTAAACAATATTCTAGATTTGAAACAATGTACTAACTCGGCGAATAGCCTAGATACTTTCATTGAGAAATATTCTGCTTCAATATCTGCTTTAAAGCAATTAGAAATACCAGATGTTACAGATTTTATCCTGTTACATTGTGCTTTGCGAAAACTTGATACTCAGTCAGTTCAAGCTTTCGAACTGTCAGTGCGCAATAAAGAAATACCTACATACAATGAGTTAATCTTATTTGTACGTGATCAAGTTAAGATCTTAGGGCGTTCTCTTACAAATAATAATGTCAGTTCGAACTCTAACCCGCGTTCAGTTACTAGTTCAAATAAACCTGGACAAGCCGGAGGGTCTTCTACCCGCTCTAATACACACAAAGCTTTCATAACAAAAAATGATGATACAATGTCAGCTGTCACATCAGTTTGTGGATACTGTAATAAAGCAGACCATAAACAATTGTATGAATGTGCTCAATTTAAATCGCTAAGTACACCACAAATTAAATTTGAAGTTGTGAAATCAAAACACGGTTGTGTGAATTGTTTGAGTATGTCACACACGGTCTCTGCTTGTAGCTCTTCATCAGTCTGTGGAACATGTGAGAAGCGACATCACACCATGTTACATTTTGAAAAGAGAATTAATAATACTCATTCTCACACAGTTCAAGGATTCACTGATGATGATGATGATAATGGTGACTCACCTGTTCCCAGTAGTTCAGATGATGATAACTTAACAAACCCAGATTGCTCCTCAAGCAATTTAGAGAATTCACCAGATATTTCTGGTATTGAGAGTGCATCTTTGTCACTAAATGTTAATTCAAAGCCAAGCTCTAATATATTGCTTGCTACGGCTCAAGTATATGCAAACTGCAATAATAATAAAAACAAAGTTCTTATTAGATGTTTGTTAGACAATGGGTCACAAAATAATTTAATAACAGTGGGTTGTTGTAAATTACTTAACTTACCGATCACACCATTGAACAATTCTTGTGTAAAAGGAGTTGGATTAACCTCTCGGCCTATACTGGGATATGTAAGTGTTAAATTACAATCCCGAGTTTATCCAAATAATAAATATGATATACAAGCTCTGGTGGTGGATTGCATCACTGATCAATTACCTTCTCGTTTCATGGAGAAGTGTGACATGGCTTATTTAAATGACATACCGCTGGCAGATCTGACTTGGAATATTCCTGGCAGTATTGATCTTTTATTGGGAGCTGAACTATTTCCATATGTCTACTTAGGGAATAGGGTTGATTCTGGTTCTCGGGCACCTCCTGCAGTGATGACAGCTTTTGGATATGTGCTTATGGGTGATTATCCAAGTACTGCTAGTACTAGAGTTACATCTTCTCATACCTCTTTTACAGCTTTAGGACTGAATGATTTGGTGCAGAAGTTCTGGGAGCTAGAGGAAATTTCACCTAAGCAATTCCTTAGTCCTGAAGATACAGAATGTGAGAATCTGTATACATCCTCTGTTATTCGAGATAGTGACACAGGTAGATATTCGGTTGCTTTACCTTTCTGTAGGAGTCCTGATGAATTAGGAAACTCGCGTTCGAGTGCTCATCGCAGGCTGCTGGCGCTGGAAAGAAAATTTAAACAAGTACCTACTTTAAAGGAGAATTATATGAAGGTGATAGAAGAATATATTGAAAATGATTACCTTTCTGAAGTTCCTGAATCCGATATTGGTGATGGTGGTTATTATATTCCACATCATGCCGTTGTTCGCCCGGACAAGCCGATGCCACGCGTCGTGCTAGATGCCAGTGCAAAGACACATACTGGTGTGTCATTGAATGATGTTTTACATGTTGGACCGAATCTACAGGCCGATTTGTTTTTGTTGTTATTACATTTTCGACTGTTTCCTGTAGCTATTACAGCTGATATTAAACAGATGTATTTACAGATCGAAGTGCCCGAGCATCATCGCAAATATTTGCGCATATTATTCCGTTTCGATGAACATGATGTGATTCGAACGTTTCAGTTCAATCGGCTCCCCTTTGGCTTGAAGTCGAGCCCTTTTTTGGCCATGCGCACTCTGCGTCAGTTGGCCTCGGATATGAAGCCTCACTGTCCAGATGCTGCAGAAGTTGTCCAGTTTAAGCTGTATATGGATGATTTAGTTCATTCTGTTCCAGATGAGGATTCTGCGACTGCTTTAGCACAGGAGTTGATACTGCTGTTCAAGGCAGGAGCCTTTGATTTAGTTAAATGGAAAAGCAATTCCTTAGCATTGTTGGAGAGCCTTCCTGAGTCACATCGTGGTTCAGTAGAGTTTTCTGATGGCGGCAAGTCTGTGTCTAAAGTTCTAGGATTGGCATGGGAACCAGTGGAGGACATTTTCTATTTTACCACTTCTCAAGTTGATGAACGATGTACTAAGAGGAATATACTATCTGTGGTAGCCCGCTTGTTTGATGTCTTGGGACTCGTTGCTCCGGTCATACTTTATGCTAAGCTTCTAATTAAAGAACTCTGGCTGATAAATATAGGTTGGGATGATACCCCTCCGGAGAGCATAATAAGAAGATTTGCAGCTCTGACACAGGAATTGCCTCTGCTTTCATCTGCGAAAATTCCAAGACATGTGGGCGTTTCCAAGGATTGCACTGTTAATATAGTGGCTTTTTGTGATGCCAGTATGAATGGCTATGGTTGTGTGGTATATCTGCACATAACTGATGGGAACGGTGTCATGGTAAGACTCTTATGTGCTAAGTCGAAGGTCTCACCAACCAAAGTTGTTACTTTGGCCAGATTGGAATTATGCGCTGCATTGTTGATGTCCAAGCTGGTAAAAACTGTACGTGACACGTACCGCGAACGTGTTCTCATCACCGGAATTTACGCATTTTCAGATTCGACAGTTGCGTTATCTTGGATCCATTCGTCCCCACATCGTTGGTCTGTTTTTGTGAGCAATCGAGTGTCTCAATGTCAAGAGAACCTTGCAGCACAGAATTTCTTTCATATAGCTGGCGTGGAAAATCCAAGTGATTGCCTGTCACGAGGTTTATTGCCTTCACAGATTGTATCTCATCCTCTCTGGTGGAATGGTCCGTCGTGGATGTGCTGCCCCACCACAGAGTGGCCTATCAAGGACTTTGCTCCTTCAAATTGTGAAGACCTGCCGGAGCATAAGGTGAATGTTCTCGCTACTACGGTTTCTCACGGGAATTCACATATTTTGCATGAGCTGGCTCAACGTGTCTCTTCCTGGGATAAATTGCTGGTTGCTGTTGTTTATGTCCTTAGATTTATAAAAAAGATCTCAGCTGCAAAAACAATTCATAACCTTATGAAAGCTGAATCAGCTGTAATCCGTGCTGTTCAGCAGATTCATTTTGCAGAAGATATTGCTCTTCTTAAACGGAAGATGTCACCGGCTAAAAAGCTTTTACATCTATCTGTTTTCCTGGATGAGGATGGGATTGTTCGAGTCGGAGGACGCCTCTCCCGGTCTGATTTACCTTACGAGACAAGACATCCAGTTCTTCTACCAAAACATGATCATGTCGTCAATCTGATCATCAGTCACTATCATAAGTTAAATTGTCATGCTGGGCCAGGTCTGTTGATGTCAATTTTGCGACAACGGTTTTGGATATTGGATGGCAGAACTGTGATTAGGGCGAAGGTGCGACAGTGCAATTCTTGTTTCAGAGTTAATCCGAGACATCCTACACCGAAGATGGCTGATTTACCAGCATTTCGAGTTCAAGAAGCGAAAGCCTTTGTCCACACTGGAGTAGATTATGCGGGTCCACTTCGCATCACTCTTGCTCGCCGTCGAGGACAGCATGCCCAAAAGGCTTATATTTGCCTGTTTGTGTGTCTAGTCACAAAGGCAGTTCATATTGAACTGGTGTCTGACCTATCGTCCGATACTTACCTAGCCGCCTTTAAACGCTTCATAGCTCGCCGTGGCCCTGTATCTTGTCTCTATTCGGACAATGGTACCAATTTTGTAGGAGCGAAAGCGCAGTTAGAAGAATTCAATAGGGCTTTGCAACGGGAACTGGTTAGTCATCGCATCGAATGGAAAATGATACCGCCACGTGCTCCACATTTTGGCGCGATGTGGGAGTCAAATGTAAAGAGTCTAAAAACGCATTTGTATCGGGTCATAGGGAATCAACTCCTGACTTATGAAGAGCTACAGACAGTCTTAATCCAGATTGAATGTGTTATGAACTCGCGTCCTTTGAACGTGGTAGCCTCGGATCCTTACCCAGAAGTGATTACACCAGCACATTTTCTAATGTCTACTCCATTACAGTACTTACCTGCGACAGAAGTCTCTGATTCGAACCTTATTCAACGTAAAAAATTGTTAGATCAGATGGTTCAGTCTTTTTGGAAAAAATGGCGATTAAAATATCTGCATACTTTGCAAGTCAGACAGAAATGGGCTACTCCGGAAAACCCTGTCAAGGTTGGGACTGTAGTACTCGTGGGGCAAGATGATTGCTCCCCATTAAGCTGGCCTCTAGGTACAATAATTGAATTATTCCCTGGTAAAGACAATATAGCGCGCGTGGCGATGGTGAAGACGAGGTTCGGTACGTTCAAACGTCCTGTAGTGAAATTGTATCCTATACCTACACAATAACATATGTATCTTAATTAAACTTTTCTCTGCAATGATGTTCTCCCTCTTTGTTGTTGTCATTAAAAATATTACTTAGTAGATAAATATCATATTTTTGCGTACTGAAAATTCCATAATATTAGATTCAAATTTAAATAGTGTATAAAAGGAAAGCATAATCACAACAGTCAACCTTCTGTGTTAACTAGTCATCCTCAGTTCAGTCAATTAATAAATTTTGTTTGAGTCTGTAATCTCTTTGAAAATCTCACAACACTCTGTGTTAATTAGTCACGCTTATTCAAGTCAATAAATAAATATCTTTAAATTTATTATAAATATTTCGTTTTTCGAAGTTTACCAACTTCCAAAGGGGGGAGCATGGTTGTGCACTTTAATTTTAAAATGTCAAATCATTTTCCAAATTTAAATAACATAACAATAATAATAATAATAATAACCTAGGATTTCATACTGTTATGACTCAGGTCGGTTCGAGTTGGTATTTTCGTTCCTCAAATTTGGCGCGTAGCTCAGTTCACGGGAGTTTCCGGTAGCAAGCTGCGGGATGGCGTTACTTGTTCCGAAAATCGCGACAAAACTGAGCGCTGATTGGCCCACGCGCGGCTCGCGGCGCCATCGCAGGTCCGCGACCGCGTCTCTTCCTGTTTGCTGCGACGCCTCTTAATGAAAGGGCGAAGGAACTATTTAATCTCGCTTTTGCATAAGATAATTGTGAAGTGTTTGTTAAATATCTAATTCCGTGCACTGGACAGCTTACTAATACCATAAACTTGCAAATTATATGCTTAAATTACTGGCATGTGTGTTTGTGCTATTCGGTGAATGTGCCGCTGGATACCTATTGTGTTTGGACTTCGATCCCAGAGATATTGGGATACACCTGCACCTGCATAGAGCTTCTGCTTGCACCATACCGGAACCCCTGGCTGTCTGCGTAAAAGGTTTGTGGAATGTAATACCAATACACGGACCGACCGATAACCTTGAGTCACGTAGGCAGTAGGTATTTTGATCCAAATCTTAAGATCCCGCCTGGCGCAGGCTATTTACACGCCTCGCCTTTTTCGCCTTTTTGACCCTTGCTCTTTCAGATCATCATGAAACAGCGCAATTTATCTCTTTTTCAGTAAGAAAATTAGACCATAAACAATTTTACATTGAAAAAAGAGACTCGGATAACTTAAAGAAATTCAAAGATTGCATAGCCTCTCTATCTTTTTCGGAAGTATTCGATAAAACTGATTCTGAATCTGCATTTCGGGGAATTTCATGACTTACTATCACTTTTTCACAAATTATGCTTTCCATTAATACGCATTAAAGTTGTATTTAAACATACAAACAGTAATTGGTTAACAAAAGGACTAAGACGATCGTGTGTATGTAAAAGGAAATTATATCTAAATTATATATATGGAAAATCAAACAAAACTACCAAAAAAAAACAATATAGAACATCCATACTAATATTATAAATGCGAAAGTAACTCTGTCTGTCTGTCTGTCTGTCTGTCTGTTACGGTTTCACGCCTAAACTACTGAACCGATTTCAATGAAATTTGGTAGAGAGGTTGTCTAGACCTTGAGAAAGGACATAGGCTATATTTTGTCGCGAAAAAAGGCTTAAGGGGGTGGTAATAAGGGATGAAAGTTAGTATGGGAGATCGTCATTATTCAAAGATAAAACCATGAAACTTTATATTAGGTCTTTACCTATGAAATTGCCGTTTTGTATGAAAAAATTCAAACGATTTTTTTTTCATATAATTTTTATTTGTATTAAGTGAAGTAATTACCCATACCATCAATGCATCTTTGCCAACGCAGTGACAGTTTATTAATGCCCTTCTTAAAGAAATCAGCTGGACGAGAGGCAACAAATTCTTCAAAGGCGTTTTGAACTGCCTCTTGGTTATTGAATTTTTTTCCAGTCAAGAAGTTATCCAAATTCTGGAAAAAGTAGTAGTCTGTAGGGGCAAGGTCCGGTGAGTACGGTGGATGAGGGAGAGCTTCCAACCCCAGTTCTTGCAACTTGGAGACCGTCATTTGTGCGGTATGAGGTCGCGCGTTGTCGTGCAGGAGCAGCGGAGACGAGCGATTGACCAATGCTGGTCGGAGACGTGCCAGCTTCTCCATCATTGTGTTCAATTCTTCACAGTACACATCTGCAGTAATACTCTCCCCATTTGGTAAGAAGCTGTGATGAATCACACCGGTGCTAGACCACCAAACAGTAACCATCACCTTTTTAGGGGTAAATTTTCGTTTAGGGCATTGTTTAGGTGCTAAACCAGGATCCAACCAACTTGCTGAGCGCTTACGGTTATCAAACAGAATCCATTTTTCATCACAGGCGACAATGCGGTTCAAAATTCCTTCATTTGTGTGTCTGTTGAGCAATGCACGGCACGTCTCGACGCGTACTTGGCGCTGGCGATCATTGAGTTCGTGGGGCACCCATTTGTCAAGCTTTTTTACCTTGCCAATTTGACGCAAATGGACCAATATTGTTTTGATGCTAACGTCGAAAGCTGCTGCTAATTCAGCCGTAGATTGAGTATCATCAGCTTCCACGATCGCCTTTAATTCGTCTGCATCGACCAAAGTCTTCGGACGACCGCGGGTTTCATTTTTCAGGTCGAAATTTCCAGAACGGAAGCGAGCAAACCAATAACTAGTGGTTCGTTGGTTTGTAGTGTTAGCTCCGTACACGTCGTTGATGTTGCGAGCCGCTGGTGCCGCGTTGCTGCCACGACGGAACTCATCTCGAATTTTTAACGTATCCATGTTGACGAAAATGATTGAAATGCAATGAAAATGTAACACTAACCAATAAACAAATGACTGTTTTTGGAAAAAGAATTCCATATTTTTAAAATGAAATTAATTTGAAATTAGAATTCTTAGCTAAACAAAAAATATTTTTAATTACAGTACTGTAAAACGGCAATTTCATAGGTAAAGACCTATTATTTAGGCACTTAATACTAAATCCATACTTCTATACTATCAATACTAATATTATAGATGCGAAAGTAACTCTGTCTGTCTGTCTGTCTATCTGTTACTCTTTCACGCCTAAACGGCTGAATGGATTTTGATGAAATTTGGTATGGTGATAGATGATAACCAAGAAATGGTTATCAATACTATCAATACTAATATTATAAATGCGAAAGTAACTCTGTCTGTCTGTCTATCTGTTACTCTTTCACGCCTAAACGGCTGAATGGATTTTGATGAAATTTGGTATGGTGATAGATGATAACCTAGAAATGGTTATAGGCTATAAATAATCACGCCATCGTTCTTAGGGGGTAGGCAGTAGGTAGATAACTGAATTGAGTTAGTGATTTTTTTATGGTTTTTGCTGGGAGTTTTGCTCTATCATGCCTAAACGGCTCAACGGATTTTGATGAAATTTAGTAAGGTAATAATAGATGGTTACCTAAAAACGGATATAAGTTCAAAATGATCACGTCATCGTACTTAGGGGGTAGGAAGTAGGCAGAAAACTGAATTGAGTTAGTGATTTTTAATCGTTTGTTTTAGAAGTTTACTTCATTCACGCCTTAACGTCTGAACGGAATTTTATAAGACTTGGTTAATTTAAAGATAGAATCCTAGGTACGGACACAGGCTACTTTTTACGCTGGGAAAATACCTCATTCCCGCGGAAATCTAGCGTGATCGTGTTAAGAAGCGCATGACGCCATAGCTACTGAAATGATTTTGATGTATTTAATCACTTTTCTAACTTAGAGGGTAGGTAGGCGCCATAATTTATGGATTTTATGATAAAATTTTGATGCAACTGTCTTTATTTAACAGTTTTACTTGGATCGAAACTTAGCGACATTCCATCACACTACTTAACTTATAGGGTAGGAAGGTACCAAAATTCAGACTACTTTTTACTTCGGGAAAATATCTCATTCCCACAGGAACGTATACATAGCTACCTATCTACAACATTAAAACTCTGTCTAGAATCACATTACGCCAAAACTATTGATCTGATTTGTATACATCGGGGGTTGGCAGGTAGGTATAGTTAGTAGTATTTTAAACCGATTTACATTATTTAATTTTTATATTTACTAAGGAAACATTCGGAGCTATCCATTATGTGCTTAGGTTGCTTTTAAACAAATTTTGATATGAAGTTGAGGACCGGAACACGATAGAGGGACATTGTTGCAGGGGGACTTACAGCCGGGAGAAAACAAAAAAACTTATGCGGACGAAGTCGCGGGTAAAAGCTAGTAACTAATAAATATGTTCAACAAGTATGGGTTAACGGGATAGAAAAAGTAGGTTTTATAGACTTGGGTAGTGAGTTGACACTTATACGCGAATCGGATGCAAAGGAAATATTTGGTAGTTGGGATCGTTCGGATTGTAAGCCTATGGTGGGATTTGGCGGTGCAGTGGTCAATGCTTTGGGATCTTGCGTAGCCGAAATAAAAATTCAATCTGTTCATGCTTCAGTCCTTTGCGTTGTAGTACCGGATCTTTTTTTGAAATATCCAATGTTAATTGGACAAAGCTTTAGTGAACAAAATCATATAACCATGGTAAAAACTGATGCAGAGTTGTTGATCTTTGATAATAATGATTGTTGTAATACTAGTAATAAAAGATTAGAATTGAGGGTAGCGGAAGATATCACTATTACTAATGACAACAAAATATGTGACGTATACTGTAATACAAGTTACAATGGCTCTATATATGTTCGAAGTAGTTATCGAGCAAAACCTAATCATGAATATTGTGTTATTGAAGGTGTGTACAAATTGTGTAATGGAAAGGGTTCTATATTTCTATCTTCAATGTTAAAATCATCTTTAATACTTAAAAAGGATGAGTTGATAGCTCGTCTTGATATTATGGTTTTAGACAGTTTTGGTCTATGTGAAATAAATGCAATCAACACAGAACCATTGTTGTATCAGCCATACACATTGGATCAGTTGAATATAGGAGATATTCCGGAAGAATTTAAGATAAAACTCTTAGATTTAGTAAATTCCTTTCGAGATTGTTTTGCTAGTTCTTATAATGAATTAGGTTGTACTGAGATTGAACAAATGTCTATAGACTTAACTACTGATGAGCCCGTAGTTTATAGACCCTATAGACTTTCACAGAAAGAACGATTAGAGTTTCAAAATATGGTAGATGAACTATGTGATAGTGGTATCATTCGCGAGTCGAATTCGTCGTATGCGAGTCCAATAATATTGGTTAAAAAGAAGACTGGAGATAAAAGGCTATGCGTTGATTATCGCGCATTAAATCGTAAAACCAATAAGCAGCATTACCCTTTGCCATGTATGGAAGATCAGATGAATAGGTTAGCTGGTAATAAATTTTATACCACGCTAGATTTAGCTAGCGGTTATTACCAGATCCCTTTAGCTGAAACATCTAAACCAAAAACTGCATTTGTTACTCCTGACGGGCCATGGGAGTTTAATAGAATGCCCTTTGGGTTGGCCAATGCACCTGCTATCTTTCAGCGTACTGTAAACAAGGCTTTAGGTACGTTAAGATTTGACACTGCGGTAGCGTATATGGATGACATTTTAGTGCCTTCGGTTGATTTAGAAGACGGTTTGATTAAACTAAAGAAGGTATTAGAGAAATTTCGTGAAGCAAATTTGACTCTGAAACTTTCTAAATGTTACTTTTTTTCAACATACGTTGACTTTTTAGGCTTCGAGGTTAGTGCTGAGGGTATTCGGCCGGGGGTGAAAAAAATTGGGGCGGTTCAGAACTTTCCAACACCACAAAGTGTACATAATGTGAGGCAATTTATTGGATTAGCCAGTTTTTTTAGAAAAT
Source organism: Anarsia innoxiella (assembly GCA_947563765.1). Taxonomy (NCBI): domain Eukaryota; kingdom Metazoa; phylum Arthropoda; class Insecta; order Lepidoptera; family Gelechiidae; genus Anarsia; species Anarsia innoxiella. The sequence continues at coordinate 13,513,720 of OX387391.1, read as the reverse complement.
TTATCCATAATTTTGCGGCAATTGCTCGACCTCTAACTAAATTATTAAAGAAAGATACTGTTTGAGAATGGGGTAAGGAACAGCAATAAGCTTTTGATGCGTTAAAATCACCTAATTAATCACACGTCCAGTGCTTGCTCTGTACGATCCATCTCTTACAACTGAACTTCATACGGATGCAAGTAAGTGGGGAGTAGGGGGCATTTTGTTACAACAGCAGAAAGGCGGCGAACTTAAACCTGTTGCTTATTTCAGTCGCCAGACTTCACCAGAGGAGCAACATTTTTCATCTTATGAATTGGAAACGTTAGCAGTGGCAGCATCTCTCAGTAAGTTTCGATCGTTTTTACTCGGGATGCCATTTACGGTTGTCACTGATTGCAATTCGCTGCGTGCCACGTTCTTAAAAAGAGATATGATTCCTAGAGTTGCTCGCTGGTGGAGTTTGATCCAAGAATTTGACTGTGAGGTGAAGTACAGGGCTGGCACTGATATGACACACGTAGACGCATTAAGCAGAAATCCCACTACCGAGGCTAGGGGTCTAGGTGACGATTTAGAAATGCATACAGTTTTTACTATTACTCAAGAATGGCTACAAACAGTTCAATTAGCTGATAAAGAAATTAAACGTATTAAAGATATTATTTTAGAACAGATAACAGATTTGGAAAAGAAAACCATAAAAAAAGATTTTTGCATTAAAAACGGAAACTTCTATAAGATTACAGAAACAGGTCCAAAATGGTTTGTGCCTAAGGGTGTGCGCTGGCATATTTTAAAAGCGTGCCACGATGATATCGGCCACTTTTCGTTTGAGAAAACTTTAGATAAAATTCAGTCTGACTATTCGTTATCGTTATCAGCTCATATATGTCCCCACCGAGGGGCACGAGCCTACTCTCATACAGAGAGTGATTAGGCCGTAATCCACCACGCTGGCCAAGTGCGGGTTGGCGGATTTCACATACACCTTCGAATTTCGAATTCAGTCTGACTATTGGTTTCCAAAATTAAGAAAATTCGTTAAAAAGTATGTGCAATCTTGTTTGGAGTGTGCGCATGGAAAGGTACCTTCTGGAAAGAAGTCCGGATATTTACATCCCATTCCAAAGATTTCCAAACCGTTTCACACACTTCATACTGATCATTTGGGGCCTTTCAATGTGAGTAAGAGTAAAAATAAATATCTTTTAGTTATTATAGATTCATACAGTAAATTCATTATTCTGAAAGCTGTTAAAAGCACGAAAGCTTCTACAACGATTAAGGCATTTAAAGATTGCTTTTCAACATTTGGTTTACCCGCGAGGCTAATCACTGACCGTTATTCATCGTTTACCGGTAAGAAAATAAAAACCTATCTAGAAAAAAAAGGTATAAAACACATTATGAATGCGGTTGCTACTCCACGTGCAAATGGGCAAGTGGAGCGGTACAACCGCACCATTTTAGATGCTCTGACGTCAATGAATCACGGTCGTGATGAGTCCTTATGGGATGAAAACGTGTTAGAAGTACAATGGGGTTTAAACAACACTCTTAATAAAGGTGTTGGTAAGACCCCTTCAGAAGTGTTATTTGGTACCAGATTAGTCGGAAGTACAGAGGGTCTAATAACGTCAATCGTAAGAGATGATGAGGGTGAAATTGAAAACAATTTAGAAACGGTTAGGGCTGAAGTAGATGAACACATAAAGATTAGTCAAGAAAGTCAGAAAAAGCGATTTGATAAAATTCGATGCAAACCTAGAAAATTTGAAGTAGGTGATTTAGTACGAGTTGAAAGGAGTGTTCTCTGTCCTGGAAAGAGTAAAAAATTGGTGGCGAAATGTGTTGGACCTTACCTTATAGAATTATAGAATTATAGAATTATACCTTATAGAATACCATATAGGAACCTTATAGAATAGTTAAAGTTTTACATAATGACAGATACATGATTGAGGATACTCCTTTAACTAAACGAAAGGGAAAAGCAACGTATAAAGGAGTTTTTCCAGTAGAGCGTATCTATCCTTGGCTGAATTTCAATAGGTCTGAGGATACTGATGATGAAGAAGCAGGTACTTCTTTAAACGTAAGCCGTGATACTGTCAGTAGTAATGATTCTGAAGTAGAGAATAATGGTATTGTGGAGTAAATTTAAAGTTTAATGAAATTATGATGAAAGTGAAAGTCTGGTGTTTCATGGAATTATTTTGATTTGAAAATAGATATGTGATGATAAATTTAAAGATTATGGAAGGTTATTAATCGATATTGAAAGTAATTTTAATTTAAGGAAGGATTTTAAAGTAATTGTAGGAAAGAAAGGTAGGATATTGAAGGATATGGGAGGATTTTGTAGGAAATGGAAGGATTTATTATTTTACACTTATTATTATTGGAAGGATGTTGATTAAGTATTTAATTTTAAGAACATTAAAGTCAATGAATTTGTAATTATGTTAGTTCCAGGAATGTAGAAGTATATATCATGAGAGATTATTGTCATTCGAATTGTCTAATCATTAGTGTGTATTAGTAAATAGGTATTATACAATTGGAGTCGAGAAGTTTATGTATTGTTAATTTGCTCACGGTAGGTTTGTTATTAGTAAATTAAGCACCTAAGTTTAAGTAGATATCTAATTGGTACATTATTATTTAATTCTTATTTTGTAAATGAACTTCACGAGGACGTGACATAGAGTCAGGATGGACGAATTGTTAGATATCTTTGATTATTTATTAATTTTCTATACAACATTTTATATTAAATAGTTTAAAAAGAATACTTTTATAATACATTATGTTTTTTTTAATGTTATTTTAAAACTGGCAACACAGACCTCAAGTCGTAGCAAAAGATCACGCCATATAAAAGTAGAGTGGGTAAATAAGGGTGGTACGATTTGAGGTAGGGGTTGACGGTCGAATATTTTTAATAAGTCAGTCGGCGATTATTTCGTAAAGTGTACGGTTGTGGTGATTCTTAAGATAAGTATTATTAAACATTTATTGAATATAATTAGTTAATATTGGCCTTGTATGTTCTGTTTCTATATTATGTATAAAATATAATAAAATATAATTGAAACATTGACCTGGTGTTTTTAATTTATGAGAACCTAACTGGATATCTTTCATATTATTAATAAAAATGGTATTAAAAAGTCACCAGAAAAAATAAAAGCTATAGTAGATGCATCGGTACCAAAAAATTTGGCAGAGTTACAATCTTTTCTAGGAATGGTAAACTATTATAGAAGTTTTGTACCCGGAACAGCTTCAATATTAAGTCCCCTATATGAGTTATTGAGGAAAAATTTAAAATGGGAATGGTCTGCGGCACATGAAAATGCATTTAAAATAATTAAACAAAGTTTAGTATCTGATAAGACTTTAGCACACTTTAACAGCAAGGCGCAAATTATATTAACAGTTGATGCATCACCAAAAGGACTAGGCGCGATTTTATCCCAAATCGAGGCGGACGGTAGTGAGAAACCGATATCTTATGCGTCGCGAACACTGAATTCTGCGGAAAAAAACTATTCTCAGATTCAAAAAGAAGCGACTGCAATTATATTCGGCGTTAGGCGTTATCACCAATACCTATACGGCAGGTCGGATCCTTTTATTTTGCGATCAGATCACAAACCGTTAATTGCGATTTTTGGAGAAAGGCGCGGAATACCCGAGGTATCAGCTAATAGGCTTCAACGCTATGCAATGCTTCTGTCCGCCTATAATTATAGAGTAGAATATGTTAAAAGTGAGTTCAATACTGCAGATTTTTTGTCTCGTGCATCATTATCGGAAGCGCAACAAGTAGGACAGAGTACGAACGAGTGGCGCGCGGATGCAGGAGCGGGGGACGACCGAGCCGCTTACATTAACTTCATTATTGAAGGAACCATACCGGTTTCAATAGAACAGTTACGTAATGAGACGCACAGTGATAAACAACTAACTCAGGTGATTAGGCATATACAAAATGGGTGGCCACGAAAAATGAAAGATAGTGAACTAAAGCCATTTTTTAACTGTCGTTTGGAATTAAGTTATGAAAATGGATGTGTAATGCGGGGCCACAAAGTGGTAATTCCATTGTCATTACAAAAGAAAGTTTTATTACAAATTCATACATCACATTTAGGAATTGTAAAAAGTAAGGCAGAAGTTCGTTCGAGATTCTGGTTTCCTGGAGTTGATAAGGCTTTGGAGGAGTTAATTAATGCATGTGACGTATGTGTAAGGTTGCGCCCATCTCCACCGCGTTCGCCGCTCGCTCCATGGCCATTCCCGCCTCATCCGTTCTATAGATTGCATTGTGATTTGCTTGGTCCTGTTAACGCGCATACATATTTAGTAATTGTTGATGCCTATTCAAAATGGGTAGAATGTTACGATATGATTAGTAATACCAGCAGTTCTAAGATATTGGCAAAACTAATGGAATTTATATCACGATTTGGTGTACCACATACTGTAGTAATAATGGCACTTATTTTACGTCGGTCGAATTTAAACGATTTTGCGAATTAAATGGTATAAAACATATTACAACCCCGGTATATCACCCTGTCAGCAATGGGCAGGCGGAGAGTTATGTAAAAATAGTGAAACGGGGTATTAAAGGGGCCTTGTTGTCGTGCAAGGATCAGCATGACATGTCTAATGTTTTAAATCAGTATTTGTTTCACTATCGCAATTCAATACATAGTACCACTGGCTCGTCGCCTGCTCAGTTAGTTTTTGGAAGACAGTTACGATCAGTACTAGATTTGATTAATCCCTGTACCACGTCATCCTCGGACACTCATCTCGCCAAAAATGTCGAAAAAAAACAGTGTTTGCAGAGTAAACAGTATGGTGGCGTCGTAAGAGCAGAGTTTGAGCCAGGAGATTATATTTTCTACAAGAAATACATAAACAAAGATAAATATATACAGAAACGAGGAATAATAGTAAGGAAACAAGGTCAAGTGATGTACAGAATACAAGATTTTGAAGATAAGGAAATAGAAGTAAAAAGGCATAAAAACCAAATAACGAAATATACAGAAGGAAGTAAAAATTGTAGCACAAGTTATCAAGCACAAGAGGATCAGCAGGCGGAGAGGTTAAGTTTGCCTTTTGTCAATCTTCCAATGCAGAATGTAGATGCCAATTTGACGGGAGGGGGAAGCTTGGAAGGAACCAGCGGTACGTCAGCTGCTCAACCTGCCACTACTAGCTCACCACAGGTCGAAGCTCCGACCAGTGATCCAACTCCGCCACCACCAGCGCCTACTGCTGGAAGCTCTGCCGCTTCTAACGAATCTGCTCAAACTATGCCATCGACTGCTCGCTCCTCTAGTCGATTGCGCGATAAGCCAAGATTTGACTACAGGAGTTTCTTCTGAGTTCAGATAGAATTAGTTCATAAGTAGGTTAAGGATTTTCGGTGGAGGGAATGTTGTGTATTAGAATAAGAGGGTATCTGCGATACACCTTCGATCACTGTATGTAGGTAGTTCTAACGGATGAAATAAATGTCAGTGTGTAACGCACCACCGGCCGTTTCCTTTGTCTGTCCCTATATTTATTACCTTGCATGTACATAAAGCAGCTGTGTGTATTTGTTAAGAATCACCCTGAGTATTTCCAGAAGCAATCTGATGTAATTATAAGAAGTACTCGTTACAGGGATAAACTCTACCAACCACAGTCTAGAATTGGAATCCATAAAAATAACGCACCTAGCATGGCAACTAGAATATTTAACAGATTGCCTAAAAAAATTAAAGAATACTCGATGCCTAAATTCAAAAATGAAATTACGAACTGGTTGCTAGAAAAGATGTTTTACTCGGTCAAAGAATTCCTAGACGAAAGACACAATTAGGTGAAAGTACTTAAGTAGGTAATTGTTATCATTTAATATTTAATTGTCTTGTTTTATTAATTTTGTTATTATTTTTTTTTATAATTCTATTTTATATGTTTGTGTTTGTAAAATATAATTCTATTTTTAAATTTTGCATGCTGCGATTGTAGTAGAACATAAGAGCTCTTTTTATAATCTTACCACCAATTATGTAATATTTACTATGTTCAAGCAAATAAACGCTTTGACTTTGAAAAAAGAAAAGAGTATTGGTGCCATGGACGACTGAGCAAAAAAATCTTGTAATAAACCATTAAACCACTTGACCGTTATTAGAAGCTTATTATTATTGAGATAGGCTGTTTTGTTTCCCTTTCCTTGTTTTTTACCTATTCCTGTCCTTTTCTAGCGCCCCTTCGCCCCGCCGCGCGTGGTATTTTTCGCAGGTAGTCGTCGCGTGGTACTTTTTACCCAGGTAGCACAGGGGTGGGATCGCTCGGCGGTCTATAAATGGCCGAGCGCTCCTCGCTTTAGTTCGCGGGTCGCCCAGGTCGCGGGGTCCTCCGCGACCAACGGGGCTGTCTCGGGGCGCGCCTCTCCACCCGGGCCGTCCAATCGGGTTCCCAGCGCTGGGAGTGGGCCGTCCAATCCGGGAAAAGCTACCTACCCCACCAATCGTGGTGGAGGTACTCCCGGATTGGGTGACCCACTTCAGGGCGCTGACGGACCTGCTTGGGCACAAGCCCAACGCGCGCCCCTATGGGAGGGGAATAAGGTTCCTGCCTTCCGGGGAGTCCGAGTACCGACAGGTCCAGGCGTACCTTTCCGATTTGGAGAGGAGCCTGGAACTGTCATGGTACTCCTACTCCCTGGAGGGTGAGAGAGGCCTGAAGGTCGCAATTCGCGGCCTTCCCCTCCAAACAGACCCCGAAGCCATCAAGGGGGCCGCACCCGGCCAACCATTCGTCTTGCCCGGTACTACGGGCAGAGACGCGCAACCGCAAGGCGGGCACGGTCGCGCGTACCACAACGACGAAGCCAGCGCCGCCAACTCGACGTGGGCCCACAACAAGGGCCTCGGTGGGGCGGGCTGAGGTGGGGGAGACATCAGCGGCATCGCTGATGGCGCCAGCCAACGGCCCGACCCAGCGCGGCACCACGCGGCCCACCAACAATGAAAGTCGACCCGACGCAGGTCCCTCCGCCGGACGGAGAAGAAGGCGAGGAAGAGGCCGAGCTAGGGGCAACAGGCAGGTGAGTGAGCACCCCCCCGTAGTCACCGAGGGGGCTCAGCCAGCGCCACCAGCTGCGCAGGCACAGCACCAGCCGACCCAGAGCTCCACACCGGCCACTTCCACGGAGCAGCTACTGCTGACCATCGCCCTTCTTATCCAGAACCATCTCGGCGACAACCCCTCCGCTGCCACACAGCCAACCAGCTCCAATGGCGCCCCCCGGTAGGTTGCGAGTCGCCTACTGGAACGCGCAGACGCTGTCGGGGAAACGTCTATTGCTCGCGCACTTCCTCCGCGAGCACAACATATATGACAGCACTGGGCATCGACGTCCACACGGAGGGAGGGAGGGGACCTGCGACTGTACGCGGCCTACAAACCTCCGAGCGCCGTACTCGAGGTGAGTTAACTTCGGGGCCTCATCAGGTCGTCCCGCTCGACCATCGTAGCGGGCGACTTGAACGCTAAGCATCCCAGCTGGTACTCGACCACCAGTAACGCCGCCGGGAGAGCCATACTGCAGGACGCTATAGACCACGACTACGATGTCACCGCCCCGAGCGAACCCACCCGGTATGACCCAATGGGTCGGGTCGATGACATTTTGGACATCGTGGTCTATAGGGGCCTGCCGGGCGTACCGCACCTCCAGGTGTGTATGGACCTCCCCAGTGACCACCGGCCGGTCATCTGTGACCTCGACACGAGGACCACTCTCGTGTCCCCACCGCGCCCGCGTTACAGTACCAACTGGGATGCTTACGCCGACACCCTGTCACAGGGACTCAGCCGCAGGGGAGCTAACCGCCGCCATACGGGGAGCGCTGAAGTCCGCATCGTCCCTGAACCGTGCCCGGCAGAGGAGCGATCCGCTACCGGCTCGGCTGAGGACTTTGATAGCGGAGAAGCGCGACCTGCGTGTGCGGTGGCAGCATACCCGATGCCCAACCCTCAAGACCGCGCTTAACGCCTTGGTCGAGAGGGTGAAGGCAGAGCTGGTTGACTTCGCCAGAGAGTCGTGGGACCAGCACATCATGACCATAAGCGATGAGATTCCCTCGGTCCATCGCCTATGCCGTCAGCTCGGTAAAGAAGTCACTCCCACAAGGCCGCTGCAGAACGAGAATGGCGAGCTCCGGTACAAGGCTGAAGATCGGGCGGAGATCTTCGCCAACCACCTGGAGCTGCAGTTCTCTCCAAATCCGGCTGAAGACCACCAACACGTGGCAGCAGTTGAGTCACACCTTCGTGAGTATTTCACGCAACCGCTAGAGCCAACTGAGGACCCCATAGTCTTCTCACCTGGTCAGGTAAAGCGTGCCCTGCTGAAGTCGAAGCTTAGGAAAGCCCCGGGAGTGGTCCAGATTACGAACGAGGCGTTGCGGCACCTGCCGCACCAAACCGTCTCGGCGGTCACTCGTTTGTATAACGGCAACCTCCGGACGGGTCACTTTCCTACTTCCTGGAAGCTGGGCCGCGTCATCATGCTACCGAAGCCAGGCAAGTCTCCCATGCGAGCAGAGGGTTATAGGCCTATAACTCTCTTGCCGACACTCTCGAAGGTCTTCGAACGACTCCTGCTGCAGCACCTGCTGCCGCACATCACGCCGCGTCCCGAGCAGTTCGGGTTTCGGCCCGAACACTCCACGACGCTGCATCTCACGCGGGTGCTCCACGAGCTCGCTGACCGCCTTAACAGGCGCGAAAGCGTAGCAGTGGTGATGCTGGACATGGAGAAGGCGTTCGACAGAGTATGGCACGAGGGTCTGCTGTACAAGCTGTCGACGACAACTGCTCCTCGACGTCTGGTAAGAGTCATAGCGTCTTTTCTCTCCGAACGGAAGGTCCAGGTCGCGGTGGAAGACGCCGTATCGACTCCCCGTCAGGTGAGAGCTGGCGTTCCGCAAGGAAGCTGTCTCTCGCCGGCCTGCTATTCCCGGTACACTGACGACATCCCAGTGGTAGGGCGCGCCACTCTGGCGCTTTTTGCCGATTTTTTTGACGACACCGCCTACTGGGCGGTGTCGTTGAACCCTATCCAGGCAGTCAAATATCTGCAACCCACGCTCGATGCTCTACCCAACTGGCTCTCCAAATGGAGGTTGTCGGTGAATGTCGGGAAGACACAGGCCATGATGGTGAGTCGTAGGCAAAGGATTCCCCCGCGGTTGAAACTCTCCGGGCAAGAGATCCCGTGGTCGACCAGCGTCAAATACCTTGGCCTAGTAATAGACAAGGGATTGACGATGGTGGACCACGTGAAACAGACGCTTGCCAAAGCCAAGGTGGCTCGAGCTAAGCTGAGACCTATCTTCGCCTCGCGGCTCCCGCTGCGCACAAAGGTAGGTCTGTACAAAGCCTATGTCAGGTCGCGACTTACGTACGCAGCACCGGCATGGTACGGCTTGGTAGCCGAGTCCCATCGTCGCCGACTCCGAGCTCAGGAAAACCTGACGCTCCGCACGATCGTGAATGCCGGTCGCTATGTACGTAACGACACGATCCGACGAGACCTGCAGGTTGAGGGCTTGGATGACTTCGTGCGTCGTCTGGCCAGGGGCATGTACGAGCGGGCCGATCGCTCGGCGCATCCGCACCTGCGCGACATCGCACCGCTCCATGCTAGACCACCGGACGGCCGCCGAACTGCCAAAGCCCTCCCGCGGGAGCTCGCCACCATCGTCGAAGACGCCAGTGCTTCCCCCTCCCATACTCCCCAGCCGGGTCGAGGGGCGGGGGGAGCACTACCACGGGTCGACAACGCCCCTGAATTAATACTTAAATTACTGAATTAAAGTTTAGATTGCAAGTAATACAAAAAGAAGCTAGTGTTAGGATTATGGTATAATAAATAATTAAATTAGATTTAATATGCAAAAATGAATGCTTGTAAATTACAAATTATTAAAAATAGTTATTTTATTTTTACGTTAAAATTAAACTAAACGCTTTTCTCAATATTTTTGTTATTGAAACGAAACGCTTGGTAAAGCGCGGGAAAGGGAACAAGTGTCAGATTGACATTAGCAAGGAAACGAAGAACAGGGAGATTGTATAAAATCAATTATATATTAACGAAATGTATTGTTATTTGAAGATAAAACATGATTTGGATTGTGGTGCAGTGTATTTAAGATGAGTATACTTTCATACTTTTCCTTATTAGAGTTGTTAAAGTTCATAAATGTAATCTAAAATGTAACTATTGGTTTAAAAGAAGATAATATTTGACGTAGGGCCCTGTGCCGGAGGTTTCTTGCCGCTTTCTTCCTACCGGCTATACAGGAGTGAAGCGGTAGTAGTTTTAGATAAATTCCTTTTCATTTCAATAAAACCTAACCTTTGAAATCTATTCAAGTTGTTTCATTTACTATATAGGTATGCTCCTATAAAACCAGAATCATTACATGGTGTTTCTTATATTTTCAGAAGTGGGATAACCACTCGATGCGTCCGACAAAGAAATGAGATTACGTAAGAGAGATGAGAGTTTTGAGCAACCGCAACTAAAGTTTCAATGGAAGAGGAACTGACCTAGGATGGAGCCGTGATCAAGAATGAATTAGTTTGTGTTATCAAAACTTGCCTACCTGTTTTCTCACCTAAGTAGAAGTATCAATTTATGAGTTTATTTCAAAAGTGATATACAACAAGTGAAAGGAATTATGATATGCTAACTTAGTCTCATAAAGTTGAAAATTTCTGATAACAACAAAAATGCAACAGTTAAGTAAATGTTTGGTGGTACATACAAGATCAGTTTTGAGTTGACACTGGGTCAAGCCTTTTAGAAATAGTAAAACTCATAAAATATGGTAATTTAGGTTCAGTATTTAGGTAATTAATTTGCATAAAGCCTTAATATGAGAGCTAGTCATTATCAGTTCAGCTATAGCAAGAACTTGTTACTAAAACCTGTCTGATTATCAGATAATGTGCTTAACAAGTGTATTTAACAGAATTTAAGTAGAAAAAGTATAAGGAAGTGTTTAATATTATCTTGTACTAATTTATGTAAGTGCAATTTAGTTAATGGAATCTAGTCGATAAACAGATAGAAAATATAACACTCAATATTATTGCATTAGTATAAAAAATAGGTTATTGCTCATCAAAGAACGCACTCCATGACACCAGCTCTGGAACAATGTAGATACGTACAACAAAAATGACAAGTAGGTTAAGTATTTAATTTAGCTCTTTCGTGAAAATTTATACCTGCTTTAATTTTAAACATAATATAACTAATTGAGCAAGAGAGCATTAGTAGATTTGATTGCCATGTTAAGTTTGGTATCTGTGATGTTTTATAAACATAAATAGTGTTTTCTGAATTAGACAATGTGAAAATAGATTGTTAGTTTAATACAGAAAAGATAATTATGATTCTGTATTTATGTTAGTACTAGCTGTGCCCGCGACTTCGTCCGCGTGGAATACTGAGTTTTGTTTATTATTTATTTATTAATAAATTCAGCTTAAATAAGACAAAAAGAGTAAAGAGTCGCATGCTAAGCCCCGCCTCCTCGCGCGGCGCGTCGCGCGTGGCGCCAATACATACTACATAATTACATACATAAAAACATATTACATATATTACATATACATAAATACATATTACATAAATCCGTACTACATAATACAATACATACTACATATTATCTTGCGCGGCGCTCGCGTCGCGTTTGCTTAACCTGCGCTATTGAAATCAAAAGTAGCCTATGTCCTTTCTCAGGCTATAGCCTATCTGTGTGCCAAATTTCGTTTTAATCGGTTCAGCCGTTTTATCGTGAAAGCGAGACAGACAGACAGACAGACAGAGTTACTTTATATTAGTATGGATTTTCCCTCGTTGAATAGTAAACAAACTAAGTGTAGGTGTTATAATTTCGGTGATGAACTGATTACCTATCCGTTTCTTTGTCTAAAATGAGTATTAACTTATCACTATGATTGATTCCTGGGCTTAAAGTTCGTATAAATGTCCATCTAATTACCTCCTCAAGTTTAAAGCGTAGCTAGTTATGTAGTACTATATTAATTCTGTGGTGTAGGTAATTAGATTTTATCTGTATGTAATGTAACAGTCAGTTAAATAAAAAATCGTATACAAATCAGATCAATATTTTTGGCGTAATGTGATTATAGACAGAGTTTTTGATGTTGTAGATAGGTAGCTAGCTATGTATAGGTTCCTGTGGGAATGAGATATTTTCCCGAAGTAAAAAGTAGTCTGAATTTTGGTACCTTCCTACCCTATAGGTAAGTTAAGTAGTGTGATGGAATGTCGCTAAGTTTGGATCCAAGTAAAACTGTTAAATAAAGACAGTTGCATCATAATTTTATCATAAATTCCTTAAATTATGGCGCCTACCTACCCTCTAAGTTAGAAAAGTGATCAAATACTAACTTGAAGTCTTAGTAACACTCAGTTCAAAAAAAAAACATCAATATCATTTCAGTAGCTATGGCGTCATGCGCTTTTTGCTTGACACGATCACGCTAGATTTCCGCGGGAATGAGGTATTTTCCCGCCGTAAAAAGTAGCCTGTGTCCGTGCCTAGGATCCTATCTTTAAATTAACCAAGTCTTATAAAAATCCGTTCAGGCGTTAAGGCGTGAATGAGGTAAACTTTTAAAACAAACGATTAAAAATCACTAACTCAATTCAGTTTTCTGCCTACTTCCTACCTCCTAAGTACGATGACGTGATCATTTTGATCTTATATCCGTTTTTAGGTAACCATCTATTACCTTACTAAATTTCATCAAAATCCGTTCAACCGTTTAGACGTGAAAGAGCAAAAGTCCCAACAAAAACGACTAAAAATCACTAACTCAATTTAGTTATCTGCCTACTGCCTACCCCCTAAGAACGATGGCGTGATTATTTATAGCCTATGACCATTTCTAGGTTATCATCTATCACCATACCAAATTTCATAAAAATCCGTTCAGCCGTTTAGGCGTGAAAGAGTAACAGACAGACAGACAGACAGAGTTACTTTCGCATTTATAATATTAATAATAAAAATAATAAGTATGGATTTAGTATTAAGTGCCTAAATATAAAGTTTCATGGTTTTATCTTTGAATAATGACGATCTCCCGTACTAACTTTCATCCCTTATTACCACCCCCTTAAGCCGTTTTTTTCTCAAAATAAAAAAATAAAAACATAGCCTGCGACCTTTCCTAGGCTTTAGTCGAACTCTGTAACAGATTTTATGAATATAAGTTCCAGAGGAGGTGTGGAAGCGTAACTTTGATAGGACTTCCATACGAACTTTCATCCCTTATTTCGCGTCTATACAGGTAGATATTCCAAAAAAGCTAGAACAAATATTTATTTATTTAGTACTAAATGCCTAAATATAAAGTTTCATGGTTTTATCTTCGAATAATGACGATCTCCCATACTAACTTTCATCCCCATTTATTACCTTATTATTTGTTGGCCTTAAGCCTTTTTTCGCGACAAAATATAGCCTATGTCCTTTCTCAAGGTCTAGACAACCTCTCTACCAAATTTTATTAAAATCGGTTCAGTAGTTTAGGCGCGAAAGCGTAACAGACAGACAGACAGAGTTACTTTCGCATTTATAATATTAGTATGGAAGTATGGATGTACTTAGCCTAGGTACATAGGTATTATATGTATATGTTTCTAATCTACATCCCCACGGAAGGGAAAAAACAAAACAAAAGTTTACTATTTGTTTTGTTATATTAATAACAAACGTTTTTCCCCCGAAGGGATAAAAACGATATATTTCATGTCTTGCCTAGGCTTGACCTATGAGATAACGTCCTTCGATTTTACCTATGAAACATCGTGCCTGGGGCTCCCCGCGCCGTCTAGCCGCGCTCGGTGCACGCGCACCGCCCGCGGGAACGGGGTGCGGGCGCGGTCGCGCGAGCGCGGTACTCGTCAGTACCTTGAGATGAAGTCGGCAAGGGCTAACCTGGTCAAGCCTAGGCAAGACATGAAATATATAGTTTTTATCCCTTCGGGGGAAAAACGTTTGTTATTTCATGGTCTGTGCCGTCGGCTTGACCTATGAGAACTATTTGGGTTCTGACGACGCGGGGGAAGCGTACTGTGAATTTAGAGTGTATGATAAAGGGTAAGAAAACGTGCTTTTGGAAATAAATAATAAAAGAGACTAAGAAATTCGTGAAAATCAAACATCCTTTTATTAAGAAACAAAATTATAATCACAGAACTTTCAGTCTATAATTAGGAACATAAAATAAAAATAAGCAGCTTATCACACCGCTGAAAAGCTGTTATTAACTAAACAGAGATCATTTGAATCATCTTTGGGAACATTATTAAAGATAATCTCTTTAAAGTAATGTCTTATCACATTATGGTCACTCTTCCAGTTACCATTTCTTAAAATTATATCAATAGGAACATTATTATCATTTCTCAAGGAAGCCACCGCAGATCGAACGCTTCCCGGTGGAAATGGAATATTCAGTGCTGACAAAGCCGTGATAATCCATCCAGCTATAATGGCCTTAGACGCCGGAGACACTTTGCCTCTGGAGGTGATAAACAAGGAATTAATCTGATTTCCTCCTACATTTCTTCTCGTCGCCGAAACTGCTAGGTACAGTTTAGTCCAGTACACCAGATCGAGCTTTTGATTTGGGATTTGAGAAAGTTTTCATGCAGAATGAGTATGTGAACGGCTGTCTGTTTTCGATCCAAAATCTGGCCAGAATATTATTGGGGATTCCTCTATGGAGATGCTATCACTGTTAATAATAAGTAGAGTTAGGTCGTGAACCCCTCTTCCAGAAGCAAGTAACAGTAACAGAGCGAGGAGTCGTGATACTTGAAAAAGTTATTCTCTTGAACTGGTGTAGCATTTAGCCAGTCCAGTAACTGTTTAATATCCTAGATTTGTTACTTGGTAGACTGAGGTTTAGCTAACTCAATAGCTTTTAACATTTGTGTAATCACAGGATTGCCAGAAATTGATTCCCTGTGGCAAGGATCGGCAAAAGTTGCAATCATCGATTTGTGCAGTTTCATGGTACTCGGGGATAGTTTCATTATTCTATGTAGGAAACTCAAGTGTAGTGCTACCGATGCTACATCAGGCTTATTAGGGTTTATACCTAGATTTTGACACCTTGTAAGCCATGATTCAGATGGGCCAGCACACGTGGTATCAGCGACGGGGGAGGAAATATCCGTGCTAACTTGAAAGCCCATGTCTTGCTGAAGGCATTTATCTGTCAGTTGTTTCGATCTGGTTCCCCCTTGATTCCTT
Organism: Anarsia innoxiella; assembly: GCA_947563765.1. NCBI lineage: Eukaryota > Metazoa > Arthropoda > Insecta > Lepidoptera > Gelechiidae > Anarsia > Anarsia innoxiella. The sequence continues at coordinate 13,498,340 of OX387391.1, read as the reverse complement.
ATATAGGCTACCACTGTACGGTTGTCCGACTGCACAATGATCCCTTCTAGGGATGTTCAGCGACTTCTCCATATTTATTACCCAACCCCGCTTTGACAAGAATTCTGCTGTCAACATAGCATCGTTTCTTAGTTTTTCCGGATCCCGATTTTTATGAGGAAATCCCCTTTCTGCAAAAACTGGGGAACTTTGTAGTGGTTCATCAAACGAAACTTCTATGGAGCTAGGTACCTAGTTGTTGAGACCTCTGAGGTTGATTATTGGGCGTATCTTGTCGTCCGTCTTTTGCACTCCGAACATAGTTGACAAAAAGCCTGACCGAACTGGAGAAGTTTCGAGCACTCCCTGATTTAACATTTTTTGAATCTCTGAATGTAACTGATTTGTCTCGAACCTTTTTAAGATTCTAGGAAGAAAAGGAATTAGAGGGGGTTGCTTGACGAATGGGATCGTATAGCCTTTTATTATGTTCAGGATACTTGATGGCGCCCCCTCCCCCCTCCAAACCCCCCAAAAAAAAAAAAAAGAAAGAAGTTGGCCGCCTTGGAATGTCTCAGGAGCTCTTATGCCTCTTAGATGCATGATCTTTAGAGGACTCGTTTCTGGAGGAGGACTGGCTCTGGTTTCGGTTCTTGTTTTTGTAATAAGATGGTCGTTTGAAAGTCTCATGCGTCTTGGTCGAGGCTTGTTTTCTGGAACGGTGGAAGGGCTTCGCTTTAAACGCCTTGGATGTTGTGGGCTTGGGCTGACGTGATGGAGAGTAGAATTGTTGACCCGACGCGACCTTCTTCTGAGGGTTACTAAAAAAAGATTGTTGAGAAGGTTGTTTCAACAGTTCAGCCAGTTTTTCTTCACAAAATAAATGAGACGTAGAAGGAGGAATGGCGCTAAGAAGAGTCGCCTGGTATTCATCTTCTGGTAGCATACTGTTCCTCCTTTGTTCGATCACTTCAGCCCTTCTCCCGCATGTATATTGTAAGAGATCGTCCGACACAGTTTTAAAAGGTGAATCTGCTGTAAGGACGTTCTTCAGATCTTCTTTAATAGCCGGATGTTTCTTTGCAAGATCCTTGAGAAGGTCTGTAAGGGCTTCTCTCTGCAGCAACAGGCCGTGTGTAACTGTACCAAGAGTGTAGTCTGTACGAGCTAGTTGGTCCTGTCCAGTGGTCGAAGTATACGTTGAAAGAATGGGATTTATTTTCAAGGAATCGAAGACCGGACTAGCATGAAGCCTCTTCTGTACCTCGGCGTATCTAATCTGGTTGAACGATATTTCCCCAAGCCGTTGACAAGCAGAACCTTGAGCGGCTATGTGAGGCTTGGGCATTGGAATTGTTGGGTCCTGTTGTTTTGTATTAGGAGCCCACTCAAATTCGTCCTCCATAGATGTAGCCGGGGGGGCCCAAGGAGCGGACGTAGCTGACGGGTCCGAAGGAGTCAATGTAGCCGGCGGGGCCCAAGAAGCAGATGTAGCCGGTGGCAATTGGGTTAGTGGAGGATGATATTCCTCATTTTCCAGCGCAGCTGAGCTTGAAGAGTCTGTTGAGGCTGAGTCCTCCTCATCCTCTGAATATCTATGTTCCGGTTGAAAGCTCTTTATAAACTGCGTCATCATATCCTTTATCTCATATTGGCTTTTTTCCAGTTTGTCGAGACGGCTTAATCTCTTATTTGAAGAAGAAGTGGAGGGGATAGAGAAATTATCCTCCTCATCCTCGTTGTGGCTTAATTCCCGGTGAGCTGATTCTCTGCTCGTCAGTAAGGGCTTTAGATCCGCAATTGCCGCTATTACTAGTTCGTTCTGAACGGCCGAACCTCTTACCCTTGCAGCAAGGGAGAGGGGATGAATTATAAGGCCAACGCACAAAGGCCAACCCAAGAGTTTAAACTTCATGTCCCTGTACTTTTTCTCTGACAGAGATTTGCAGTCTGGGTTAAAGGCCCTAGCCAGCCCAACAGTGGGGATAGCAAACCTGATCTTGTTTAGGACCTGTGGATCTAGTTCCTTCCCCAACAAATCGTCTCTTGATAAGGGTCGAATTTTCCATTCCTTCCATCCAGCAGGTAGGTGGTCGTCTATCAAAATTATAATTCTACTGAGAATTATATTATCATTGGGGTCTTCCGCCTCCGCTCAGCAGCGATTGAAGGGTAGACATATCCGCCGGGGACGACGCCTAAAAGAGAAAATAAATATTTTAGACGAAGTCGATCTTAGTTCTTGGGTAAGTAAGAAGGTACGTAACCCGAGAAAACCCCGAACGGCCCGATAATTTGACCAGGACGGCCCGTTAATCTGACCGGGATGGCCCATTGTTTTGACCCGAACGGCCCAATATTGACCCGAACGGCCCAATATTGACCCGAACGGCCCAATATTGACCCGAACGGCCCGATTTTGACCCGGACGCCCGGCCAATTCGACCCGAGCGGCTCATTGGTCTGAGACGATCGGGTCGCCAATTTGACCCGTACGGCTCGTGGATTCGAGACGCACGGCTCGCGGGTTTGACCCGTGTATGCCCGTTGCGTCTCAGGCTATTTCACGGACAGTAGGAAAAGATCCGTACGTGACCGGAATAAAATAAAGCCTTTAGAAGTTCAAAAATCTGGATTGAATGATACGCAGAAGTGAACTAACTATAGGTAGGTATTCAGCTTAAAAAAGCTGGCCCTATGTCTAAGTACATGTAGGACATAAGGCGTAAATAAACTATAATAAAAAAACACTTAAAATAAAATTTTATATGCACGTAAGAATATAAAATATTCACTTACCATAATATAGGATTATTCCGTAACTACAAGTTTAGTAGATACACTCAAGCGATCATTAACCATTTGTAATGATCTCGAACGATCACACGTCGTTATTTATTAATATAAAAAAACTCAAGTTTTACTATTTACGTATACTCTTAGAGAGATTGTAAGACACGTAGTGTACACAAGTCAATCGAAAGCGTACTGACGAGTACCGCGCTCGCGCGACCGCGCCCGCACCCCGTTCCCGCGGGCGGTGCGCGTGCACCGAGCGCGGCTAGACGGCGCGGGGAGCCCCAGGCACGATGTTTCATAGGTAAAATCGAAGGACGTTATCTCATAGGTCAAGCCGACGGCACAGACCATGAAATATCATTTTATAACAAATTGAATACACATTTTGATTATATATAGGGTGACTTTAAATTAGTGAACGATAGAAAAGGGGGTGCATGTACTGATCATAACAAACAACTTTCCCAAAGAAACTTTTTCTTTTGAGCCCTTTTTTTCTTTGTTATTAAAAAATATAAAAACGGTGTAACTGCCGGCCGTTGCTAAGTAACGGCCGCGCGCCGCCCGCGCCGAGCGACATAGCCGTCAGCCCGCGCCGCCGCGCCCCTGCCCGCTCCGCGTGTTTCGCTCTGGTAGCTACCTACCGAAATTAAGTTCACCTAACTTTTTGTCTTCCTTCCTATCGACGCTACTTTTGATGAATAAAAATGCGAAGTAACCTCTCTCTGTCATTAACGAGTGGTAGAAAACTCGTACCTAAGTACGAGCAGGTACCTACCTACGTCAGACTGGCGTGATTCAAATTTCGAATCGACTAAAGTATTTACAATGATTGAAATGTAATAATCAACTTATTTGCAGTTTTGATTTACCTAGGTACTTACCTACAGTACCTAGTTGTTGAAAGTGTCCACCTGCTACGTCTAGGTATACGCACAAACTGGCCCGGCTAACCACTAGCTAGCACCACCGTAAAGTCACTTTTCACAATTTGAAAACTACTTTCGATCTTCATTTTTAATTCGTTGGCAGTATTAACTGGTCCGTCGCGGTACACAAAGTCCACAGAAAAAAAAACACGTCGGTACACACCCAACGAGTGCGCAGGGGAGACTGCGTGCGTGACGTAATAAAAACATTTACTTAAGTACCTACTGATAGTGTTGACAAAAAGTCAAAATGAATGAAAGAGTGATTATCAATCAGTAGCTAAAATATCTTTATTTTAACTTATTATAACCCTTTACTGCATGAAAATGTATCGAATTTTATTTAAATCTCTTGATTCATTGACTAATTAGGTTCAATTTTAATGAAAAATCAATTTTCAATACTAAACATTGCATTTTAAATAGCGCGCGTGCGGCGTCATAAGTAGTTCATGTGCGCGTCCGTCTCTACTTCTTTCTCGCTCACTCGGGACACGGGTCGTCCTCGTCTATGCGAAAACAGTAGGTAGGTAGTGTCGGGATAAGGAAGTGAATTTGTAGTGTAAACAAGTGAATTTAGTGAAATTTTGTTGCCAAAGAGATAGAAAACAAAACATTCGCCTGACCAACGCCCCGGGAACCCCTTGATCTGTGTTTAATTAGTGTACCTAGGTAGATACACCTACCTCAGTGAAAAGTGAATCTAGGGCTCTATCGTTACAAGTTTGCAACGCATTATTTAGTTGGAGTATTATTATTACAAGTTGGACACTTTCAACAAATGCTGTAAGTAAGTAAATAAGCTGACTTTTAAAGAGTTTATTCCAATTTTTTAGACACGCCGCCGCCAGTGCCAGCCTATCTTCCTGCTGACTTACCTTATGTACCTACTACTCGTTGAACCGCTGCTGCTGGCTGTCTCAGCTGGCTTCTTGGCGGCGGCGGCGGGGTCGATCCAATACCGTGTTATTTACCTATTTACTTGTTTTGAATTGTATTTAGATTATGATTACTTGACTAAGTAGGTAGGTATGCGGTTGTTAGTCTAAAACCTAGAAAGTTGTGATGAAAAAGTCTGAATCAGAATCCGTATGTGTGATCGAGAGTAGGTAGGTACTTTCGATGAAATAATTTTTATTTGTTAACAGTTAGGTAGGTAGTTAATAGTTAATAGGTAGGTACTAGAAACACCAAAAACGCGGGCACATCCTCTTCAAGTGACCCTCTTGGGTGCAAATTCGACAAACGTATAGTTTGAATTTACATACGCTTGCATTGTGCTTTCCTCCACAAACTTTACACATTTCATTGCGAGTGCCATTACGATACGAGCCGTAATCCGCTCCGCTCATGGCGCTTGATCCGCCGCCGCTGGGCAGTGAGTCAAGCATTGTGCGAGTATTCCTCCTTGCCGGCCGATAGCCGCCGCCGCTGCCACCACCGCCGCCGTTTGCCCCGCGCCGCCCGCTGCCGTGTCCGACCTGATGCACGGGTACGGTCGCGGCGTCGATTGTACTTCCGGAACTCTTGCCTCTCGCACCGTCCTCCACCAAAGCCGCATTTGCTTCTGCCGCCTCCATTGCTAAGGCTAACTTATACGCTCTGTCGATACTGATATTGTCGTCTTCGGTAAACAACTTCTGTCGTATGTCATCGTTTACCAAGCCGCACACAAACTGGTCTCTCAAATTTTCTTTTAAGCTGTCGGCCGTAAAAGCACAATCTTTACTTAGTCTTTTTAGTTCTGAAAAGTACGTCGCGATGCTTTCTCCGGATTTCTGTGACCGTTTCCGAAATTTAAATCTCTCGGCCAGCATACTCGGCTTGGGATTTAAATGTCCTTGCATTAATGCTACTAACTCCGTATACGTTTTTGCCGAAGGTTTAACCGGCGTGCATAAATTAACCATTAGCTCATACGCACTATTGCCAATTACCGTAATTAACGTTGCGACTTTTAATTCACTTTGAACACTATTGGCAATAAAGTATTGATCTAATCGATCCACATAAGTGTTCCAATTGTCCTTGGCAAGGTCAAACGCACCGATCTTTCCAACCGCCATCTTTTGTCAGCACAATACGCAATTAGGTAGTGTCCGACCGAAGGTCTATTTTCGGCCGAAGCCGAAGCCGATTAATCGGCAATCGCCACAATCTTCGGCAGAAGCCGAAGCCGAAGGTTTATAAGCTCTTAGTAATTTTGTTCAATATTGTCTACAAGCTACAATTAATGTTATAGATTATTTAGAAACTTCAATATTGAAGGTGTATATTGACTGTCTCATATGGAAGTGGATTCAAAGATGATAAAAAAAGTTTGTGATTTATTCGTAAAAAAATAATCATTTATTTATTAAGTAATTCATCAAAAAACCATCTTCGGCGAAACCTTCGGCTTCGGCCGGGATTTGGGCCGAAGCCGAAGGTTTCGCCGAAGATGGTTTTTTTGGCCGAAGGTGGCCGAAGCCGAAGCCGAAGCCGAAGCTTCGGTCGGACACTACAATTAGGTAACGTCCACCGTATGAGTCATAAATCCGGTCACTGTCTCATTCACTATAATTGTTTTTATCAACACACGCGTGAATATCGCTGAAATCGTCGCCACTGAGAAGTCTCTGGACACCGGGTGAACCCACAGGAGTTAGTACAAGGGAAACACGTCAATCCGTTTACAGCTTTATTGAGAGACTGACTTAAATTATACAAATAACAGCTACCCTCTTATTATTAATAAAATACATGGATACCTACATCACAGGAATAAGTCTTGATGTAACTCTTACCATCAGATAGAATTGCTGCTCAGTTCACTAAGATAGCAAGCATTCTTATATTGATATTATCAAACAGTTGAAAGCTAAATATTGTTTTGGTTTTACTGAAGTGACAAAGAAGAGAAAACTATCAGGTACTTGCTTGTGAATAATTGTTCAAACTATTTGGTTCTCTGGATTTTCCTGTCTCTAAATTAAGTACTTAACTAGCCTGCACTTTCGTACGTCATTCATTAGTTTATTATTTAATAGATCTACTTGCTCAGTGAAATAAGAGTTGACGAATCATGTGAAACTAAAAAGCAAGTTAAGATTGTTGCATAGGTATACATAATACATATTATATGAGTTCAAGTATTCATTGTTACATTGTCTTACCTTGACTAAAAGCTGTTAGATGATTCCTAGTCAAAAGATGAAATTGAAATAAAATTAGGTCATAATAATGTAAATGAACCTAGCAATAGAGTAGCTAAAGAATTTATAAGTTTTAAGACAAGTAAAAAAAAAATGAGATAAGTAAGTAAAGTAGAAAAAAATAGTGATTAGAAGAAAGAGATATTTCTCTTAGTAGTGGTAGATACTTAAAGTAAAGTATCTTATCATTTATTCCCAGTTCGAAATATGTAAAATAGAAACATAAAACGGCACTTATGTTAGCAACATAGAATGGTTCGTGAAAATAACATTATGCGAACGGGACGTTATCCGAAAATAACATATTAAGAAAGGATTATGTATAATAAAATGAATAAGGCTGCAAGTGTTAAGTGGCATCTCATTTAGCACATAGTTCCAACTATGTACCTACCTACTATAATAGATGATAAAAATGCAGTGGTGGCTGGGCATGTTATGCGATTTCGACTTAGCTTTACTTTTGGCTATACAGTAACATTTCGTGGGTTGTTTGAATGTTGCAGGGTCAAAATTAGGTGCAATTATAATAATCGAAATATGTGTGTTTTTAAGAAAAAAAAAGCAACTATATAATACCTAAAATATTATAAATACCTAGGTAACTAATAATAATAAAAGCGTGTTACGAACAGCCAGTAGTCTGGTGATTACTGATGTAGTTGTAATGAGTCAGATAGGGTGAATATTTACAAGTTGTTAAGTTAAAATTGGTGGGAGTTGGAGTTCTTTCTTTTGTAATGTTGATACCAACTATTGTGGACGAGGCATTAGAACCAAATGTTGCATTTAACAATGATTTTCAAAACCAATAAGGAGTTATGACTGTTATTCTTATTGTTGTATAAATGTTGAGGTATAGGAACATAATTCATAATGGGTGTCCGGTGGCAGAATCAGGATTTAAAATATAAATAACAAAAAAACTACGTGAAATATACATTTATATTTTTAATCATTATAAAGAAGACAAATGCGGGTTTTATTTCTTAAAAATTATGTCGTCTAAATGTTGACCGTCACGTCGGATACATTCATGGAATCTGGCTTCAGTATTTCTTGCCACTCGCTGGAGAAGTGCCGCCGAGATGCCATGAACTTCGCGAACGATATTTTCTTTTAATGATGAGATAGTCGCCGGGTTTGTTTCGTAGACTTTATTTTTGAGATATCCCCACAGAAAAAAGTCCATGGGTGTAAGATCCGGTGACCTGGGTGGCCAGGGGATGTCACCGAAACGGCTTATCAGTTGGTTGGGGAAGAAATCACGAAGTAGCGCCATGGTCTCCCTAGCAGTGTGCGGGGTGGCGCCATCTTGCTGAAACCATGTCCGTGAAGTGTAGGAAGGATGGTCTCTCAATGTTGGAAAAAAAAATCATTGAGCATTCGCCGATAAGCAACACCAGTCACAGAAATTGCGTGCCCTTGACCATTTTCAAAAAAATAGGGTCCAATTATTCCCCTGCTTGATAATGCACACCAAACCGTCACTTTGGGACTGTGAAGTGGCTTTTGGTGTTTTAAGTGGGGGTTTTGTCCTTTAGGAGACCAATAACGACAATTCTGCTTGTTTACACTGCCATTTAAGTGAAAGTGGGCTTCATCACTCCAAAAAATAGTGTTCACCGTGCGAAATCGCTCCAACATTGTCTCACAGTAATTTTTACGCAAGTTGTAATCATTAGGCTTAAGCGCTTGCACAATTTGAATTTTAAATGGATGAAGTTTAAGATCCTTCTTCAATATCTCGTGCACTATAGTTTTTGGAAGCCCCAAGGCAGCCGCTCTCTTGCGAACGGACTGACGCGGATTATCGCTCAAACTGGACGCGACGAGTTCGATGTTTTCATTTGTTCTCGACGTCCGGCTGGGCCCCGGTCGTGGGTTATTTTCTGCTGAACTTGTTGCCCGGAACCTTCGCACCCATGATCGAATCAAATCTTCACTTGGGGCGTCACGTAACCGTCGAATATTGTAACGTGAACAAAATCTTCGACGAGAAATTGCACACGAATCATTGGCTTTAAAATACGCTTCGATTGCGAACGCACGTTGTTCACCCGTCCACTGCGACATTGCGACTAAAAAACCCGCACGAATGACGAAGCCAACGCGGCCCCCTCCCCGCTCCTCCGTGCAACGGTTACGGAGAAATTCGAAATTTAAATCCTAAATCTGCCACCGGACACCCGTACATATCAAGGAAAATAAGAGCTCCTCTTGTAGAAGTAGAGAATCTTTAGGCATGCCCTTAAGCAAAGAAAGATAACTTCTTAAGTTTGACATACCTAATTGAAAACTATGATTTATTTACTGAGGATATTATACTATACCAATACAGTTCAAGTGACACATGGAAAGAATGTTGTACTTTTTAATGGGGGATCCACTTTCTTTACGCTACTACATATCCGTAATCTCTCTTGTTGCAATAAACATACACTAGATTTAAGTTTATAACGTAGCGGCATTACATAGCCGTGTCCTATTCAGGGTCCATGCTTGGTACTGGATACCTACTTGGTGTGCTATTAAATAATTGGATTGAACAAATAAAATAAAATAAAATAAAGAAGGTTTATGTAGCAAAAATAATATACCTAATGTGCCGCATATTTCGGATGTGCTGTTGAAATTGTACGCTATGCAAGATAAATTTTATTTATTAACCTACCTTGGTTTTGTTCACAGTAGAAAGCTATTAAAGGCTATTAAGTGTGAGATAGATAGGTCTATTTATGTTGGTTATGCTGAAGATATTGTAATAAGTTAAACGGGTGTGAAATTAGAAAACTTACATGAAAGTAGCAAATACACAAAGGGAATTTATTAGTATAATTATTAGTAAAAAAATAAATAAGGTAAAATTGGTGCTATTGGAACTATTAAAATGAGAGCATCATTACATTACAAAGGCTAACTCCGACTCACGGAGACTACCTATTCTAAATCATACGAGTCAAGTTAAATTAGAAAAGAATTGGAGTGCAAGTTATGCACAGTGGAAACAGAACTGAGCAAACAGGAAATCAGAAATGGGTCTGAGTAATTAATGTTCATAATGCAATATTGAATTTATTTAAAAGTTTATGGTATAAAGAAAGTACACAGATATAGAAAAGAAAAGAGGAGTTATACAAAAGTTTATAGTATAAAGAAAGTACATAGAGATAGAAAAGGAAAGAGAAGTTATACAAAAGTTTATGGTATAAAGAAAGTACATAGAGATAGAAAAGAAAAGAGGAGTTATACAAAAGGAACAGCATATTGTGTTCATAACGTATGTAATGGGCCGTCTGACCAGACGATGAGAAAATAGTCATATTGTCTTCATAATGTATGTAATTGGCCGTCTGACCAGACGATGAGAAAATGGTCATATTGTGTTCATAATGTATGTAATTGGCCGTCTGACCAGACGATGAGAAAATGGTCATATTGTGTTCATAATGTATGTAATTGGCCGTCTGACCAGACGATGAGAAAATGGTCATATTGTGTTCATAATGTATGTAATTGGCCGTCAAACCTGACGATGAGAAAATGGTAATATTGTGTTAATAATGTACATGATGGGCCGTTGAACCAGACGATGACAAAATGGTAATGTTGTGTTCATAATGTTTATGACGGGCCGTCTGACCAGACGATGAGAAAATGGTCATATTATTTAATATTATATTCATGTTTTATATATGGGTCGTCTGACTAGACGATGTGAAAATTGTTTGATTATTTAGTATTATAATTATTCACGGTTATGCATAAGTACCTATGTGATTATTTATTCATAGTTTATACATGTGCTGTATGACCAGGTGATGAGAAAATGGTTAGGTACTTAGGTACCTACTGACTTTGTTTCTTGAAAATTAATCAGTGGTATTATGATAGCTCTAACATTAACCAGATAGTGTGTTTAATTTTGAGTGGCATGTGTATTCGAGCCCAAATTGACTAATGGCAAGAAGACCCAGAATTGGTTTTATTTGATTGGGTTATTGATGTTTTTATTTCTTTGTACGTGTGATATGTCATGCTCGCTTACGCCGTTGCAGTGGTGGCGCTGTGTGTCGGGTCTCCTACTTCCCTAAAATATGTGGAAGGGGTTGATGGCTGGCACATGCGTTGAGACCTGTGTGAAGGTGCTGCTGTGATGGCCGGTCATGTCATGCGGATCCCATCAAACTAAGCATTTCACTTCTTTGTTTCCCATTTGCTTGCCTTACTTTTTCCTGGATATTGTGGGGTCAAATTTTTATTATTTATTTATGGATAGCTGTTTTGAAATATTAATTTGATTATATGTTTCTGTGTTTATGCCTGAGATTTGTAAAACTTAAATTAAAAAGAGCAACCCTACAGAGTTTCTTGCTAGGTTCTTCTCTGGGGAAACTGCACTCTTGCGAATCTAGCATTAACTTTAAAAAATGACCCGTCTTAAGTGTTGTCAAAACCTACAGGATTAAATGATTTTCATTTCATTTCATTTCATTTCATTGTATCACATGTACGTGATGTAAGTTACATTTGCCTTAAATTCTTGAAATTTCTTAAAATTATGGACCTGACTGTTTTCAAAGAAGAACCTCTCTATCTAAATAATTTAAAATGGTACATTTAATTAATAACTCATTATACATATTACATTGATCACGATAATTCATAATTAAGCAATGTACTTAGAGGTAAATAATTTGTGATATAATTTTTTATAGATTAATAATTGGGTATTTTATGGAACACATCTGCCTATGATTGTTCGATGGATTATTCAGAATTATAATTAACTAGCTGTGCCCGCGACTTCGTCCGCGTGGAATACTGAGTTTTGTTTATTATTTATTTATTAATAAATTCAGCTTAAATAAGACAAAAAGAGTAAAGAGTCGCATGCTAAGCCCCGCCTCCTCGCGCGGCGCGTCGCGCGTGGCGCCAATACATACTACATAATTACATACATAAAAACATATTACATATATTACATATACATAAATACATATTACATAAATCCGTACTACATAATACAATACATACTACATATTATCTTGCGCGGCGCTCGCGTCGCGTTTGCTTAACCTGCGCTATTGAAATCAAAAGTAGCCTATGTCCTTTCTCAGGCTATAGCCTATCTGTGTGCCAAATTTCGTTTTAATCGGTTCAGCCGTTTTATCGTGAAAGCGAGACAGACAGACAGACAGACAGAGTTACTTTATATTAGTATGGATTTTCCCTCGTTGAATAGTAAACAAACTAAGTGTAGGTGTTATAATTTCGGTGATGAACTGATTACCTATCCGTTTCTTTGTCTAAAATGAGTATTAACTTATCACTATGATTGATTCCTGGGCTTAAAGTTCGTATAAATGTCCATCTAATTACCTCCTCAATTTTAAAGCGTAGCTAGTTATGTAGTACTATATTAATTCTGTGGTGTAGGTAATTAGATTTTATCTTTATGTAATGTAACAGTCAGTTAAATAAAAAATCGTATACAAATCAGATCAATAGTTTTGGCGTAATGTGATTCTAGACAGAGTTTTTGATGTTGTAGATAGGTAGCTAGCTATGTATAGGTTCCTGTGGGAATGAGATATTTTCCCGAAGTAAAAAGTAGTCTGAATTTTGGTACCTTCCTACCCTATAGGTAAGTTAAGTAGTGTGATGGAATGTCGCTAAGTTTGGATCCAAGTAAAACTGTTAAATAAAGACAGTTGCATCATAATTTTATCATAAATTCCTTAAATTATGGCGCCTACCTACCCTCTAAGTTAGAAAAGTGATCAAATACTAACTTGAAGTCTTAGTAACACTCAGTTCAAAAAAAAAACATCAATATCATTTCAGTAGCTATGGCGTCATGCGCTTTTTGCTTGACACGATCACGCTAGATTTCCGCGGGAATGAGGTATTTTCCCGCCGTAAAAAGTAGCCTGTGTCCGTGCCTAGGATCCTATCTTTAAATTAACCAAGTCTTATAAAAATCCGTTCAGGCGTTTAGGCGTGAATGAGGTAAACTTTTAAAACAAACGATTAAAAATCACTAACTCAATTCAGTTTTCTGCCTACTTCCTACCCCCTAAGTACGATGACGTGATCATTTTGATCTCATATCCGTTTTTAGGTAACCATCTATTACCTTACTAAATTTCATCAAAATCCGTTGAGCCGTTTAGGCATGATAGAGCAAAACTCCCAGCAAAAACCATAAAAAAATCACTAACTCAATTCAGTTTTCTGCCTACTTCCTACCCCCTAAGTACGATGACGTGATCATTTTGATCTTATATCCGTTTTTAGGTAACCATCTACTACCTTACTAAATTTCATCAAAATCCGTTAAGCCGTTTAGACGTGAAAGAGCAAAAGTCCCAACAAAAACGACTAAAAATCACTAACTCAATTTAGTTATCTGCCTACTGCCTACCCCCTAAGAACGATGGCGTGATTATTTATAGCCTATGACCATTTCTAGGTTATCATCTATCACCATACCAAATTTCTTAAAAATCCGTTCAGCCGTTTAGGCGTGAAAGAGTAACAGACAGACAGACAGACAGAGTTACTTTCGCATTTATAATATTAATAATAAAAATAATAAGTATGGATTTAGTATTAAGTGCCTAAATATAAAGTTTCATGGTTTTATCTTTGAATAATGACGATCTCCCGTACTAACTTTCATCCCTTATTACCACCCCCTTAAGCCGTTTTTTTCTCAAAATAAAAAAATAAAAACATAGCCTGCGACCTTTCCTAGGCTTTAGTCGAACTCTGTAACAGATTTTATGAATATAAGTTCCAGAGGAGGTGTGGAAGCGTAACTTTGATAGGACTTCCATACGAACTTTCATCCCTTATTTCGCGTCTATACAGGTAGATATTCCAAAAAAGCTAGAACAAATATTTATTTATTTAGTACTAAATGCCTAAATATAAAGTTTCATGGTTTTATCTTCGAATAATGACGATCTCCCATACTAACTTTCATCCCCATTTATTACCTTATTATTTGTTGGCCTTAAGCCTTTTTTCGCGACAAAATATAGCCTATGTCCTTTCTCAAGGTCTAGACAACCTCTCTACCAAATTTTATTAAAATCGGTTCAGTAGTTTAGGCGCGAAAGCGTAACAGACAGACGGACAGAGTTACTTTCGCATTTATAATATTAGTATGGATTGGGAAAGATTTTGTAATTCAGAATTATAATTAGGTATCTATTCATAATTATTGTATAACTAATTCGTTGGAAAATAGGTAGTTGATTGGTGGTTTCCTTTGATCTGTGACTTATAACTTGGAGTTTGTTTTAACCCAGTGTCATAAATACACCTATTAATACTTAAATAATTTGCGTGGAAGCAAATTTTGTCAGGATGGACGATTGTTAGGATTATGGTTTAATAAATAATTAAATTAGATTTAATATGCAAAAACGAATGCTTGTAATTTACAAATTATTAAAAATAGTTATTTTATTTTTATGTTAAAATGAAACTAAACGCTTTTCTCAATATTTTTGTTATTGAAACGAAACGCTTGGTAAAGCGCGGGAAAGGGAACAAGTGTTAGATCGACATTAGCAAGGAAACGAAAAACAGGGAGATTGTTTAAAATCAATTAAATATTAACGAAATGTATTGTTATTTGAAGATAAAACATGATTTGGATATTTAATTATTGACACGATTGTGGTGCAGTGTATTTAAGATGAGAATACTTTCATACTTTTCCTTATTAGAGTTGTTAAAATTCATAAATGTAATCTAAAATGTAACCATTGGTTTAAAAGAAGATAATATTTGACGTAGGGCCCTGTGCCGGAGGTTTCTTGCCGCTTTCTTCCTACCGGCTATATACAGGAGTGAAGCGGTAGTAGTTTTAGATAAATTCCTTTTCATTTCAATAAAACCTAACCTTTGAAATCTATTCAAGTTGTTTCATTTGCTATATAGGTATGCTCCTAGAAAACCAGAATCATTACATGGTGTTTCTTATAATATACCAAATTTTGCAGAAACTGCGTACTATTTGAATCAACTTTGTAAGAAAAATGTTCAATTTAATTTTGACGAAAACTGTAAAAAATCATTCGAAATATTAAAAAATAAAATAATAAGCCACCCATTTTTACAATATCCAGATTTTTCACAAAACAATGAGTTCATACTTCAAACCGACGACGACGCGTCAAATTACGCGCTCGGCGCCGTGTTATCAAATAAGGATCGAAGACCGATAGCTTATGCTAGTAGAGGTCTAAACAGTGCGGAGAAAAATTATCCAATAATCGAAAAGGAATTACTAGCAATAGTTTGGGCAATTAAACATTTTAGACCCTATTTATATGACCGCAAATTTAAAGTAATCACTGACCACAAACCTTTGGTGTATCTTTTTGGAATGAAAGACCCGTCAAGCCGATTAATGAAATTAAGACCAACATTAGAAGAGTATGACTTTAATATAATAATAATAATAATATATTTTTATTTCAGACCTTGATCCATATTTAGTTAGTAACAATATTTGCTTATAGAACTAGTGTTAGTACTGACAAATAATTAATAATAAAAAAAAGGGAGCGCTTTAGTGCTTGTCCACATGTAGCCGCACCCACCTCATCAACCATGGAGAGTCACACCTCTCGGCAAATACTCGCAGAATACCGTTGGTGCTGCCTCGAAGACGGGCGCGTAGAGAAGCACATCTTTTACGCATGATAGCCGCGAAACCATCTACGTGCTCCTCCGCGAACATTCCCGACGCACTGCACCTCCAAGGTAGCCCCAACAGCACTCTAAACGCATTATTATATTGCACACGTAGATCGCTGTATGATCGCTGATTAAAATTCAACCAGAGGCTACATGTATAAAAGGTTTGGCAATAGGCCTTAAAAAGCGATATTTTAACTTCTTTTGAGCCTCTGGCGAATCTCCTAGCTAGCATGTTGGCTCGCGCAGCCAGCGATCTGCGTTCTCGATCCAAGTCACAATCATCACGTAATTCCTCAGTGACCCAGTGGCCCAGATACTTGAATTTGCTCACTCTGGTAAGGGGAGTACCGTACAGCGAGACTGTTGGCACCTGCTAAGGGGCTTTATTGCCGGCTTTGAAGACCATAAACTCGCTTTTGTTTGTATTGTATCTGAGCCCATGATCCAGAGCGTACGCCTCACACATCGACAATAGTTTTCTCAGTGCGTTAATAGATGGGCTCAGCAACACCATATCATCCGCGTAACTAATATTGTTGATGCAGACCCTATCTACGTGACAACCGATTCCTGTGCTACTGAGTCCCTCTATCAGCTGATTAATGTAGAGGTTAAAGAACCTAGGTGAACTGAGACCCCCCTGCCGCACCCCGCAATCCAGCCGATACATATCAGAGTACGACCCAGCCCATCTGACACTGTTTGTCTGGTTGTTGTACCAATATTGAAATATGGCTGTTATTTCGGCGGGCAAGGAAGTTTCACTCTTCAATTTACGCCACAATACGTCATAAGATACCAGGTCAAATGCCTTCGACAAGTCCAAAAAGCAGGCATATATTGGTGTTTTTCTAGCTGTATAATACTGAACAGTCTGCTTTAGTGCCAATATAGCACTTTCTGTTGATAGCCCCGGTCTAAAACCAAACTGTGCGTCATTGATGGGAATATGTTTTGCCATTTCCTTGTCAAGCAGACTGTCCAGTACCTTTGCTGTTATAGTAGCTAATGAGATAGGCCTGTAATTGGACACGTCGGAGACATCGCCCGTTTTGTTCTTGACTATTGGGGCCACAACTGTGTACATAAGGTCGGGGGGCAAATAACAATGACTAATACACAAATTAAAGAGCATAGCAAGCGCCCTCGGTAGATGTGGGCCAGCGTACCGCAGGTGTTCGACACTCAGACCATCGTGACCTGGAGATTTTCCTCTCACCATCTGCTTTATTGCTAAAGCAACATGTTTGGCAGTGTATCTAACCGCGAGATTTTCGGGCGTAGCAACATTCGCATCATTCGGAGGCCGCTCATGTTGCAACGACGGATTAACTTTGAAATGTCGCGCAAACGCATTTGCTATCTCAGTCGGTTCGCTGACACCCGCGACACTCACTGGCAAGCTAGGCTTAGGGTTAAGTTTATTAGTGGCTTTCCAGAACTTAATAAATTTCTTGTTGGAATGATTTTTTGCAATTATGTCCATCTGTATTTGTTTTACGTTGTCTTTGCAATATTTAAGTTTTAATTTGAATATTTTTCTGGTCTCACACATTTTATTGTAAACATAACCGACCGTAGGTTTGTTGCACTGAAGCCATGTTACATACCATAGCCGAGCCTCTCCGTGAGCCTCGCGGACATGATAATTCCACCCCGTTACGTACTGTCTTTTTCTACCAAAATCACCCCGACGCAGGGTAGAAGTAGATATCGCACCATCCCCGAGAACGCCCACTATACTCTGATACATATCATTTAACACCGACCTGTGTTGTACATCATTACAGATCCCAAAAGCACAATCACGGAATTCTACTGGAAAATCAATACATTTTAATTTATCATTACAGTATTTAAAATAATTATCTATCTGTCTATTATCACGTTCTCCCCAAACTACTTTATCATTACGTTGATTAAGATTTGCCCCCGAAACATTTTTAGGTTTTATTAAATTAATGTTACACTCAATTGACAGTGGAATATGGTCTGACGGGTAAACACCGTAGTGAACCCTTGCCTTAACAATTAACTTCCGTGCCGCACTGCTCACCACACAATGATCCAACCAACTAAGAGTACCAGTATGGGTGTTCTTAAACGTGTGGGTGTCAGGGGGTAGTAGTTCAATGTCCGCACAAGACCAAATTTGTTCGGTACATACCGACATCAATTCACGTGCAAAACGCTTACCGGGGTGAGCATTGAAGTCTCCCAACATGATAATGCTTTCAACGTTATTGTTCTCAATAATAGCTATAATTTCACTTAAGCAATCGGTAAACTGAACCAGGTTAGAGCTGGAATCCGTAGGCATGTAAACTGAGAAAACTATCATTGAACGATCACTCACACTTATCTTAATTGCTACCAGACGATCACTTGAACACGGTAACATTGACACTACTTGGAAAATAGATTTTCTCCACAACAACGCGACACCGCCGTAGGGTCTTCCCCTGAGAATACCAGCAGAGGTATCTACCGCAGATTTAGCTGTGTAAGCAAAGTCCTGATCCAGGTTTCCCAACGATGACAGGTCGTGAGGCAACAACCAGGTCTCCTGAAGCGCAATTATGTCAGAGTTGCGACAAAGTCTTTGTACACACTCACGAGACGTATCAATATTTTTACAGTTGAAAGTCGTGAGTGTAACGCAGTTTCTTACATCGTCATCCATTTTTGGCTTTATGTGACCCCGTTTTCAGAGTACTAGCCCTGTCTGATCCCCTGAGAGAGAACTTAATGAAACGACGATAAGTAACTCCCTCAGGCCAGAAATTTTCATTCATAAAAACACTTAACTTGCTTCTGGGTACTGACATCTTATAGGAGTCATAACCTTTAGGTATTTTCATGGTTACCTTTTCTAATATAACTGGAATATTAGTTTTGCTTTAGATATAGTTTTTGATGTCATTTTCGGTCACGCCCATGGCAACGTTAGAGATAAACAAAGGAGTCTGAAGTTCAGCTGCCCTGAAGTTTACGTCAGGATTTGTACTGGCGACTCCCTTTGCTCCCACGAAACGATTCCTGGGTCCAGTTCTTTTTCTTGTCACTGTTTTCCAATCCTCACCGTCAAGTTCCTTATTATTATTACCATTTGGTGGGTCAATCTGCCGCTGAGCGCAAGTCTCCCGCGTAATAGTTAAACGCGCTGCATTTGAACTTGGGCGGCCCACCGCGGTATCCGGAGTTGAAACCGCGGTATCCTCCCCACTGAGCTCGTGCAAATTTTTATTAGAAAAGGATCGCAGTGAGCCTAGACTATGCTCTGTTACACTCGCACACGTTATCCCAACACCACTGCTACCACCACTACCACCCGTAGCCGCCGCCGCCGACGTCATCGTTGCAGCTACATTTACCGAGCACTCATAATGCGCGCGCGCTCGTTCAGGAGACTGTCTTTGTCTATCAACGTGCACCTTCACTTTGTGTAAGGGAGACGACTGATGAAGGTTCTTTTGTTGCGCTTTTCCATCGAGAGTATCATTAATGTAGCACGGTTGAGTGTTCAAACAATGATTTGTCAGTGAGACAGATGACGCGTTAATATGTGAGGAAGAACGGGACGGATGCAAGGATTCCAGAAGCTGTTCTTGTGTGTTATGTAACGCGCTGCCAGCTGATTGATTCAGTACGTTGTCATTATCAGTCGATATCTGTCCGGTCGGGATATCAATAAAGCATGTTGGGCCACTGTTTAAAACATCACAATTTCGCATGTTATAACCGCCACCGCTGCCGCGGTTCATATTAACAAAGTCAAAACCAGAGCTACCGTCATTAAAATTAAATTTGTTAACGGTCGAGGCCCTCTTCATCTCATCCAGCTCAATTTTTAGGATGTCAAACTGATCCACCGGGACGTACGTACTTTTGATGGTTTGAAGTTCGCTTTTCAGTACAATAAGATCCTTTAACAGCCTAGTTACATCGATGTGGTCGAAAGTAACCGGTGGTAGACGCTGCAACTCACGGGCGGCGAAAGTAGGAATCTTCTCTGGATCGGTTTCCTTGATAAGTGTGATGATATCATCAATGTTACGCTGTGATTTTCCATCCTTCCTGCGATTGATCTTGCGCCTGGTAGTTGGCAGAGAGTGGTATAGGAGATCCTTCGCCACTTCGATGTCCGCCGCCGTAAAAGAGGTAATACACAGGCGAGCTAAGCTCTCCTCATCCATAACATCCACTTTATTTTGCACAAAAGTTAATAACTCGTTTATAACAATATTGCAACTAGTGCATTTCACAACATTAGAGGCCATTTCCTCTCACGAAGCTTAACGCTAATGCGCACAAACAGCTGATCGCAAACGCATACGTTGACGTGCGCGACGCGACTGAGACTTTGAGGTGGAGTAATAGTGAAAGGGAAAGACAACGCGGCTGCAGATGCATTGTCTCGTATTAGTGTAAAAGATTTAAAATTAATGAATGAGCAAATAATGGGAGTGATGACTAGAGCGCAAAGATTAAAATCTATGAAAAATTCGGACTCGGACTCTCGGATTGACACAGTTCCTATCGATGAATGGTCTGATCAGCCAAAAATTATAGAAACTTGTATCAAGCCGAAAAATACAATTGAATTACGATTTATTGACCAAACGCAATTAAATAAATTACGACGACAAAATAAAATAAATGACGAAAAAGGTACCTTTTGTTTGTCATCGCAAATGAATTCTATTTTTATAAAACCTAATTCTCAATCGCAATTGACACCAAGTGCATTTGTGAGGGAACTTAGTGAATATTGTAGAAACCAAAATATTAATGAAATATATTTCTTACAAAATAAAAACAATAAATTTTTTGTACAAAAGATGATGAATGAGATAAATAATTGTCAAAATAAGTGGACAGGACCGCGGATTTATATTTTGAAAGATATAGAAAGAATAGAGGATAAACATGACCAAAAAGTAATTCTAAATGACTTTCACCTTTTGCCTACTAGTGGCCACGCAGGCATAAGGAGAATGTTCAATAATATAAAGAAATATTATTACTGGTCAGGGTTAGAAAAAGACGTAAAAGAATATGTAAAAAAGTGTGATAAATGCCAACGATACAAACACACTTCACGATATATTAAAGAGCCAATGGAAATTACGTCAACAGCAAAAAGTGCTTTCGAAAAATATTTATAGATATAGTAAAAGAATATGTAAAAAAGTGTGATAAATGCCAACGATACAAACACACTTCACGATATATTAAAGAGCCAATGGAAATTACGTCAACAGCAAAAAGTGCTTTCGAAAAATATTTATGGATATAGTAGGGCGCCCAAAAATTGCCATTGGACAGGGATCAATTTAACTATCTATACATACTAACAATACAATGCAAACTAACAAAATATACCCAAGCTTATCCCTTACTAACAAAAAATTCAACAGAAGTAGCAAAAACATTCGTAAATAACTTTATTTTAAATTATGGTGTACCGAAACGAGTTGCAACTGACAGACGAGCAGAATTCATGTCCAGCGTTTTCACAGAGGTATGTAAACTACTTCAAATAGAGAAACTCAACTCAGCAGCTTACCACCACCAGAGCATTGGAGCGCGAGGTCACGCACAAATCTCTAGGTAATTATCTGCGTATACAAACTGACAACAGACCCGAGACGTGGAGCACCTGGCTTCCATACTGGTGTTTCTCATTCAATACCTCAGTTCATTCAGAAATTAAATTTACTCCATTCGAACTAGTATTTGGGAAAAAGTGTATATTACCATCTCATTTAATGCAAGATAATGTAGATCCACTTATATAACATTGATTCTTACCCACTTGAATTAAAGTTTAGATTGCAAGTAATACAAAAAGAAGCTAGTGTTAGGATTATGGTATAATAAATAATTAAATTAGATTTAATATGCAAAAATGAATGCTTGTAATTTACAAATTATTAAAAATAGTTATTTTATTTTTATGTTAAAATGAAACTAAACGCTTTTCTCAATATTTTTGTTATTGAAACGAAACGCTTGGTAAAGCGCGGGAAAGGGAACAAGTGTCAGATTGACATTAGCAAGAAAACGAAAAACAGGGAGATTGTTTAAAATCAATTAAATATTAACGAAATGTATTGTTATTTGAAGATAAAACATGATTTGGATATTTAATTATTGACACGATTGTGGTGCAGTGTATTTAAGATGAGTATACTTTCATACTTTTCCTTATTAGAGCTGTTAAAGTTCATAAATCTAATCTTAATGTAACTATTGGTTTAAAAGAAGATAATGTTTGACGTAGGGCCCTGTGCCGGAGGTTTCTTTCCGCTTTCTTCCTACCGGCTATACAGGAGTGAAGCGGTAGTAGTTTTAGATAAATTCCTTTTCATTTCAATAAAACCTAACCTTTGAAATCTATTCAAGTTGTTTCATTTACTATATAGGTACCTATGCTCCTATAAAACCAGAATCATTACATGGTGTTTCTTATATTTTCAGAAGTGGGATAACCACTCGATGCGGCCGACAAAGAAATGAGAGATTACATAAGAGAGATGAGAGTTTTGAGCAACCACAACTAAAGTTTCAAAGGAAGAGGAATTGACCTAGGATGGAGCCGTGATCAAGAATGAATTAGTTTGTGTTATCAAAACTTGCCTACCTGTTTTCTCACCTAAGTAGAAGTATCAATTTATGAGTTTATTTCAAAAGTGATATGCAACAAGTGAAAGGAATTATGATATGCTAACTTAGTCTCATAAAGTTGAAAATTTCTGATAACAACAAAAATGCAACAGTTAAGTAAATGTTTGGTGGTACATACAAGATCAGTTTTGAGTTGACACTGGGTCAAGCCTTTTAGAAATAGTAAAACTAATAAAATATGGTAATTTAGGTTCAGTATTTAGGTAATTAATTTGCATTAAGCCTTAATATGAGAGATAGTTATTATCAGTTCAGCTATAGCAAGAACTTGTTACTAAAACCTGTCTGATTATTAGATAATGTGCTTAACAAGTGTATTTAACAGAATTTAAGTAGAAAAAGTATAAGGAAGTGTTTAATATTATCTTGTACTAATTTATGTAAGTGCAATTTAGTAAATGGAATCTAGTCGATAAACAGATAGAAAATATAACACTCAATATTATTGCATTAGTATAAAAATAGGTTATTGCTCATCAAAGAACGCACTCCATGACACCAGCTCTGGAACAATGTACAGCAAAAATTACAAGTAGGTTAAGTATTTAATTTAGCTCTTTCGTGAAAATTGATACTTGCTTTAATCTTAAACATAATATAACTAATTGAGCTAGAGAGCATTAGTAGATTTGATTGCCATGTTAAGTTTGGTATCTGTGATGTTTTATAAACATAAATAGTGTCTTCTGAACTAGACAATGCGAAAATAGATTGTTAGTTAAATACAGAAAAGATAATTATGATTCTGTATTTATGTTAGTATTAATATCTTATTCCAGGAAATTATTATTTTATTTTTACTTTTATGGATATTTGAGTGCAAAATTTTGCCTTACTATTGGAATTAATTGCTTCCAACAATTATAAGCCAATCCCTTATACAAAAAAAACTGGTGAATTAAGGTTAAAGTTACAAATTCAAATAATAAATTTATAGGAATACTAGTACTAGTAGTGGCTGCTAACAACTTCGTTTGCAATTTTTGTCATGACTTGAAAATTTGCATAGTATCTTCAAACAATAGCCTATGTGTTGTTCTAATTTATAAGCTACAATATTGTAAAGTTGCATTAAAATCTGTTCAACAGTTTTTGTGTGAAAAAGCAATAAACATCCATCCATCATCGGTACAAACATCCATTTATAATATTAGTAGGATTAACTATGTATCTACATGAAAATCAAGTAAATAATAATGGCATAACCAAGATGGTCAGTGTACCTTTGAGTAATTGTTCGAATAATGCAGTGTTAGATGAGCTATCTATTTTTAGAATTTGGACTAAGTCTTGATGTAATTCTTAACATCAGATAAAATTGCTGCTCAGTTCACTAAGATAGCAAGCATTCTTATATTGATATTATCAAACAGTTGAAAACTAAATATTGTTTTGGTTTTACTGAAGTGACAAAGAAGAGAAAACTATCAGGTACTTGCTTGTGAATTATTGTTCAAACTATTTGGTTCTCTGGATTTTCCTGACTCTAAATTAAGTACTTAACTAGCCTGCAGTTTCGTGCGTCATTCATTAGTTTATCAATGAATACATCTACTTGCTCAGTAATATAAAAGTTGACGAATCATGTGGAACTAAAAAGCAAGTTAAGATTGTTGCATAGGTATACATAATACAAATTATATGAGTTCAAGTATTCATTGTTACATTGTCTTACCTTGACTAAAAGCTGTTAGATGATTCCTAGTCAAAAGATGAGATTGAAATAAAATTAGGTCATAATAATGTAAATGAACCTAGCAATAGAGTAGCTAAAGAATTTATAAGTTTAAAGACAAGTAAAAAAAAAATAGATAAGTAAGTAGAAAAAAAATTGTGATTAGAAGAAAGAGATATTTCTCTTATAGGTACTTAAAGTAAAGTATCTTATCATTTATTCCCAGTTCGAAATATGAAAAATAGAAACATAAAACAGCACTTATGTTAGCAACATAGAGTGGTTCATGAAAATAACATTATGCGAACGGGACGTTATGCGAAAATAACATATTAAGAAAGGATTATGTATAATAAAATGAATAAGGCTGCAAGTGTTAAGTGGCATCTCATTTAGCACATAGTTCCAACTATGTACCTACCTACTATAATAGATGATAAAAATGCAGTGGTGGCAGGGCATGTTATGCGATTTCGACTTAGCTTTTCTTTTGGCTATACAGTAACATTTCGTGGGTTGTTTGAATGTTGCAGGGTCGAAATTAGGTGCAATTATAATAATCTAAATATGTAGGTAACTGTGTGTTTTTAAGGAAAAAAAAGCAACTATATAATACCTAAAATAATAATAATAAAAGCGTGTTAAGAACAGCCAGTAGTCTGGTGATTACTGATGTAGTTGTAATGAGTCAGATAGGGTGAATATTTACAAGTTGTTAAGTTAAAATTGGTGGGAGTTGGAGTTCTTTCTTTTGTAATGTTGATACAAACTATTGTGGACGAGGCATTAGAACCAAATGTTGCATTTGTCAATGATTTTTAAAAACAATTAGGAGTTATAACTGTTATTCTTATCCATACTAATATTATAAATGCGAAAGTAACTCTGTCTGTCTGTCTGTTACGCTTTCGCGCCTAAACTACTGAACCGATTTTAATGAAATTTGGTAGAGAGGTTGTCTAGACCTTGAGAAAGGACATAGGCTATATTTTGTCGCAAAAAAAGGCTTAAGGGGGTGGTAATAAATGGGGATGAAAGTTAGTATGGGAGATCGTCATTATTCGAAGATAAAACCATGAAACTTTATATTTAGGCATTTAGTACTAAATAAATAAATATTTGTTCTAGCTTTTTTGGAATATCTACCTGTATAGACGCAAAATAAGGGATGAAAGTTCGTATGGAAGTCCTATCAAAGTTACGCTTCCACACCTCCTCTGGAACTTATATTCATAAAATCTGTTACAGAGTTCGACTAAAGCCTAGGAAAGGTCGCAGGCTATGTTAAATTTTTTTATTTTGAGAAAAAAACGGCTTAAGGGGGTGGTAATAAGGGATGAAAGTTAGTACGGGAGATCGTCATTATTCAAAGATAAAACCATGAAACTTTATATTTAGGCACTTAATACTAAATCCATACTTATTATTTTTATTATTAATATTATAAATCAAGAAGTCAAGAAGCGCATGACGCCATAGCTACTGAAATGATATTGATGTTTTTTTTTTTGAACTGAGTGTTACTAAGACTTCAAGTTAGTATTTTATCACTTTTCTAACTTAGAGGGTAGGTAGGCGCCATAATTTAAGGAATTTTGATGAAATTGGATTGGATAAAATTTTGATGCAATTGTCTTTGTTTAACAGTTTTACTTGGATCCAAACTTGGCGACATTCCATCACACTACTTAACTTACCTATAGGGTAGGAAGGTACCAAAATTCAGACTACTTTTTACTTCGGGAAAATATCTCATTCCCACAGGAACCTATACATAGCTAGCTACCTATCTACAACATCAAAAACTCTGTCTAGAATCACATTACGCCAAAACTATTGATCTGATTTGTATACGATTTTTTATTTAACTGACTGTTACATTACATACAGATAAAATGTAATTACCTACACCACAGAATTAATATAGTACTACATAACTAGCTACGCTTTAAACTTGAGGAGGTAATTAGATGGACATTTATACGAACTTTAAGCCCAGGAATCAATCATAGTGATAAGTTAATACTCATTTTAGACAAAGAAACGGATAGGTAATCAGTTCATCACCGAAATTATAACACCTACACTTAGTTTGTTTACTATTCAACGAGGGAAAATCCATACTAATATAAAGTAACTCTGTCTGTCTGTCTGTCTGTCTCGCTTTCACGATAAAACGGCTGAACCGATTAAAACGAAATTTGGCACACAGATAGGCTATAGCCTGAGAAAGGACATAGGCTACTTTTGATTTCAATAGCGCAGGTTAAGCAAACGCGACGCGAGCGCCGCGCAAGATAATATGTAGTATGTATTGTATTATGTAGTACGGATTTATGTAATATGTTTTTATGTATATGTCATATATGGGCATTTTCAAAAAAAGTGCCCCCCCTGGGTTTTGACCGTGTCCACGAGTTTGGAGGTGAATTGTGAATTAATTTGAACACCTATTGATATTTTGAGGACTACATAGTATTTTTACATTATTTAACTTAAACTTTAAATCAATAAACCTTACGTAATTAACTTAATTTAAGAATTATGATCATTTGAAATAAAAAAGACAGCTGTTTTTGACAGGTCACACGGCTACCCAGCATCAAAACTATTGAATTTACCAAAAAAATTTCTTCCACGTACCTGCTAATGTTTATGTCTACGTGTAGAAGAAAATGCCTTCTATCTCATCAAATTAAAATTATAAATGTAACTCTATTCATTTAAGCGTAAAATAGATTTTAATTTTGTCCTCAAAATCGAGTCGGACTGACAAGTCAGTACAGTGACGACCGAAATGGTATTAAATTTTATACTAAATCGATTTATGTTGTTAAAAATGGCAACATTATCTACAAAGGATCCCATCTGCCATTTTGAAATCGTTAGTTTGTTGTCCATTGCCACGGGAGAAGCAAGTTTTGTTGGTGCTAGTCCCAGGTTACGTTTTTTGAGGTCAGGTTTGAATCATGTCATCTTACTTTGTTGTATACATCTTGACATAAAACTTTTTTAAATCGATTCATACATTATTTAGCTAACGTTTTTTATATTTAGTTCACACAATTATTAATACATTTGGTTATAATTTGAATAAAAGTAAAATTTGGTGTGAAAATGTGACGTCAGTTTAGTGACTTTTAGTTCGTCACATATAGGTCTGACCACCAAAGTCACCAAACTGACGCCTAAGGCTAGGTCTACATAGTATGATATGACTTTTAGTAATTTTGTTATTTAAAATGAGTTTAATAATACGGTTCTGACACACATATATTTTTATTTTTAGGATTACGTTAAATACTATCACATATCTTCATAGACGACTGCCTTCCATTAACAAGCGGTAAGTTAATTTTATTTACCTTTATTAAAGGATATTGTTTTATTAGATACATAATTATTGATAGCTAAATTAACTTTCTCAGGCCCGAACAAACGATAACAACTTCTACTGCAGTAAATTTGTGAAATTCTCAAAAGAAATTGATCCATATGTTCGTTGATTATTTATCCTGACCTTTTGTAAGGGACATATTTTTAAAATTTCAAGAAAATCACGCCAGTAAAAGTTGTTTGTTTTCACATACGCTATCATCTTTTAGGTTTTTTGATTTCTAATTGGTTTCTAATAAAACAAACCCTACTTATATTATGAGTAAATGACAATATCGTATACGCAAAAACCACTGAACCGATTTTAATGAAAATTTGCAAAAAAGATCAAAATACTATAGGATATCATTGTTTTCAGTTACGATGTCGCGCTAGATCGAAAGTTGTACTTTAATAATAATAATTGTTACCTAGAAGATCCTATTAGTTTAACAAAAGTTCAAGAGCTATACATATCAATCAAGTAAAGAGTATTTTTTTTTCTGTTAGGTAACAATTTTATTAATAACGTACGACTTGCGGCTGGCTCGGTGGTGGACTATTGTTTTCGTGTAGGTAATTTAAATAGGTAGGTAAGTATTGAAAAAACATTGCCATTTAGTCATTTATTTTCAGGCAAATATTCATAACAAAAAAAACTATGCCACTTAGTGGTGCTGAACGTACTCGAAGATATCGAGAAAGACTTAAACAAAATCAACCAGAAGAATTTGAAAGACAAAGATCTCAAAACTTAGCTAAAGTAAAGTCTAACAAGAAAAAAATTTCGGAACTTTCACCAGAAGAAGCAGAAGAGAGAAGGGAAAAATGGAGAAAACATAAAAGAAACAGTAGGCTTAAAGAAAAATCTAAGGTCCAAGAACAGAGCATTTCCCAAACTAAAATTGGACATTCAGATTCAGACTCCAGCAACGTCCCAAAAAATTTTATATTAAGAATCAGGCGAAGAAGTAGACGTCTTGTAAATAAATGCAGGAACTATCTAAAAGATATTACCAAAATGAAAAAAACATACATAAAATATCGGAAACGATACCAAAGAATGATTCTAAAAAAAGACAAACATATTGAAGACTTAAATTTACAGATGTTGAAGATGAAAGCGAGGGAGGAAATCCTAGAAAATACTTTAAAAACCACTTATAGAAGCTGTCGCAGTCGTAAAGAAAAAAATACATTAAAAAATTTGGCAAAAAATTCAGGAAACAAGCAATTTTTAATAAACATGATGGGCTTGAAACACAAAATAAAGGACAAAAAGAAGAAATTACGAGAACGTCCTCGTGAAATTTCAGAAATTACCCAATTCTACACTAGAGACGATGTAAGCCGTAATACAGCAGGAAAAAAAGAGGTCCGAACAAAAAACAAACAAAAAGTCCAAATTAGGTATCTGTTAGACACGCTTGTGAATACATTCAAAAAGTACAAAGCTGAAAAGGGACGTTACGGTTTCACAACATTCTACAGACACAAGCCGTTTTACGTACTATCACCAGGCCTATCTTCAAGATCCACTTGCTTATGCATAAAATACAGCAACTTTGGGTACCTTCATGCTGCAGCGGTGAGATATGGTTTGGTCATTGGCAAGATCAAAGATATTTTGAGCCAAGTATCATGTGACATGAATACATACGAGTGCATGTGGTCTAAATGTGACAAATGTAAGTTCAAAAAGGTACAGTACCAGCCAATAGATGAAATGAAATCGAAACAAGAAGTAGAATGGACACGTTGGGAAAGACAAAATCATACCTATGAGAAAAAAGACGGAGAAGTAATGAAAAAAATAACAACAAAGAGAATGGGAAAAATAACAAAGAAGGGAACTATAGATGATTTAAAAAAAGCTTTCGAAGAAGACTTGGTACTATTCAAGAAACATTATTTCAACATGAAACATCAACAGGCTCAGTATCAGAAGGTAGTATCAGAACTTAAAGAAAACGAGGTTTTGATAGTTTGTGACTTCTCAGAAAATTATCAAGCCAAACTTGCAGAACAAGTTCAGTCAATGCATTTTGGGGCTTCAAATCTTCAGATCTGTCTACATACAGGAATGGTGTTTTGGAAAAAGCACTCTCAATCTTTCTGTACGTTGTCAGATAATACCTGCCATCAACCAGCTGCAATTTGGGCACACTTGATTCCTATCATTGACATGATAAAACAAGAAACACCAGAAACGACTGTTATACACTTTTATACGGACGGGCCTTCTGCACAGTACCGGCAAAAGAATAATTTATTTTTGCTGAAGAACTACACAAAAGAATATCAGCTGCAATATACTTCTTGGTCATTTTATGAAGCAGGTCATGGCAAAAACGTTGCAGATGGGATTGGGGGCAGCATCAAACGTACTTTAGATAGAAAAGTGTGCGGTGGCAACGATGTGGTTGATGCAAAAGATGCTTACGCATTACTACAAACATGTTTAAAAACTACCAAAACATTCCTGGTTCAAAGTGCATATATCAAAAAAGTATCCCAAAAGTTGCCCTCGAAGTTACCAATATTAAAGGGTACAATGCAATTACACCAAATAACAACCAACCTTGATAAAGAGTCGAACGTTATACAATATAGAGATATCAGTTGTTTTTGTGGGGACTTGAAGGGTCTATGTTCTTGCTTTTCGCCAAAATCACATTCTATAACATCAGATATGCCTAATTTTGATATGTTGCCCTCTTGCTCTCCTATTAAAATTTTAGAACACCCAACAGAAAAAACCAAAGGGAAAGAAATGGCTCAAACCTTCAAGGGGAGTAACTTACCTGATCTTGACCCTGTAATTGTAGAACTATTTGACAATGATACTACTTTTGATTTGAACTCTATAAATAAATCAGATTTGATCTTTCATAAAGAAAATACTGAATGCTCATCTCCCGATTTACTAGCGACATATGATAAAGACAAATTTGGAAGTATTAGTTCTGAGACTGCTGATATAAATGCTACCATATCTGAGCCCTTCCACATTGTAGATGAGTTTGTTAAGTTCTTAGATATTCCAGAAGAAAAGCAAATGCTGAACCCAAAATTGCCGCAGTTAGATGATAAACCCCGAAGCCTTCATGATGACCTGATGACAGATATGACTGAAATGACCAAGAAAGAAGATATTTGCATTAAAAAACCAATTTATGTTGACCCAATGAAACAGATGATAAAAATACCGCAAAACAAGATAGGATACACAATTCCTGTAAGCCATTATCCACAAAGGCAATCAATTATAATTCACGATGATGTGGTAATTCAGCCAACAGTTTCTTCTTCGATTAAGAAAGAACTAACTGCAGACCAAAGTGCTGTCAAATGTGGAGACCAACATGCATTGCCTAAAAAATCTAAAATCGACAGAATTGAATGTCATGGATGTCTTGCCCCTATTTATGGAGAAAAAGCTAAATGTATTTATTGCAAATATTGGCTGTGTTCTGAATGTATAAGAGGTCCTATAAGCTCTAATTACATTTGCGAAACATGTCTAAATGGTAGTATTTTTTATTTATTTTTACTAACGATGCTTTTATATTTTATTCTTTTTTTATAGTATGATTCTTTATTATCTTTTACGATTCGCAACAGTTTTACTAACGTGTTTCTTTTTGTTACAGATTAATTCACTAAAACTATCTACATATTTGCTATTGACTGACCGATACCTGATAATTTAACGTCCTAAACATGGTGATATTTCATGATATAGACAAAATACTCACAAGGGAAGACTTTGAACGCTTTTCCATTGAAAAGGCCATATGGCCTTGGTCAATCACTCATTTCGTTTTAATGGACAAATGTTTTGGCTGTCGACGAGTGGTAAATAATTCAACAAGATTAAAACATTTTACTTTGCAAATGAATAGCACTGATTTCAGGAATTTGTTGCAAAGCTCCTACTTTTGGTGCAACTTTTGTGATTTTTCTATATATGATCATTTTCCCGAAGAAGAATGTTATTACTGTGAGAGTTAAGTCGATTTAAACTTTTTTTATTACTAATTTGGAAGTTTTACGATTTTGTGTTTAATACTATTTTTTTTTTTTTTTTTTGATGTATTTTTTTGTTCACCATACTTCAAGTAGGTACTTAGTAAGTAGGTATCTTCAATTTGTTATTTTATTTTATAAACTATGTCAAAAAGTACTTAATTACGGAAGTGCCGTTAGATAATTGAGACTAAGTCTGATCATGTTAAGTCGTAGTTTAAACAACGATGTTCCTTATTTAAGACTGATCGAGTCTAATAGTTAAGTTTATGAAAAGTCACTTAAAATTATAAGTTAACATTTGTATTTGAATGGTAAACTTAAAACAGGTTTAAATTGTAACCTATGTTTATTATTTTGCAGTTGATTCTATTATTTCTTTAATATTTGCATGTTTACAAAAGTGTAAATCATTGAGACTGATTATTTTGTGGGATGAATCGTGTTTTCATAATAATTATTTGTCAAAGTAAGTCAATTTAATAAATAATAATTCGTTAACAGAAAATGGATTTTTTTTGATCATGTGTCTCTACCTTAAGAATTTTTGCTGTGTCAGTTTGGTGACTGTCACACTTTTTTTGGGTATATTTTACTCATTTATTCATTTGTTTCCAGTTTTCTGTTAAGTAATTATTCCTTATATTGCTTGTATTAGACACTCATTTAATAATTTAATAAATAACATTGATTAACTGCTTTCAAAACTATAAAAAAAGAGAAAATTGATATAGCAATAGCATCACTTGTCACCAAACTGAAAGTAAAACGTGATTTTTAGCTTAAAATACATTATTATAGCTTATTATTGTGTCTTTTTTAAATAATTTCATTAATTTAGAATCTCGTAAAACTAAAAATTAACTCAAAATGCTTTTAATTCTCAAATTAAAGCACTTTTGAAAAGTCATCAAACTGACCACAGTTTCACTATACTGTCCACTTTATTAATGTTTTTTACATAAAAATCCAGTAATATCTTTGGAACAAGCTATATTTTCTAATTTATAGGGCTTTTAAGAATATTTTAACATGAAAAATCTTTCAAAAAACGCATGTCTAAAAATAATGCTAAAATTTCCAACGGGGGGGCAAAAAAGTAAAAATGCCCATATGTAATATGTTTTTATGTATGTAATTATGTAGTATGTATTGGCGCCACGCGCGACGCGCCGCGCGAGGAGGCGGGGCTTAGCATGCGACTCTTTACTCTTTTTGTCTTATTTAAGCTGAATTTATTAATAAATAAATAATAAACAAAACTCAGTATTCCACGCGGACGAAGTCGCGGGCACAGCTAGTTGTTGTATAAATGTTGAAGTATAGGAACATAATTCATACATATCAAGGAAAATAAGAGCTGGTCTTGTAGAAGTAGAGAATCTTTAGGCATCTTGTATGAAATCCGGATAAATTGCAATTTTCAGTTTATCATAGTAAGTAATACTACATTTTATTTAAGCATCATAACCTGCTATTTTATTTCGGAAGCGTTCGGATATTCTTAGGCCACATCGCCTTCGCTGCTGTTATTTACGTAATCTGTGGCGGTGGTGGTTAAGCGGGATGCGTCTTAATTTTCGCATCTTGACACTTATTTACTTCAGGATAAAGTGCAATTATTTGAAGTTTTATATATGTCACCTAAAATTATTTTCAAATTTGATCAGAACTTTTAAATTGTTTAGTAATCATTCATTTTTAATTAATTTACAATCATCTGCAACAGTTAAGTTGATACTATGGGTTGCATGCACTAATAAGATGACGTCACTGCCCTGTTTCGGTTCCTTCCACTCCTTCTATGTATTATCTGTTGATAAAACTACTGTGAGTCAAGGCCATAGCTCATTATATCAACCCGGCACCCACTTCGCACCGCCTAAAGTCGTGAGGTTAGTATTTTTTATATGGACTTGTATGGATATGCTACATCAACTTTATAACGTCAACGGATCGATGACGTTATAAAGTTGATGTAGTGAGCGCATATCCATACAAGTTCATATAAAGAATACTAATCGCACGAGATGAGGCGGTGCGGAGTGGGTGCCGGGTTGATATAATGAGCTATGACCTTAATGTTTGATGTTGTCACGTCAAACTTTCGTCCGTAAACCGACACAGACAACCATTTTTTTTTAGTTTATTACTTTTATAAATAAAAATACGATCATAAGGCCGCGGTAACAAAATCGGCGTCCGCGGCCAGTTCCATATTTCCATACAAAACACGCCGCTACCCGCGCCGCAGTCGCCGCCCCGACGAACGCTGACTTCGTGTCCGCGGCCTTAAAAATTTATTCATATTCCAATTATTATGAGATCCTTTTTATCAAAACAGTCGATTAACCTTAAGTTGAATTGTTTCTTGAAGTCAAAAACCCTAAAATTATGTAAACAAATTATCTAATATTTAATTCCTGAATGTAGGTAGTAGTTTATTTTACTGATTTGCATAGAATAGGTTAAGGTGGGAGTTTTATTGTTTCTCTTTAGGCTAACATTAGTAGGAAACGAACTAATAAACTTTTGCCCTCAGTATAGTATATCTATACCTAACTACCACCTATACATAAAAGGCACCCGGTTTAGTTACACATTTTATAACTCAAGAACGGCTGAACCGATTTGCCTGAAAATTAATAGGGAGGTAGCTTTTTATCTTTTTATCACTAATACTTTTTATCACTAAAATTAGAGATCTGCTCATTCATTGCCTATTGCGCCGGCTCTCACCTGACGGAGTGCAACGCAGAGCATTTTTGTTTGTCATATTATTTTCAACATTGTTCTTATTAGAATAACATTCAAAATCAGTTGACACAACATTCGCGGGTAGTTGCTCCGATGTCTTCGATGCGTCGATGCTCATTTGTTGTGTCAACTGATTTTCAATATTATTCTAATGAAAGTAATGTCTATAATAATATGAAGAAAAAAAATGCTCTGCGCTGCGCTCCGTCAGGTGGCGCCGGCCCATGAAATCGTGGGGACAGCTAGAATAGCTGCGTTTCGATACCAAAACGGTGCGAACTATCGAACATTGGCTCGCGCGGCAGCCGCACGCAATTGAGACGCGCCGCGCCACGCGGGGCAGCCGCGTTCTGAGTTTAAATTTTAAACAAAAGTCGCGGTAGAACACGGTCGATTAGCGTTGCCGAAAAATCGATAGTTTTACAATCGATTGTTAAACGTCAAAAACATGTACCCTATCGATACTATCGATAGTATCGATTGCTCTTGCGCTGCAATTGTATCGGTTAACAGCAATACTATCGATAGTATCGATAGTTTTGATCGCTGCCGAACAATAAACTAACGATAGTATCGATACTATCGATAGTATTGCTCTCCAATATTGAATATACAATCGATACTATCGATAGTATCGATAGTTTTGCACAATCGATAGTGATCATTTTTTCGATAGTATTGCATTCAGTAAGCAGGCATAATGGGTGGTAGAATATATGACATGATCACATATAAGTGTATGACGGACGAATATAAAGTAAGTATGGTCAGTCAGGTTTATTCGATTACCACTTGCTAACGGTGAAAGAAAACATCGTGAGGAAACCTGCATACACCAGAGAAGAAATTCGAAGGTGTATGTGAAATCCGCCAAACCGCACTTGGCCAGCGTGGTGGATTACGGCCTAATCACTCTGTATGAGAGTTTGGCTCGTGCCCCTCGGTGGGGACATATATGGGCTGATAAAGAAAGAAAGATGGTCAGTCAGTTGGCCAGCAATTTCGAATCTAAATTGATGAAATTAAAGATGAAAAAAATTATCACTATCGATTGTGCAAAACTATCGATACTATCGATAGTATCGATTGTATATTCAATATTAGAGAGCAATACTATCGATAGTATCGATTTATTGATCGGCAGCGGTCGAAACTATCGATACTATCGATAGTATTGCTGTTAACCGATACTATTGCAGCGGAAGAGCAATCGATAGTATCGATAGTATCGATTGTGCTATCGATAGGGTACATGTTTTTCGACCTATCGATAGGCTATCGATATTGGCCTATCGAGCGGCAACACTACGGTCGATCATTGTTCGATAGTTCGTCGCGGTATATCGAGCGCGCGTGGCTTTATAATATGTATATCTGGCTCTAAAAGACATCTACTTACTATTATTTTATGTATAAATAAACCTTGTGTGAATCGGGTTTATTGTCGATAATCTACACTTGTGATATAAAACACTTTTGACTGCATATTATAATAGATAGGAAGATATTAAGATCGGATTGATTATTTTATTATGTATTATATTAATTTTTACAGGCGATTTTAGACTTAAAACTCTCATTGATTCTATTTTCGTATTTTTAGAGACCAACCATATATTTTTGGTTGAGGCGATGGGAAGAAGCTGGTTCGATTCAGGCTCATCACAGAGCACTGTATGAGAGAGCCACCACAGCCCAACAAGATGCACAGCTGGTTGCCGCTCACGTAGACAACCCTTTTTTGCCAACAAGAGCATCCTGTGCAGACTTCAATGTAAGTTATTTATTTTGATAAATTTAGCTTTAAGTGTTTGAAGGATATTGGTATAAAACTAAGACGCGGTTTATACCGACCGAAGAAAACTTTTCAAAGTATTAAGAATATAGTCTTATTAGTCCTAATATTTCAAAGTCCCATATTTCGGAAAGTATATCACTTTTGACAACTATCCAAAATACTATCGATTTATAATATTTTTCTCTATCGATTGACTTAATTTTGATCAGTAGCCGCCAACTTCTTTTTCCATACTAACTCGAATAGGGGATGTTTAGCCAAATTGATACCGTTTTTTTACTATACTAGACTCCATACAAATATGTCAGATGCCATTTAGTTATATTTTCTTAACAAAGAAAACTCACTGCACGGGGTGATTTATAAGAGGCCATTATATTATTGTTAGTTATCATAAGTTTGTCTGTTTTCCTAACAATAATAATAATAGTTATTATCTTAAAATTCTGTGCTACAAATTGGCAGTCTTACATTGTTTTACTCATGAAAAGAGAAATAAATAGATGTTGTCCTTCGAACGAATAAACTAATGGTGCCCTCATTCAAAAAAAGTTTTTATCTTGTATTTTCTTTATAGTATTTAAAGATTTGATTGGAAGATTAGTTTGAATTAAATTTGATTTGAATTTTTGAATTTGAATTTAAATTTGAATTGAATTTTAATTTGAATTTGAATTTGGATTTGAATTGAATTGAATTTGATTTGAATTTGATTGATTTGAAGATTTGATTTTATATAGGTATCAATATGGATCTAAGTTTCCTGAAGTTAATAAATAAACAGATACTACATAGATACTTATCTACTATAGTTACGTAAAATACATATAGCATTTCTTTGATTATACAGGATGTTAGGGAAAAGATGTCACTTTCCTTTTAACCAGATATAGTGTTAGTGATGTAGAACACATTCCACGAAAAAACAATTTTTTTGAACTCATTTTTAATCAAATATTTCATTTTTAATAGCGCGCTCTAACGCAACGGTCATTCAACTCTCGGCGAGTAAGTAGGACGGGCGCGCGGCGCGCTCGCTTTTTCTCTCTCGCTCACTATGGCCGGCGAGCGCTCCCGACTCCCGACATACTTACTCACCGAGAGTTGAATGACCTTTGCGTTAGAGCGCGCGAATCGCGCGATTAATAATGAAATTCGTAATTAAAAATGAGTTCAAAAAAAATGTTTTTTTCGTGGAATGTGTTCTATATCACTAACACTACACCTGGTTAAAAGGAAATTGATACTTTTCCTAACACCTATACTATTGTTTAGTTTTGTTTTCTATTAATTTGGTATTATTTGTTTTAGATATCTCGATGGACTGTCCGGAGGCGCCTAAAAGACGTAGGTCTCAAGTGCCGGAGGCCAGCGAAGAAAATTTTATTAAGTGCGGCACACAAAGAATCTAGGGTAGGTTTCGCATTAGAATATTTGAATTTTGATTGGGAAAACAATATTGTCATTTTCGTTGATGAGAAAACGTTCCAAACATGCGAAGATGGAAAGACTATGTTTTATCGATTCGATAATGAGCGGTTTTTAGAAAAAAATACCACACCCAATCGGTCGAGCGGAGGAATAAGCTTGGGTTTCTAGGGGTGGATGAGTTCAATGGGAGCGGGGGAACTTGTGGAGATCGGGGGTCATCTAAAAGGCCCGCAATATTAGGCCCGCAATATATTGAAATATTGCGGGATGTTTTTTTGCCTACAGTGCGAATGCACTATCCGGAGGGCACTATATATCTCGGGCAAGATAATAGTAGTGTCCATAGCTCTGTTGTTGTCCAGCAGTGGATCCAAAATCAACCGGACCTACAGTTGATACCGTGGTCTTCAAAGAGCCCAGATTTAAACCCAATCGAGAATTTATGGGGACGCATGATTCTCGATTGGGACTCAAGTGAAGTCAGGAATAGGGAAACATTAAGGGAACACGTCCTAATGACCTGGGAAAATCAGCGGGGGTCAGAAGGGTGCTGGAATATGGTGACTGGTATGAGGAATAGGTTGAATGCTGTGTTGGATGCCTTTTTTTTTATTTGCTATTGGCGGTCCCACCAAATACTAGCCAAATACAGCATTTAATCTATGAATCATTCACATCACATTATCCGCTTGTTAGCTTAAATGTTGAACTATTCCTGTGCTTCACTTGATAAATTTGAGTTCTTTTTGGGTCATGGTATACGCTTTTAGGTATTTCCGACTACAATTTTAATATCAGGATGCAAGCTAGTTTGATCTGGAAGACGTTTCAAAATGAAGGTAAAATTGTTTTTGTTTATATCATAGGGAATTTAGAAAGCATTAAAATATAATACTACCCACGAATCGAAGCAAAGCGAAAAAAAATGAACATAAAAATTTAAACCTTAACTCCACTATGTAACGCACATATTACTCCAGAAATGTTATTAAGCATCGCGCATCTTCGCATGCCTACGATGCTTAATATTTCTGAAGTAATATGTGCGTTACGTAGTTTAAGGTTGAATTTGTTACGTTCAGTTTTTTCACTTCGCTTCGATTCACGTGTAGTATACATTTATGAGGTTTTTAAATTGCCTATGATATAATAACTTTTTCAGTAACACTTAAATTTTAAAAACATGTTCCAAAACCAACTAGCCTGCACCCTGGTATTAAAATTGTGATCAGAATTACGTTTTATGGGAGCCCTACTTAATTATTATTATTATTCGATTTTGAGTATTTGTCGTTATAGCGGCAACAGTTAGGTATACATCATTTGTAATCGCTATTACAATTTATGAGGTGATGAACAGACGGACAGACAGACGGACAGACAGACGGACGGACGGACGGACGGACGGACGGACGGACGGACGGACTGACGGACGGACTGACGGACGGACTGACGGACTGACTGACGGACTGACTGACGGACTGACTGACGGACTGACTGACGGACTGACTGACGGACTGACTGACGGACTGACTGACGGACTGACTGACGGACTGACTGACGGACTGACTGACGGACTGACTGACGGACTGACTGACGGACTGACTGACGGACTGACTGACGGACCTGACGGACGGACGGACGGACGGACGGACGGACGGACGGACGGACGGACGGACGGACGGACGGACGGACGGACGGACGGACGGACGGACGGACGGACGGACGGACAGACGGACAGACAGACACACGAAAGATGGGTAGCCGAGCCTTAGTAGTCTCGTTTCCACCCTTTGGGTATGGAACCCTAAAAACCGCACGTAGTTTTTCCATCTTCGAAGTTTCGTTTATTTTTTTGCAATATTGTTTTCTTGGTCTCTTCAAATGTTCTTACGCGAAACTTACCTAGCTTCTCTGTGCTTGTTATTTTAGGTCTGAGCCTGCGGCTTGACCCTATGAGATTACACTTTCGTATTTTGTCAATGAAAAGCACGGTTTGCAGTTTGTTTCACAGCCAAATTCGTAGCTTACCGCCCGATAGGGGCGCGCGGGCGCCGCGCGAGAGGTGCGCGGGGGGCGCGCTTCGCTTCGCCGGCTAGCACGGACGCGCGATCTTCAGTACGCTGTATTTTGACCAGTGATAAGCACGTGTTTATAACCTAACAGTGAAACTGTTCGAGAGTTCGTCCTTTTTTGTTATTATTGGATGATCTGGATTATAAGGTAAGAATTACCTATTTTTTACTCGTTTTGATGGTTACTTTAATTTTCTGTTTCGTAAAATTTTGAAAGTATCTAATAAGTAGATACTAGTAATTTAATTTTGATTTTTAGTATTGGTTTAATTTATTCGTTTATCTATGAAGGATGTAATGAGTGAAATATATAGATAGGTACCTATTTTGTTTTTACAAAACATCTCGTATGGTTTTTTCACATAACCAAAATTTTTTGTGTATTTGTTTGTTTTTACGTGTATGTATTTTCTGTGCGAATCGTATTCACTCTCCTTTTGAGTGTCTTATACCTATTTATATATTGTTTCGCGGCCCGACGGCCCGAACAATTGACCCGATCAGCGGTCGTCTCCCAGGAACGACCCGTCGGCCCATTCTTCGCACCCGTCCGCTCAAGATCTCCGGCCGACGCCGAGATTCTTGCAGCAGTCGGATAAAACGACCCGTCGGCTACTGCAAGATGGCCAGTCGGGTCGTATTTTTTGGCACTCTGGTAACGGAGTCTTATTGGTTACAGGCGACATGGCTCTTCCGAGGGCTTTCACTAACCTTGGGGAACTTGCGGAGCTAGAGGTGCCCGGTGATAGAGAGGTGCTGGATCGTCTCATCGAAGTCATCAATGAAGTTTATCCGACATCATGGAAGGAAATTCGAGTCGTCAACTTCTCGAGAAGAGACCTTTTTGGTTCTACAATAGACCCTCAGGTTTTTAATAAATTGAGGTTTGCCATACCTACAATTTCCATTATTAAAGCCTTCAATCCAGACGCAAAGTCGATCTCTGAGAAGACCTTCAAGAACCTGAAACTGGCTCTACTGGACTGGCCTCTCACTCGGGCCTTAATATTAAGTCCTAAGTCTCTGGCTTCCAAGATACACGGCTCCGCTTCAAATTTGGAACTTTTCATTGCTTCTATAAGCAGTATAAAGGAAACTATAATTTCCAGAGAAGAAACAGAACATTTAATGTCCGGTGCCGAGAAAAAAGGAAAAAGATGTTCATCACAATCTTCTCAGCATCGAGAGCGTAAAAGACGCAAGGCAGATCCTACCGAGGAAATTAATGTTTTGAAAGAGCAAACTAAGATTCTT
Organism: Anarsia innoxiella; assembly: GCA_947563765.1. Classification (NCBI taxonomy): domain Eukaryota; kingdom Metazoa; phylum Arthropoda; class Insecta; order Lepidoptera; family Gelechiidae; genus Anarsia; species Anarsia innoxiella. The sequence goes on along the minus strand of OX387391.1, from coordinate 13,457,634 downwards.
CAAGAAATGATGGCTCAAATCCTTAATCAGCGCACGTGCGATTCTTCGGAGTGTAACAGAGCTTTTGATGAGATCGAATCTGTTCCAGACTGCGATTCATATTCAGTTGATGAAGAGAAAGAAAATAACAGTCGGCCTTCCTCTACATTCCAAGCTCCTGATATGGACGTTGATTTACCAGAACATTCAGTTGATTGTTTCGACTTCTCTCCTAATGTAAAGGAAGCTGAACCTAAGATTATGCCTGCTCCGGCTGACCTTTTAGCGCAGGGTATGGATTGCCAAAGGTTCGGGAAAGATTCTCGGTCGAATCTTAGATACATCGAGGTGAATAAGAAACTGCAGGCAACTCCAGCTTTTACTTCATTATTAGTGAATCCTCAGTTCGCCGGGAAAACCCCGAATATGGTCCCATATGAACAAATTCTGAAGTTCGACGTAACTTTGGGCGCTCTAACTCATGGCTTACTGCAGCAAAGAAAACAGCTGAAGGAAGCCCTTACTAACTTAGCGGGTGAGATGAACTCCAAGGTTTTTAACGAAGCTATCGTGAAGCATGTGACTAGCCCTGACACAGAGTTCAGAAAGTCGTGTGATGATTTGCTCCAGTACGTGTGTGGGCGCCGCGCTGAGCTCTTTGAATTTAGGAGATCAGTGTATAAACCTCCTTCAAAGATCATGCACAGCATTCTACATAAGATTCCCCCATCTTCTACCCACTTATTTGAAGAAAATGCTCTGTCTGAGACGTTGAAGCAGAATGGTGGTTTCTATAAATTTTTTCCCTCATCCAAAGGGGCCACTGATGGCAATTACAAACGGCAAGATAATAGAAAGCCCACATATTCGCAAGACAGTAAACATCAACAACAATCCAAGAAAAAGGTTCATCAAGCCTCCTCCTCTACATCCAATAGAGGTTTCCGAAAATTTGAAGATACCAAACATAATAGTAAGAAAATAGGGGGGGGGGGGCATAAGAAGTCTCCGCAGTCGTCTGGATCGCGGAACAGATCGAAACCCTATTGACTATCCAATGCAGCTAGCGGGGCGGCTTCAGTTTTTCATTCACAAATGGGTGGAATTCAGTGCACCAGAGAGCATCTTAAATATATTAAAGGGCCTTTCAATTCCGTTTTCAAAAAAGCCGCCTCTATTGCCAAACTCAAGAAAGAACCTGTCCAGATTAGAAACCAAATCGTCCTCGGCAATGCAACAGGAAATCGACAGCATGTTGCAGATGGGAGCAATAGAGGAATGTGGATCCAAAACAGTCTTCCTATCACGTCTCTTTTTGGTCCCAAAATCAGACGGAACACAAAGAAGAAGAGAACGACTTTTTAGCAAAAATAGACTTATCGAGTGCATATCTCCATGTCCCAATAAAACCAGCTCACAGAAGATTTCTAGCCTTTTCTTACAACAATCAATGTTACCAAATGACAGCACTCCCGTTCGGTCTGGCAGTTGCTCCAGTGATCTTTGCTCGTCTCACCAATTGGGTAGCGGGTCTCTTACGTTCGAAGGGAATTCGGATAGCCGTTTATTTGGACGATTTTCTCTTGGCAAGTCAAAATCAAAGAACCCTGAAGGAACACGTGAAGTTAACTACACGCATTTTGACCGACTTAGGTTGGATCATAAACTGGGAGAAGTCGATTCTAGAGCCATCTCACAAGCTAGAGTTCCTGGGAATAATTTGGGATACCAGAAGAAATATCAAATCCATAAATGCCTTGAAAATCCAAAAAATCAAGAAAGCTCTTTCTCAAGCTACGGAGACTCGATATTGGACTTGGAGAAGCGCAAAGTCACTTTTAGGCCTTTTGGTATTCGCGGCTTTCGTAGTTCCCTTGGGGCTACTAAACTGCCGTCTAATACAGAGAGCTGTCAACAAACTAAATATGTGGCAACCGGATCGAAGAGAGGTTATTCCCAAGATAGCCATTCGAGACATGTGTTGGTGGGCAAGGAACGCGCAGAAAAACTCGCCGATCTTCTTAAAAAGTCCGACCGTCTTCCTGTCAACCGATGCTTCCGATTGGGGCTGGGGTTCAGATCTCAACGGCTGCATGATGTCAGTCCCATGGACGACAAAACAAAAGCAGTGGCATATAAATGTCAAAGAACTATATGCGGTTTACGAGACCATAAGAACGCACATCGAACTGTTAAAAGGACAGTCAATAGTAGTTCAATCCGACAACCGAACTGTTATTGCTCACATAAGAAGGCAAGGTGGCACCAAGTCTGCAGCGCTACTAGAAATGTCCAAAAATCCTAAGGGCGTGTCATCAAGCTCAAATTCATATGTCAGTGGTCATCGAAGAGAATAGACGTGTATCGTAGCTCTCGTAAAGTAATTTTGGAAAGTTTAATTTCTTTAAAATTGGATTTTTGAGTGTTATCGGACCCTCTCGTATTAACTTGTGAACTTGTTCGTTTAACCCGGCAGCCATACTAGTTTCTGTAAGGCGGCATCCCGCTCACTCATCCCGCTGTGACGTCATTGGTTGTGAGTGATAAATTGTGCAGTGATCGTAAATATCTTTGTTTTTCGAATTCTATACTCACCGCGGCGGGGATTGAACCCGCATCCTCCGAGCCAGGGTCGGCCGTGTGTACGTTGCGCCAATCGTATTGCGGACCCAGCGACGAAAAATCGCATCACTTCTCACATCATAACCTGTACCACGATACTTGCGACAGCTAAGCGATAACTATCGTTTTTGAAGAAGCTTCATAGTTATGGCCATGAGTTCTTGTACTGCGTGCAACCGCCTCATAAGCGTTACAGACAAGCTGGTATGTGCTTCATGCAACCACGCGTACCACTCTGCTTGCGTAAATATTACTAAATCTAACTACAATAAATTATCTACAAAGGCCAAATCAGCGTGGAAGTGCCCTGATTGCAAGGTACCCCGTAAAAATGCTGACGAAACACCTGTCAAAGTTACTTCCACTGACCAGGACTCATCGGACGAAGCTACTAGCCTCACACTGGACTACTTTGAGAACCGTATAGTTGAACACGAATCAAAAATTATAGAGAAAATTCGCACCAGTATTTCGGAAGCTATGCAAAAACTTACTGCTGAATTCGGAAGTTTTCGCAGCAATTTAGAACTTCTACCGGATCTTATAAAGTCAGTGCAATTTATGTCAGAAAGGTACGATGACATGTGCAAAGAAATCACAGAGCTTCGAGCAACGAACTCCGAGATCTCAGCCGAAAACATAAAACTAAGGAACCAATGCGAAGATCTCTGCATCAGAGTATCTCAGATCGAACAACAAGCCAGGGAGAACAACGTGGAACTTCAATGCTTACCCGAGCATTCCAATGAGAATCTCATTACGACCTTTCGACAACTTACTAAGGTCGTTTCGTGCGCTATCGAAGAAAAATAAATTATATCGGCTACTAGAGTTGCAAAACAACAGCAAAAATCTACCCGACCCAGAGCAGTGATCGTTAAACTTACTTCAGTGAAAGCACGAGACGCCGTGCTTGCATCTTGCTACGAATACAACAAAAAAAACGTAAGCAACAAACTCAACAGTTCTCTACTGGGTATCGGCGGAGACAAAAATCCGATATACGTCACAGAGCATCTTTCTCCCGCAAATCGCGCTCTACAAGCCCAAGCTCGAGCTTTTAAAAAAGAACTTGGATATAAATACATATGGGTTAGAAACGGTCGCATATTACTGCGTAAAAATGAAAGCTCAACGACAGTATGGGTGAAGAGCGCTGAAGTGTTGAAAACCCTAAAAGATAGTTCGAATTAACAATGAGACCTCAACTAAATGCAAGCTTTTTATCTATTTTTAAATAAAAATGTTTAATTTAAAAGCTTACTATCAAAATGCTCGTAGTATTCGTGGAAAATTGCAAAACCTATACCTCACTAGTCTTAACTGTGACTATGATATTATTGTTATAACTGAGACTTGGCTGAATGATGGGGTAATGGACGCTGAAATCCTTAACGACAACTACTGCATTTATCGTAGAGATAGAACCTTCTCTAACAGCTTAAAACAAGAAGGAGGAGGCGTGTTAGTTGCTGTATCTAAAAAATATGAATCTCTTGACATATGCGCTCTGTACATCCCACCTCCAGTTACACCAACTAAACTTGAAGAGCAATTGAATGCAATATCTGAAATTATCACGAACAGAAATGTCAACGACGTGCTTATTATAGGAGACTTCAACATGAAACAAATAGAATGGCAACGGACAGAAAATCAACGGGCACAGTACACCGCAGCTTCGCCAGTGCGCAGCCAATCTACCATGGATCAAATCTTACTTGATTTTATGTCACTCCATAATTTACAACAGTACAATTTAGTACAAAACAAAGACAATAGAATTTTAGATCTAGTTTTAAGTAATATATTAGAAATAAGTACATCTGTAGCTACTGTTCCACTGTCAAAGGTCGACCCTTACCACCCACCACTCACAACCCAATTAGATTTAGAAATTAAAGCATTTATACCAAAGAAAGTAGCAACTAAGCATAACTTTTTTAAAGCTAACTACTGTGCCATAAATCTAGCCTTAAGTAAAGTGGAGTGGGGGGTAGTTCTTGGTCAGTGCGCTACTGTAGACGAAATGGTTGATGTTTTCTACTCTTCCTTAAACAGTATTATTAAGTGTCTTGTTCCTAAATCATGTGCATTCAAGCGTGGGCAATACCCTATGTGGTACAATAGTAGTTTAATTAAATTAATAAAAGAAAAAGAAAAATACCGGTTAAATCACAAAAAATACAAAAATCCCAGAGACAAGTTAGAATATACCCTAGCAAGATCTAGATGTCACGCTCAAATAGAGCTTTGTTATTCGGAGTACTTAAAAACTATCGAAGAATCCATAACTAAACACGGAATGAAAGCTCTCTGGACATTTTTAAAATCAAAACGTAAATCGGAATCGAAAAACCCCAACCGTATGACATTAAACGATATAACCTACACAGATCCCTCAAGCATTTGCAACGCTTTCGCTGAGCAATTCCAGTCAGTCTATTCTGCCTCTAGTAGCATTTGCATTGATCAGACCCTTCTCAACTCTGACCCTCAAATTAAATCTAACAGCTTATTTCAAACTTCGTACCCCATAACTCTAACCCAAGGAGATATTGAAAAAGCTTTATCTAGACTAGATATTCATAAAGGCTCAGGCCCGGATAAGATCCCTCCAGTCTTCCTTGCTAGCTGTAAAAAAACACTATCACTACCATTAAGTCTAATATATAACTATTCCCTTAGCCAAGGCACGTTCCCGAGTTCGCACGTTCGAGTCACTTGTTTGTCCTTACCTGTCCAACCATTTTAAATCTATTCTAACACCTAACCAACACGGATTCAGAACCAAAATGTCCACTCTTACCAACTTAGCTGTCTACTCTGAAAACCTCATAAAATCCGTAGACGCGGGTCACCAAATAGACGCAGTTTATACTGATATTAGCAAAGCGTTCGATAGAGTTGACCATGGCCTCCTGATTCGAAAACTTTATTACCTGGGAATTCACGGAAAACTACTCTCATGGATAGCTTCTTACCTAACTCCAAGATACCAAAAAGTGGTAGTGGGTGGCTACGAATCTAGAGACTATGCTGCAACGTCAGGGGTCCCGCAAGGTTCGCACGTCGGACGAATACTATTCCTAATTTTTGTAAACGATATAGCTGACGTTATCTTGCACTCCCAATACTCTCTTTTCGCCGACGACTTAAAAATTTTCAGAGCAGTTAATACTCAAAGTGATTCAGATCTCCTGCAACAAGATCTAAATAGAATTGTCGATATTAAAAATTAGGCTATGGGCTTAATAAAACACAGTAATTAGGATTATATAAAGTTAGAATGTTTAATTCCTAATTATTTTAGCACTGGAAATAAACACGTCCGCGCCCTAGACACACAGCAGAGAAGTAACAACAATAAAACTAGATGGCGCTTTTACAAAGTATGCAACTTAAACATCGATATTTATAAAATCGATTGTAGATTAATTTTTGGCAATTGAAAGTTAGAAATCAACACGCCCCCTCAAAAATTAATCTTTAACTAATCAGTGAACTATTTACAGTATGTATATGTACACTTTATATAAACATAATAATTGGCTAATTAAGCAGATCGTGATAATTTCCAAGTGCTGTCTGGGAAAATACAAAATAATATGGCCCAACATTTGTTGCATGAGTAAGGAAAAACCCAGTAAAACCTTACTAGACCATTTCACATATTTTTAACAAAAATATAAATTTGATAAACAAAATAAAATTCTACAAAATATGATCAAATCAATAAATTAATCACAATTTATATACAACTATATTCAACATATTATTATTCACTTTAGACCCATTTTTGCTCTAAATTCTTGGAAAGTATTGGCAGGCAACGGTTTCGTCAATACGTCAGCCAGTTGTTGACCTGTGGGAATGTAATTTAATTTTATTACATTTTTCTCAACTTGTTCCCTTGAAAAATGATATTTTATGTCAATATGTTTTGATCGTTTGTGATTTGATGGATTATTCGCAATACTTATGCATCCATTGTTATCTTCAAAGATAACAATAGGTTCATTTATAGGCAAATTAACACTTGAACATAATGATTTGAGCCACAAAGTCTCTCTAACAGCTTCGAATAATGCCATATATTCAGCCTCAGTAGATGAAGCTGCAACTGACATTTGTTTCTTCGTACACCAGGTAATTGTACAGTTATCAAAAAGTTTAAATAAATATCCAGTTGTACTTTTCCTATCTTGTTTATCATTTCCGCCCCAATCTGAATCTACATACCCACAAAGAATATTGTTGTAGCTGCATTTTTGATAACATAATTTCAGATCAATAGTACCTTTTAAATACCTAAGTACTCTTTTAAGACATTGCCATAATTCTTTATTATTTTTATTTGTATACCTGCTAAGTATATTAACACTTATGCTTAAGTCTGGTCGAGTGCACAACATTATGTACATCAAGCATCCTATAACATTCCTACATGGAGCATTACACTGTTCATCAGAATTTAAGACTTCATAATTTAATTTACTCTCTAGGGGGGTATTTACAGAGTTACAATCATGCATATTAAATTTTGTCAGAACTGTTTTTATATATGCACTTTGATCCAAAGCTATTTCATCGTCACTACGGCTAACTTTTATACCAAGAAAGAATTTTATATCACTTAAATCTTTCATTTCAAATCTGCTCATTAAATATCTTTTGAAATTCATCATTGCAACATTATCACCACAAACTATAACTAAATCGTCTACGTAAAGAACCACATAGATATTTTTATGAACATCACCTTTATCCAGAACATAAATGCACCGATCAACTGCCGAGTTTTTAAAACCATGTTCTTTCAGGGATCGTTCGAACACCTCAAACCAACACCTAGCTGCCTGTTTTAGTCCGTATAAAGATTTATTCAGTCTACAGACATAATTATCTTTGCCAATCACACCATCAGGAATTTTCATGTATATTTCCTCTTTTAACTCGCCATTAAGAAAAGCGGTTTTAACGTCCATATGATGAACTAGCAAATTGAATTGGTTGGCAAAGGCAATCATTAATCTGAAACTTGCTATCCTAGCTACTGGGGCAAATGTTTCATTGTATTCAGTCAGGTATTCCTGACTAAAACCTCTAGCAACAAGGCGAGCTTTATATCGTAAAGGCTTTCCAAATTCGTTATGTTTTATTGAAAATATCCATTTGCAGTCTACGATATTTTTGTTTTCAGGCTTTGGTACTAAAGTCCATGTATTGTTAGTTGAAAGTGAATTTAACTCGTCTTTAACTGCGATTTCCCACTGAGCTCTGTCGTCTCTAGTTTTTATTTCATCGAATGAAATAGGCACTTTATTTGTTATAGATTGTATACACAATAAATAATCATCTATATCATCATTGTAAGAAATAAGTGGACGACCTTTTAGCCTATCACTTCTTCTAAGATTTGAATTATTGTTTGTGTTTTCCAAATTATCGTTATTATTTTGAGTATTAGTATTATCAGTGTATTGATCACCTGTTTTATCTAAATTAATCACATCATGGTTCAATTTACGAATTTTATTAGGGTATAAATGTTCATCAGGCTTAGTGGCAACTGATTTAGCGCTATCAGGGTTCCGAGACTTTAACGACACTGATTTCGATTCAATGTTTTTATCAGTTTCATCATGAGGATTTTGAAAATCCCCTTCAGGCTTAAATGCAGGCCTGGACTGAAGAAAATTAGTCTCATCCACAACTACATCCCTGACTACAACATACTTTTCGCAAGCTGGATTCCAAACCTTGTAACCGTTTGGTTCATACCCTACAAGTATACCTTTCCATGATTTATCATCAAATTTTGTTTTACAGGTTTTATTGTGTACATAAACGGTAGATCCGAAAACTTTTAAATACTTTAACAAAGGTTTTTTACCGTGCCACATTTCAAATGGAGTTTTAGATGAATTTAAAGCTATTGTTGGAGTAATATTGATCAAATACACAGCTGTCAAAACTGCCTCACCCCAAAATACTTTATTTAATTTAGCACCGTTTATCATACATCGAGCCTTCTCAGTAATTGTCCTATTCATCCTTTCCGAAACACCATTTAACTGTGGAGTCCTAGGGACTGTCAAGTGGTAAGTAATACCTTTGTTTACACAATATTCTTTCATGTCGGTAGATAAATATTCGCCACCATTATCGCAGTATAAATTGACTAATTTAACATTAAACTTAGCCTCACTTTTGGCAACAAAATCTTTAAAGACAAAGAATACATCCGATTTATACGTTATTAAATATGTAACACAGTAATGTGTGTACTCATCAATAAATGTAACGAAATAGTTTTTGTTGTCAACAGTTGTTGGAGTGATAGGTCCACAAACATCAGAGTGAACAACATACAATGGTCGTGTAATATGACTTTTATCTTTAGCCGTGTTAAATGGCAGTCGACTCTGTTTACCATTTATGCATGCTTCACATAAGTTTTCATTTGGGACAATTGCAATAATTTGATTTAAATCATCCACTAATTGTTTATTTTTCAATTCCAAAAATTTATTTTTACTTATATGACCTAATCTCTGATGCCATAAATCATAATTTTTGTCATTATTGCATACATGGGACACAGAGTGGCTCACATTTATTGATGCAACAAGGTCAACAGCAATTAAATTGTTTGTTGACTTACCTCGCATAATAGTTTTACCTTCCTTATGTATTTCCGCTCCATTTCGGTCAAAAACAACAGTCAGTCCTGCCCGCTGCATCCTGGACACAGAAATCAAATTATATGGGACATCTGGGCAGTACAGCACGTCTTCCAATACGCCTTGGACGCCCATATTGCTTGTAACGTGAATTGTCCCCTTTTTGGTGGCTGAAATAAATTGACCATTTTTAGCCACAGAAATTTTTAATGGTGGCTGTAAATTTGAATAAGTAATAAAAAGATCTTCCCGGTTAATTATGTGGTCCGAAGCTCCAGAATCCAGTAGGAATGTAATATTATTGTCTTCCTGGTCATCTACTTGGTATTCCCCGGTCATAAACGCAAAGCCTTGATAGTCATTTGACGTCGAAGGCTGGTTTATTTCAACTGTTTGAACAGTTCTGGCCCGATCCGAGTTATTTTGTTGTTGTTGTCGTGATTGTTGTTGTTGTTGCATCCTCTTGTAATAGTAGCAGTCATTCTTAAAATGACCTTTACGTCCACAGTGATGACACTTCATATAATTAGTCTTCTTTCTCATTTTATTGTCCTTGTTGTACTGTCCTTGATTATTTGTAGATTGATTATTTTTATTGCCAGATGATTGATTGTATTTTCTTTTTCCAAAATATGTAGGTTTACGTTCCGCTTGCAACACTTTGGCACTGGTGTCAGGAGATTCGTTCTTTAATTTGACCTCATGGTCTAACAGCCTTGTCTTTACGAATGCCAAGGTCAAGTTGTCCTCCGACAAAGTTTCAATAGCGGTAACAACTCCGTCGTAACTTGAGGGTAGCGTTAAAAATAAATGAGCTACCTTATCAGTCTCCTGTAGGTTAGCTCCAGCAGCCAACAATTCAGTGATAAGATCATCAAAGGTTGAAAAATGTTTTATCAACGGTACATCACCTTGTAGTTTCATAGCCAGTAATTTCTTACGCAATGCCAACTGTGTCGCGATGCTTTTGCGCTCATACAAAGCATCTAAACTATGCAGTATTTCTCTCGCTGTACTATCATCCTTTGCAAAACCAAGGTAGGAATCCGAAAGATACTCGACAATAATACTTTTTGCAATACGATTGTTTTTCTCCCACTCACTGCATCGAATTATTGGATCTTCATCAATCACCCTTAGAACGTCCATTTCGTTCAACAATGCACGTATTCTAAATTTCCACACACTGTATTTTTCACCATTAAATGGATTAATGTTCCGTTTTAACTTCAAATTTTCCATGGTTAACAAGTTGAGCAAAAAAAAATTTGAACGGTTCGAATTTGAAACTGTTCCTATCAATTTTGTTCTACGCAGCCAAATGCATGACTGGGCCCATAACCTATTAAAAATTAGGCTATGGGCTTAATAAAACACAGTAATTAGGATTATATAAAGTTAGAATGTTTAATTTCTAATTATTTTAGCACTGGAAATAAACACGTCCGCGCCCTAGACACACAGCAGAGAAGTAACAACAATAAAACTAGATGGCGCTTTTACAAAGTATGCAACTTAAACATCGATATTTATAAAATCGATTCTAGATTAATTTTTGGCAATTGAAAGTTAGAAATCAACAGTCGAATGGTCCGTAGTCAACCACTTGCCCCTGAATATCAGCAAATGCAAGCATATTAAATTTACCAGAAAGCTATCTCCCCTACAAACTAAATACTACCTGAATACCACCGTCCTGGAAGAAGTCGATTCGATTAGAGACTTGGGGGTCATATTTGACAACAGAATCACCTTCAATAAACATGTTGACCATATAGTATCAAAATCCTATAAACTACTTGGATTTCTATGGAGAAACTGTAAGGTGTTCAAAAGTAGTAAGGCTTTAGTTGCAGTGTATAATGCCCTTGTCCGGTCAACTCTTGAATACTGCTCAAACATATGGAGCCCATATTATCAAAACCATATCGAGAGGATCGAAAGAGTCCAAAAACGCTTTTTGTTTTACTTAACGGCCCATGGAGGCAGACTCAATTCTCTGAAATCTTACAGTGCCAGATTAATTAATTACAGGTTTTCGACACTCGAAAGTCGCAGGTGGATGTCTGACCAACTCCTACTTTATAAAATAATCAGAGGACTCGTGGATTGCCCTAGCTTGCTCGCACAAATTAAAATAGTAGTTCCTAGGCCAAATACTAGATTTTATATTATAGACTCCTGGATGTGAAAGCGTTTAGGACCAATCTGGGGAAAAACAGCTTGTTAAATAGAATGTGTCGCGAACATAATATCTGGTTTAAATCTACCAAAATTGACTTGTTCTTTGTGTCAGTTCACGGGTTCAGGAGCTCCGCGCTCAAATTTAAATCAACATAATAGCTTATTTTGACTAGAAACTTTTCATCATAAACCCTGGCAATTAAAAAAAAATATATACATAGCAAGCTGTGTTTGCCTGTTATTGGGTCTACGTCGAACCATAATTTATAACCTTAATTTACGCTAAGAATCGATGTAAACCTGTTGGCAAACCTATTAAATAAATAAAAATAAATAAATAAATAAATTCATCTACATCCCCAGTTCATTCCAGGACGTTACAATTTAACAGTGGACAGTCTCTCTCGGAAGAAACAGATCGCGGAATGGAGTTTATCCACAGCAGTCGCCGAAAAAGTTTTTGCTCGTTGGGGCAGGCCAGAAATAGACCTATTCGCCAGCAGTTCATCGGCAGTTGTTCAGAGATATGTAACTCAAGATCCAAGGGACAAAAATGCGGATTTCACCAACGCATTCAGCCGGAGATGGACGTTCAAACTGGCCTGGGTCTTTCCACCACCGGCTCTGATGCCGCAAGTACTACAGCATCTGAATACGGCGATAGGAACATTCATAGTAATAGCTCCGAGGTGGGAGAAATCCTTTTGGAGAGTAGATCTGCGTCGGAGGGCCACGGCCGCTCCTTACCAAATTCGCAACCTACAACATCATCTAACGGACTTGACGACAGGGTACCCTCCACCAGAAGTAAGCAAGTTAAAATTGGAGGCTTGGAGGGTTCGTGGTGGAGTAATTTAGTCAAAGATTGGTCATCAGCAGATATCGCTTTGTTAGAAAGTTCATGGCGAAAATCAACGTTATCTTCATATAAAGCAGCATGGACTCGCTGGTTGCACTGGTGTTCGTTAAACGCTGTCTGTCACACTAGCCCAACGGCCCCTCAGTTAGCTCGTTTTTTATGCTACCTACATAAAGAAGTGAGGTTGGCAGTGAGAACTATTAAACTCCATAAGTCTGTTGTTTGTACGTTACTACTAACGGCTTTTCTCAGGAAATAGGTTTAGGATCGCATCCCATAGTCTCAAGAATAATTAAAGGTATAGAGTTGTCAAAACCTCCTATAGTAAAAAAGAATATTTGGGATGTTACATTACTAATTAATTGGCTCTCAGAAAACCCTCCTCAAGAAAATAGTCTACTCTTAAGCTCTGGGCGTAGGATACATGATTTAACCTTGCTACATATAGGAGCAGAGGATATGCAGAGTACAGAAAATTCTTTAATATTGTGGCCTAGATTTGGGTCAAAGACTGATTCTTCGCGTCACAGACAATCGGGTTGGGAGTTGAAGTCTGGTAATATTAGAAACTTAGATATTCCGTTTTGGACGTCTAAATTATTTTCTCTATCTAAGATCCGCAGAGATGCCCGAACTGATTTAACGAATTTATTCATAACGACTAGAGGTGTTGTTAAGGCCGCTTCGCGCACTGTTATTGCCGGATGGGTGCGAACGGCCTTCGATATTGTAGGTATTAATGCGCCACCAGGTAGTGTGCGTTCAGCAGTAGCCTCTAAGAGTTTCAACTCATTGCCACTAGATGAGGTGCTGAGAAGAGGTGATTGGCGTAGTGAAGCCACCTTTTTCAAACATTATTTTAGAGAGATTAGTCAAGTTGATTGTGATACTAATCTTAGTTCAGGAGTTTTGTATGATTCCTTTAAAGTATTATAAGTAATGTTGTTTTCTTGTAAGTCTGATCCGATCTCATAAGTTCTAGGTATTACTTACTTTTAATTAAAAAGAAGAAATAATTTTGTTTTTGTTTTTGTTACTTATGTGTTACCTAAATGTGCCTTAGAAAATGGTGCTTATTTGATAATAAAAACTTTCAGATAATATTTTTGTCTTTTTTTATTTATGTAACCATCAATCGAGTAGTATCTGGGTAATTCTAGTTTGTTTTCACAGTACGCTTCTAAGGCCGGCAGAACCCAAACAGGTCTCATAGGGTCAAGCCGCAGGCTCAGACCTAAAATAGAACCGTTTTTCCCCCGAAGGGATAAAAACGGATATTTTGGGTCTAGCCAAGGCTTGACCCAGGTTTAAGGTCTAGCCAGCCCTTTATTTGAGACGATACTGAAGATCGCGCGTCCGCGCTAGCCGGCGAAGCGAAGCGCGCCCCCCGCGCACCTCTCGCGCGGCGCCCGCGCGCCCCTATCGGGCGGTAAGATACGAATTTGGCTGTGAAACAAACTGCAAACCGTGCTTTTCATTTAGAGATTGCAAACCGGGCCCGGCCGGGTCCGGCCCGGCCGGGCCCGGTGCCCTTTCAGACATCCACCGGGCCCGGCCATTCATACCGGGCCCGGTGACCGGGCCCGTTAGGTACGAAAACTGCGGCACGGAAGCCCTAACTTGAAGAAAAAATCTTATCAGACAGGAAATGAAAAACATATTAAACAGAGCTATAAGTGAAGTCCCTGAAAATGAAATTGAGGCTGTACTTGATGTTGAAAATGATGGTCTAAATGCTGAAAACAATTCGCTTCAATCACAAATTGTGATTGAAGCGAATTGTGATTCACAATCATCATTGACTCTAAAAGAAGAATTAGAAAAGCAAATTCTAGAAGAAAAAGAAGAATTAAAAAAAAAATAAGTCCGGGACAAAGTAAAGATTTAGAAAAGATGTTAAAAAAAGAAATGAGTCAGTATGAAGCCGAAGGCAAGAAAGGTCAGTATTTAACTCTTATTCAAGATTACATGATGTTCATAAAACCAACCAGTGTTGAAGCGGAGAGGGCTTTTTCGGCGGCGGGGTATATCTGCAGTAAGTTGCGAACCAGGCTAGGGGATAAAACTATAAATACAATTTGTTTTTTGAGATCATTTTTTCAGACTGAAAAATAATTGTTTTGCTTGTTAATTTGTTAATTAAGAACATATATGCATATAAAAGTTTGATTGTTTACAGTTACAATTACATTGCAGCCCAGCCAGTAGTTATAAGATTTTGCTATTTGCTCAATTATAGTTAAGTATATCAACACTCAATAGTCATAATACAAGTTATTGTTATCATCAAAAGAATATTGTTATTGCTCTTAAGAATTTGTTCCGTTTTTACTAAAGCTACCAAAGTTTATCTATCGAAGTTGATAAGACAAGTTTAGTACATAAGGCTGCGTTATTTGTTTCTTATTCTAATACTATGTTTTCAAATAGTTACATTAGTATTAGTAATTAACTTTAAGCAAGCAGGTCTTTCTCTTTACTCTGTATAGTACTCCGTTCATAAGTGAAACTAACTAATTCTGTATTAAAAACTCGTGATTTTGAGACTGATTAAGACTGATTATTGTTGATTTGCTTGTTTGAAATAAATATTATTCCGTAACCTTTCATTATTGTATTTTTCCTCCATTTACTTAAAGCAAATTTTCATAAAATACTTTAAAGGTTTCATCCCAACACATCAACCTGGCCGGGCCGGGCGGCGGGCCCGGCCGGGTTGGCGGCAAATGTTACCGGACCCGGCCGGGTTGAAAAACATACCGGGTTGCAATCTCTATTTTCATTGACAAAATACGAAAGTGTAATCTCATAGGGTCAAGCCTTGGCTAGACCCAAAATATCCGTTTTTATCCCTTCGGGGGAAAAACGGTTCTATTTCAACTTCGAAAAATACTATATACTATACTATATATATAGATACATATATCCGTTTGTCATGTTTAATTTTTTTTTTCGAAGTTCGTGTTTTTGTTTCTTGATTTTATTATATTTGATTTTGAAATTATATTTTAATATTGGAAGACTGATTTTTTTTATTATTTTGTTTATTATTATAAATAATTAGCATACATTTCTCTTTTATTTTTACATTTTACCCAGGGTCCAAACTATGCAAGCAGGTAGATTACGGTCAAGTAATTCGCCATGTAGGTAAAGAATCATATCGAGCTGCATCCAGATAGACCGCACGGGCTCGCGCGGCAGACTCGCAAGCCAGATGCTCGGTCAGTGTGGACGTGTTCAGGGCCGTTCGGGCGCACGAATGCTCGCCCAAACGGCCGAGCGGGCGAGCCGTCATGCACCCGAACGGCGCTGAGGGCGTGCGCTGTCAGATGAGTCATAGCATCATCAGTCAGATGGCATGCGCGGCTGCCTCGCGAGGCAAATGCTTGGTCAGTGTGGGCGTGCTCTTTGACGACGTTTTCAAAACTCGCGGTAGCGGAGCGGTTTCCGCGATTCAACCGCAACCTTGCAAGCATTGAAAAAAAAATGTATGCGTATCGTCGTCCCTACTCCTCCTACTCCGCTCCTATGTTTGTATCGCGTTAACACGCACGTCAACCACGTTTTAAGCGCGGGTTTACCGCGAATAGAATCGCGGAAAACACTCCGCTAAAGCGCGTTTTAAAAACGCCGTCTACTATAGCTCAAAAGTTCATTAAAATTTATCAATGTGAGAAGATTTCCTGTCCTATAAATTATTTGAGATTAATGCTAAGAGCTCACGGAGCGGTTTTCAACGGCGCAAAAGGCTGCGGGCACGCAACCACGTGCGGGCGCGGTTGAAAACCGCTTCGTGAGTTCTTAGCCTTAGAGACATAGCAGACGGCGTTTTCAAAACGCGCGGTAAGGGAGCGGTTTCTGCGATTTTAATGCAATTTGACCGCAGCTTTGGAACCTTAATACTGTATACATTTTATCGTAGCTTACTCAGCTATTATGTATATAGTAACAACTTTAATAAAATTCATACATTTTATGGGGAAATATCAGGTTTTTCAAACTAACAAATAAAATCTAAGATCAATGTGCTCTTGTTGTAATTAATTTAGTCATACTAAATATTTAGTAATTATAGTCTTTATTACTAGTTTACGCAAAATAAATATTTTGTTAAGATTACGCATCATAACAATATATTTGTTCGCCGCCCCTCCTGCTTCTATTCCGCTCCTATATGTTTGTGTCGTTATGGCGCACTTCAAAACGTGCATTGCCTGTGGTTCTACCGCGCCGTAAACACGCGTCTACCGCTCGCCGTGAGCTTTGGGCTGCGGTCGAATCGCGGAAAAAGCACCGCTACCGCGATTTTTGAAATCGCCGTCTGCTATGGCTCTAAGCGTAATCTTGGCTTTTTTTTTAAATTTCAAGTCTTAATTCAAGTAAATTATGTCATGATTTGATGCTATATAATTTTTTTTGCATAGGGTATCATTTTGTTACCAAGCTTACGTATTCAAAACTAAAGTAAGCGCAAAAGTGCTATATAAACAATATTATAAACCAGACAGTTACACACACATTCAATCATTCAGTCCATCGATTGCTATTAATACACACACGCACAAAAACGGCAGTGCAGCACGAAACACTTGACGCGAAACAGACATACATTTATTCATCTCTGTCACTCATTTTCTCCGTTCAACTTCGAATAGGGCAAAGTCCAAACTGTAAAGGTTGACGTGATCTCGAGTGTACGATTTTTATGAAAGTGTATAGATTGAATATTAATTTTAAGTAAATATGTTTTGCTTTTTTCAGAATACCTAAAGATTCTGTCTTAAGAAGTCACTGGATTGAAATTATAAGACAAAGTCGCAAGGAGGATCTTTGGAAACCTGCAAAAAATACTCTCATTTGCTCTGATCATTAAAAAAATGACCTGCTTTCTAAAAGAAAATTATTCAGAGAAATGGGCAATAAAATGTTAATAAAATAAATTATTTACATCTTGACAATTGTTTTTTATTTTCTACATTTATTTTTAATACAATGACGACCTTGTGAGGATTTTCAAGGGTAGTTTTATATTTTTTGATTTTCATCATTTCTGCCACTTTTGGCCCCACTTCTTGGGCATGAGAAAAATATAACATTTCTTACATATGTGAGGTGACATGGTATGTATTATATTAAAATAGAAGATAATAAGTATGTTATATTAGGTATTTATATGATCAACTTCCGCATTTATAATTAATTGTAGTTACTCGGCAGGGGTACAGGCTATTTATATTTATATGAGACACTTTGTCTCAAAAATATATGCTAATTATGTAGTTTTAGCATGAAAGAATAATAAATAACGTTCATTCAGTTTCGTGATTATAACATTTGAACAAAATCGTACACACGAACCTATAGGTACTAATAATAACAAACCCGATTGTTGTAGTGGGTACTTGTTAAATTATGTTTATAAATGTCACTGTCAATAAACCAGTTGTTGTCTCGCACCCGGCCTTTCACTACATGGTGGCAGCGGTGATTCGCAATTTATGTAATATTAGGAGTTGTACGGTCAAAAAAACTGTGTAATATTTAACTAGCCGATACTGTGCAGTTTGGTGGATAATTTACAGTGTTAATTCAATCGCGTAAGCAAAAATGGAGCACGCACGACCACCTACCAAGTTAAACATGGACGGAGGGCCAGTCAGCCGGGCTGACGCGTGGAAACGGTGGAAACAGCAATTCATATTATTCCTTAAGGCATCGGGGGTGACTACGGAGACGGGCACGGTACAAGCAAGTTTATTAGTGAACTTGATAGGACCGGACGGCTTCGATATTTACCAAACGTTTACTTTCAAGGACGAAAAAGAACGTGATAACGTGGATGTCATACTGGCGAAGTATGATGAGTACTTCGGTACAAAGGTCAACTTGACATTGTTAAGGTACAAGTTTTTTACACGTAATCAGGAGGACGGCGAGTCGATTCAACAGTACGTGACGGCATTACGACTGTTGAGCAAAAATTGCGAATTCGATAAACTCGAAGAGGAGTTAATTAAGGATCGCATTGTGTGTGGTGTACGAAATGTATTAGTGCGCCTGTCGCGCACTTTGCGTTGTGATGATTTGGATCTAAACAAAGCGGTGAAACTGTGTCAAGCTCAGGAGGTGTCAAAAGAGAGTATTCAACAATTTAATGGAAGTGCGGCGGGTACTAGTGCGGCCCAGGTTGATGGTGTGGACGTGCGTGGCGGCGCCGGGCGCGGCGCGCGGCGCTGGAGGGGCGCGCCGCCGCCGCCGCCGGGCCCTGCAGCGGCTGCGGAGCCCTGCGCTGCGTAGCGGGCCAGTGCCCTGCGCTGTACGTCAGCTGTTTTGTGTGCGGTAAACAAGGACACTTCGCTCGGGTATGTAAATCGAATGCATTCAATAATAAACAGAGAGTGAAGAAGGTATACGAGATCGAGCGGGAAACCAGTGACGATACGTCCGACGAGTGCGAATCGTTTCATATATCGGTGATTAAAAGTGATACGTCAGGATCGAGGGAATGGTTCGGAGTGCTCGCGTGTGAAAACGGGTCGGAGGAGTTTAAGTTAGACACGGGTGCGGATATTAACGTTATTTCTTATGCGACCTTTGTTAGATTGGGCTTTGATACAAAAATAATAAGGAAAAACCAGATTAATTTACAGTCTTATAGTGGTAACCGTATACCCGTTGTAGGTATTTGTCAATTGTTATGGAAGTATAAGAATGTAAAATATAATTTAAAGTTTGCAATTGCGGATATGAATTGTCAAAGCGTACTGGGCAGAAAAACATGCGAGGAAATAGGTTTAGTGAAACGCGTGCATACAATAGGCATAGATGAGCAGAAGGATCTGTTTACTGGTGTGGGATGTTTGCCGGGTAAATATCATATAGTTGTCGATCACTCAGTGCAGCCCGTCGTATGTTTGTCTAGAAAAATACCGTTAGGGTTACGAGATAGGTTAGCGGATGAACTTAAAAAAATGGAACAAATGGGTGTGATAAGAAAAGTTTCATATCCGACCCAATGGGTACATCCGCTAGTACTAGCTGCGAAGAAAAACAATGGTATTAGGATCTGTTTAGATCCCCGTGAATTAAATCGCGCAGTGCGGCGAGCGCACTTCCAATTGCCGACGGTAACGGAGCTGGCGGCGCGGTTGCAAGGTGCTAGGTATTTCTCTGTGCTAGACGCTAATTCGGGTTTTTGGGCTATACAATTGGATCAAGAGAGTGCGGATTTATGCACTTTTGCTACATCTTTTGGGCGATATCAGTTTTTGAGGCTACCTTTTGGTATTAATTGTGCGTCGGAGGTTTTTCATGGTAAAATGAGACAATTATTAGAGGACTTAGAGGGGACAGACAGTTTTATTGACGATATAATTGTATGGGGGAAGACGAAACAGGAACATGATGTACGTTTACAGGCATTATTAGATCGGGCTAGAGAAATCAACTTAAAGTTCAATAAGGAAAAATGTAAAATAGGTGTAAAAGAGGTAAAATACTTGGGACACATATTTGACTCGAACGGAATGCGACCTGATAGTGACAAGATTAAAGCCATAGTAGATATGCCGGAACCGAATGATAGGAAAAGTCTTGAAAGATTTCTTGGTGCGGTTAACTATCTATCTAAATTTATTCCTAATTACTCGCAACATGCTATTCCTTTAACTAATTTACTCAAAAAAGAAAACGAATGGCGATGGGAGAGTAGTGAGCGGGGAGCATTCGAGCAACTTAAAACAAGTGTTAGTAGTGCACCGGTGTTAGCATTATATGACGTGTCGCGGCCCGTGCTGCTGTCGGTGGACGCGTCCGCCGCCGCGCTTGGCGCCGTGCTGCTGCAGGACGGCCGTCCCGTCGAATACGCGTCCCGCACGCTCACGCCGGCTCAGCGACGCTATGCACAGGTCGAGAAGGAGCTTCTCGCCATTGTATTTGCGTGTGAGAGATTCCATCAGTACATATTTGGCAAGCAGAACGTACTAGTAGAAACAGATCATAAACCATTAGAGAGCATATTTAAAAAAACCGTTGATGTCTGTCCCAGCACGCTTACAGCGAATGATGTTGCGTATTCAGGGCTATGATTTAGTTGTAAGTTATAAACCAGGCAAATACATGTATATACCAGACACGCTGTCGCGGGCGCCGCTACCTGATTTATACAGTGACGAAGTACATAAAAATGTTTTATATCAGGTCCAACTCATCGTGGAAAACTTGCCAATGAGTAACAACAAGTTATCATTGGTTAAGAAAGAAACAAGACGAGATGAAAGTTTTAAGAAAATTATTCAATACATAAACGAAGGTTGGCCTGATCATAAATATAACATAGAAGAAAATATTAGAATGTATTGGTCATTAAAAGATGAATTATATACAGTAGATGATGTTATTTTCAAAGGAAGTACGGTATTAATTCCACCGCGTTTGCGTGAAGAAATGCTTCGTATAATACATGAGGGTCACCAAGGTATAGATCGGTGTAAGCGGCGCGCTAGACAAGTAATTTTTTGGCCAAATATGGCTAGAGAAATAGAGCAATATGTTAAGCGATGTGTTGTGTGTCGAGACTGCTCAAACGCACCTGCTAAGGAGCCTATGATTCCTGTAGAAATACCAAACTTACCATGGTCAAAAGTGGGGTCAGATGTATTTGAATATAAGAGAAGAAGTTATCTATTAGTAGTTGACTATTACTCAAATTATGTGGAAGTTTGTGAAGTAAAAAATATAACATCGAATACGATAATTAAATCGATGAAAGAAATATTTGCACGTCACGGTATACCGGAAACACTGATAAGTGATAACGGTAGGCAGTATTCTAGTCGGGAATTTAAGAGATTTGCTGAAGATTGGGGTTTTGAACACATTACGTCGTCTCCGCATTACCCACAGTCAAATGGAAAAAGTGAGCGGGCAGTACAAACTGTAAAGAAAATGATAATAAAATCGGAAAATAGTGGGGAAGACTTTGATTTGGCATTACTTAACTTTAGAAACACTCCAAGAGATGGTTTGAGCTCTCCCGCGAAATTATTAATGAGTAGAAGACTTAAGTGTAAATTACCAGTATCGCAAAGTATTCTAAAACCAGAAACTGTCAGTCATAAAGAACATCAGATTATGATAAACAAACAAAAATATGCAAAACAAAATATGATAAGCGCAGTAGGCCGTTAAAGGAACTAGAAGTAGGAGATCATGTTTTATGTTGGACGGATGATAGGAAAACACAAGGGGTTGTATTGCGGAACGCTGATACTCCTCGTTCCTACATAATACAAACAAAAGTAGGAACAAAATACAGACGCAACAGACGTCAATTAATTAAGTATGAAGTAGGTAGCGGGGAGAACAGTGAGTCATCAATACCTGTGAATAATGAAAAAATAAAGGCCGAAAGACACGACACTGAGGGTAAAACACATAAGATATCAAAGTCTGAGCGTGGGACAGACGATGGTGACAATCCACAGGACTTACAATTCGAGGATGCACAAGATGCTGACTATCCAAAAATTGAAATACCCCCCGTGCCGTGCCCACGTAGGCCAGTTACTAGGAGTATGGCAAAACAGCTAAAAGATGCATTAAAAGATGTAATATAATATTAATATAAATAAGAATAAGGTGTTGGGTCTATAGAAATATGAATAACGTAAGTTAGTTTTTATTTTTATTTTTTGATAAAGGGAGGTATAGGGTATCTTACCATAATTAGCTTTTAAATAAGTTAGAATAGTTGTAGCATAGATATAATATTCAATCTTTTTATTAGGGGAAGATGTTGTAGTGGGTACTTGTTAAATTATGTTTATAAATGTCACTGTCAATAAACCAGTTGTTGTCTCGCACCCGGCCTTTCACTACACCGATCAATTTACCCTATTTATCGGAAGGTATGTTAATAGTGGCAACATTTTATTGACATATTAAATGACATGACGTGAGTTTATGACAAAGACAGACATACAAAAGTTGGCCTATTTTTGGCGCTGTCTTTCTTAGGTGACGCGGGATCTGGTGTTGTATATAATCGAAGACTTTTTGTTATTCTTTTTAAAACGACCCGATGGTAGCGAGGAGTGTTGCCATTATTAAAAAAATACACTGATTCGTAACTAGTATTAGTGAAAAAAACAAAATATGGAATTATACAGGGTGTAACGGAAAGGGTATATAATCCCGAAAGGGGGTAACTCTGGAAGGGGAAACAAAGCATATTCCAAAATATCAGCCCTCTAAGTCCATCCTACGATTTTTAAAACGCATTTGAATTGCAGACTTCTGCAAAACATTGCCCATCACTACTGAGCAATCAGCTGTTAGGGTGATTGACCTCTGACCCCACCCCTTTTACTCCTATCTGTACGCCTGGTATGTCAAAGTGGGTTCCGCATATGTAATTTTTCGTTTGTAAATAAAATGTCATTTTTACATGTTTTTTGTAATATGGTTTTTTATATTTTTATAAAAGGAAAATTAAATAAAGAACATAAAACGCGTAAAACGTAACACATTCGTACGCGCGACGTAGTAAGTACCTACTACGCTCTGTACGTACGCCTTACGCAGAGCTGCTGGCTGGCCCTAATTAAAACTAAAATTCCTTTTTAAATCACTTGAAGGTAAGTCTTTCGATTTCTCGTTTACATTCCTAGGTTTTTATTCTAAGTAAAAAAATCGGTTGGTTTTTATTTTAAAGTATTTTTTTTCTTGTTCAAAACTGACCAATTGAAAACAAAAAATCTTATTATCGGAGTGGTTTAGTGTTTCCACGCTACCAGGAAACTACGAACATAAAGAAGTTCAGACCGATAATTAGAAACCATTTTACAAAGGAACTCTAACCAACACTCGCGCTGAAAATTTGAACCAATAAGGATCAAGAAGATCGATAACGAAAGGACCAATGACATTATGTTGGGGCGTGACCAGGACTCTGGCGCAGGGCGGCGGGAGAGCGTTCGGAAAAGTTCGTATGGGCTCGGCTCATTAATTTTCTTTCAGTCGCTCTCAATTCGTTGTCGCGTGTGCACTTGTGCTATCGTATCTAATTGTGTAGTGACTACCTTTTGCTTTCGCCATGTCTTATGATACCAATTCGGAATATTATAACATGATTATGTGCGTTGGGTTTACCAACGGTGATTTAAGTGCAGCTCGCGAGCTCTATCGTGAGCGCTACATCGACGGGAGACCAGCTGATGAAGCTAGGCGAATGCCTTCGTACGGCTGTTTCAGTCGCTTGGTGAATCGGTTGCATTCAACCGGCTCATATCAGGAGTCCACGAGAGGATCTGGCCGGTCGCCGAATGTCGATCCGGACTTCGAGGAAGAGGTGCTGGAGCACTTTCAAGAGAATCCACAGACCAGCACACGTCGGATTGGGCGAGGAGGCCGAGTTGCCTGGCCGCCGCGGTCCCCAGACTTGACCCCACTGGACTTCTTTTTATGGGGGCACATAAAGAATATTGTTTATGCCGTGGAGTGCTCTACTAGTGAGCAAATGGAGCAGCGATACCTACTACGACGCCTTATGAACTGTTTTCAACGAGGACTTTTCGAACCATTTCTTTAAAAGTAGGTAAGTTAGTTTTAATTCAATTTCAAACCTTATCTACCTACTCAGGCATTGTTTTTTAAATAAAATTAACGTGTAAATGTAATCACTCATTTTGGATAGGTACTTACCTAACTTTTGTAACTACTTAAGTACCTATTATTTTTTCGTAATGAAAATTATTTAGTAAAATACTAATTTACTTACTTAGGTACCTACCTACTTATACATAATGTCACTCATTTAATTTACTTTTGTTTCAGCTACGATACCTGCAACGCGTTTCGAACGTTTTCGAGAGACGTCCGTCCCCCTTTGGCCGCGCGCCCGAGCCATTGCCAAATGCCGCCGCCTCGGCCGCGTAATCCTTTGATAAAGCCGCCGCCGCCGGCCGCCGCGCTTTGAGCGTATGCGCGGCATGGCTTTGTGCAAGGAGAGAAAAGGAAGACGGGCGGGGCTAGTGATAGTGTACAGTGCCATATGATTAGAGGAATGACCTCAATAGTGTTGGGACACGTTTGTTTACATTCTAAAATTAAAATTAATCAAAATTTAAAAAAAAAAAGTGTTTATTTTGATTTGAAATACGGCTAGAAGACTTCTACATAATGTACAGAGTATGCCCTTTTCCGCTTTATATACCCTTTCCGTTACATGTTATACAGGGTGTATAGTAGCTGTTGTACAAAGTAGCTGTTACAGTCGGCCATCCTTCCCGCAATGAGTCCCGTCGTTGTATTTTTTTAAGAAAGTAAACGAGGATATAATATAACATAATATCATTAGGTTTTAACTTAATCATTAACTCAAATTAACAAAATCTTTAACTTAAAAGAACAAAACAGACTTTTTAATTTATTATAATCATAGTATGATGATCTCTCATTACTTTTTATTGAGCCACAAACAACTAAACAAATACAATTTAAATAGTTCCAAATTTCATATGAAGAAAAAAAAAAAATTTAGATCAAATTGACCACATACTATTCATACATACCAAATTTCACATACACCAACACTCAGTCTGATTTAACAACTTTCATAGTACAATTAAGAAATCATTGTGTTATTATAATAGGATTGGCAGGTAGGTATATTAATAATTTCAATATAATTTCAATCAAGAAGCAGACAATAACCTAGCCATATGCCATCTCAAATGACGATCACTCTGTTCCGTCATCTCAAATGACAATCACTAACAGAAGTGTCATCTCAAATGACAAAATCTCATCTCAAATGAGTGGGTTTAGTTCTACATACCATCTCTAAAGACAATTGTTCAAAGCAGTCATCTCTAATGATAATATTATGATGTACCCCTTAGACCCAACATCAAATAATTAATTTAGTGATGTCCAGTAAATATGAAATGAAAATAATAATCAAATTATTATCTACTTAATTTTCATCATCGCTGCATTCGCTTGACGAGAAGTCTGCACTGAAACTTAGCCAAGGAAAGATATTGTCAATAGCAACAACGCCTTCGTAACACTTTCCTTTTCTAGTCAAGGGTGTATCTTCTACAAGAAAGCGATCATTAGGTATTTTTTTATTTTGTATGGTCCCTGACATTTTGATTCAAATTTTTTTGATAACCCTGATCCAGATGGAACGGCTCTTATGATTCGCACTAGATCGCCTTCATTGTATTTAGTAGCCGTTTTCCTGCGCTTATCAAATCTCTGCTTATTAATCTCTTGATTTTTCTTAATTGAAAGACTAGCATCGTTTCTGATGTCATCAAGAAATTGGTCAACCATGCCACTGCCTACCTCGTCAACAACCTCGTTCAGCACTCCCTGGGATGTACTAGCTACCTTTCGACCAAAAAGTAATTCTATCGGTGTCCTTTTAATAATAATAATAATATATTTTTATTTCAGACCTTGATCCATATTTAGTTAGTAACAATATTTGCTTATAGAACTAGTGTTAGTACTGACAAATAAATAATAATAGAAAAAGGGAGCGCTTTAGTGCTTGTCCACATGTAGCCGCACCCACCTCATCAACCATGGAGAGTCAAACCTCTCGGCAAATACTCGCAGAATACCGTTGGTGCTGCCGCGAAGGCGGGCGCGTAGACAAGCACATCTTTTACGCATGATAGCCGCGAAACCAGCAACGTGCTCCTCCGCGAACATTCCCAACGCACTGCACCTCCAAGGCAGCCCCAACAGCACTCTAAACGCATTATTATATTGCGCACGTAGATCGCTGATTAAAATTCAACCAGAGGCTACACGTATAAAAAGTTTGGCAATAGGCCTTAAAAAGCGATATTTTAACTTCTTTTGAGCCTCTGGCGAATCTCCTAGCCAGCATGTTGGCTCGCGCAGCCAGCGATCTGCGTTCTCGCTCCAAGTCACAATCATCACGTAATTCTTCAGTGACCCAGTGGCCCAGATACTTGAATTTGCTCACTCTGGCAAGGGGAATACCGTACAGCGATACAGCGGGTGGCACCTGCAAAGGGGCTTTATGTATTGTATCCTGTATTGTATCTGAGCCCATGATCCAGAGCGTACGCCTCACACATCGACAATAGTTTTCTCAGTGCGTTTAGTCACGTCATGTACAGAAGTATTTATGCCTAACTGCACTTCTTAAAAAAAATCGTCCCAAGTATCTTGGCTTTTGCCATGAGTCATAACACCAAGAGCAGACAAAATGGTACGATTGTACTTCTCAACCTGGCCATTTGCACGGGGTGAGGCAACCGAATTAAGAATGTGTTTTATTCCCAAGGACTGCATAAAGGTCTTATACCGCTTGCTAGTAAAACTAGTGCCTCGATCTGTGATAAGACGTGTAGTTGTTCCGAATAAGCTAAAAAAATTGCGGAAGACCCGTATGCTAGCCTTAGATTTAGTGCTGCGCACTGGAGCCAAGTTTACATATTTGGTGAATGCATCAGTAATCACCAGAAGATAAGTGTTTCTCTTCTTCATCATCATCATCATATATTTAAGAGCCAGGCTCTTGTCGGTGGAGTAATCGCCATCTTTGTCTCTCTTCCGCCAAAAATTTGACTTCCTGATACGACACGACGTTAATTTTTTCCTTCACTTGAGCGAAATAAGTTCGTCTTGGTCTTCCTCTTCCTCTCTTTCCCTCAATCTTTCCTTCAACGATGTTCTTTAAAAATTCGTCATGTCGTATCAAGTGCCCTATCATCCTTCCTCTTCTATTTTCTATTGTTCTCAACAAGGAGCGCTTCTCGCCGACCATACTTAATACCTCCTCATTACTCTTCCTCTCCGTCCAACTAATCCTCTCCATCCTCCTCCAACACCACATCTCAAACGCTTCTAACCTCTCTCTATCCCTCTGTGTCAGTGTCCATGTTTCACACCCATACAGTGCAATGCTCCAGATGTACACTTTTATAAATCGTTTCCGGGCCTTTTTGGCTATATTGGCCCTAAAAAGATGTTTCTTGCCGTTAAAGGCTTTTTTGGCCAAAGCGATTCGGGAAACGACGTCAGCAGTACATCTGGAGTCATTGGTTACAAGTGATCCTAGATATCTGAAACTGTGAACTTCTTCTAGTGGTGTGTTGTGTAAAATGACTGGGCTATTTCTTGTTACAGTTTTGGCTGTTGTAAGGGTTTTAGTTTTATTTGAATTAATTTTAAGTCCCCATTGAGTGAATACTAAATCCATTTGGCCTATTAAATCTTGTAATTGATCTCTATTTTCTGCAACTGCAGCAATATCATCAGCAAATCTGATAAATTGAATTTTTTCCCCGTTAATCTTTACCCCCCCCCTTTCCTGAATTAATGATTTCTTTGATAGCTGACTCTATAGATAAATTAAATATCAGTGGTGATAATGGGCATCCCTGTCGCACTCCTTGTTTTATCCTTGCTTCTCCTGATTCCTCTCCTATTTCTATTAATGTTTTCTGGTCTTTATAAAGTTCGTAAATTATTTTTCTGTCCCTGTAGTCTAATCCTGCATTTTTCAAAACTATCATCATCCTTCTCCAGTCCACCTTGTCGAAGGCTTTCTCTAAATCTATAAAAGCTATATGTGTTTCCAGGCCGAACTCCATGCGTCTATCTACAATTAATCTTAGTGCCAAAACAGCTAAGATTAATTGTAGATAGACGCATGGAGTCATGTTTCTCTTCTTACTGCGTACAAATGGCCCAAGATGGTCTGCATGCAAAGTATGGAAAGGGATTTCCATTTTTGGAATGGGGTGGATGGCACTTTGTGATGAACGCATCGCAGGCATAACGACACATACTTTCTAACGAATTTGCGCATTCTCGGGAACCAGTAGAAAGCTTTGATTCGCTCCAGTGTCTTGTCAAACCCGAAATGCCCCACATCATCATGGTTGGCCTTGAGCAATTGCCAACGAACTCCATTCGGGACCACCTTTCGTCATTTTCACCTATAACACGAAATACGCGACCATTCTTGAGCTTGTAATCATTTCGAATAGAAGCAATCTTAGCAGTTTCTGGATCTTCCAGGACTGCTTTAATCTCGGAATCTCCGGTTTGCACAGTGGTGATCCAGTCGCTTACGTTAATGCTCAGTATATCAATGTTATGTATCTGTTCAGTCGGATCAGATGTTGCCCTCTACTCAAACAGTCCACGTGAGCCATCCTGTCTCCCGGCCGATATTCAATTTTACAGTCATACTCCAGGAATTGTATCCACCATCGAGTTATACGGGAGACAAGATCCCTCTTAGAAAACGTGGTCCGTAATGCATGGCAATTAGTAAAAATTGTGAATCGGATGCCTAACAGATAAACTCTAAATTAATTGAGGGAGCAGACCACCGCAAGCGTCTCCAATTCAAAAGAAAGAAACTTTTGTTCTTCTGCGGTGGTGCGGCGACTGAAGTACGCCACCGGTCGGAACGGGTCAGTACCTTTACGCTGCAACGAAATGCCCGCCAGTCTTATCTGACTCGCGTCGGTATGAAGTTTCGTTTCTGCAATATGATCATAGAGTGCCAGTACCGGCCGTTGAACAAGGCTGTCCCGGAGTGTCTCGAATGCTTTATTCTCATCAGAGGTCCATTTCTAAGGGACATTCTTCCTCAGGAGGTTGGTGAGTGGTCTGGCAATCGTGGCAAAACCTCTCACAAACCTCCTGAAAAAATTAGCTTACCCGAGGAACCTTCTCACTTCATGATGGTTAGTAGGAGCAACAAACTGTGACACTGCCTTAATTTTCTGGGCTCCTGGTCCTTTTTCACCCTTACTAATCTCAAAGCCTAAGAAATCAATAGATTCCTTGAAAAATTGTCATTTTTCCATCTTTAATGTGAGCCCACTACTTTGCAACGCATCTAGTACTTCTCTAAGCCTAATCATCCCTTCTTCAAACGTACTGGAAGGTATTAAAATATCGTCTATGTATACAATGGTGTGTTTAATATTAGCCTTATTTAACACTCTATGCATCAGCGTTTGAAAGACCGCAGGTGCATTCGCTAAACCGAACGGCATGCGCGTATATTCGAACTGTCCGTTCGGTGTAACGAAAGCAGTCTTCTCCTTGGATTCCTCTGCTATAGGAATCTGGTGATATCCAGATGCCAAGTCTAAAGTGGTGAATAAGGACTGACCATAAAGGCGATCGAGTAGATCGTCTATACGGGGCAAAGGATAATGGCCTTTTTTTTGTTTTATTATTGAGAGCACGGTAGTCCACACATAGCCTCTTCTCCCGAGACTTCTTTTGTACAAGCACAATGGGGCTTGCGTAAGGCGAGTTTGACTCCCGAATTATGTCACTCTCATCATTTCGTCGACCATACCTTTCACTCGCTCACGCTCACTAAAAGAGAGCCTGTATGGCCTATAGACCACTGGCTCAGAATCTTTTAGCTGTATCAACATTTCCGCATCGGTCGTAAAGCCTAAATCATGCTTACCCCACGAGAAACAAGTTTTATAGCAGTTCAATAAATTCTCCAGCTCCTGTTTTTCTTTATTCGTTAGCTGATCCCCACTATTGATTACCAGTTTCGACGGTAGCGACATCGTTTGAGCGACTAAGTTAACTCTCAATCCCTATCTAATATTTTTGCTCTGGTGACCAAAGAATTTTCAAAGAAAGTCAAAGGTTTCATTCCCAAATTTTGAACTAAGAGATTAATTACATTTCCCATTTATCAGGTTATATTCACCTGGTAGCAAATAATTTTCATTTCCTGGTTGACCCCTTACTGAACCAGCGACATAGATATTGTTATCGACTTTACTTAAATCGACAGTCTTTACTTTGACAATACTTAGTTCACCGATGGGAACAGTTGCATTGTTTTGTTCTCTACAAGGGAACTTTGACATCTGCCTTTTGTACGGTTTTTTCTATTAATAACTCCGTCGCAGTCTTAATGATACGTAAGTCTGAACGTTCTGTAAACTGGACAATTTATTAGATGACCCTCGACGATAAAAACTTCAACGTCTTTCTCAACCACGCCCTGTACCTCAATAGTAACTTTAGCCTGCCCTGCAGGTAGATATGGTATATTACCTAAGCCACGTAGGAATGGATCGTCAACTATAACCCAACTTATACCCAACTTTTCAGCGTCAGATTTGCGTACAAGCGTAGCCTCACTGCCTAAGTCTAGTAGACTGAGAGACAGTCTATCATTGATTTTTATAGGTAATTTGTATTTATTGTTACTGTGTTCAGAAATTGAAACGCCTCTTACATTTTTTGAGCTCATAGGAGAACTCTCGGTAAAACAGTTGTGAGACTCCACTATAATTTTCAAAACATCCTTTTCTTGGGAATTAGTATTGAGAGAGTTTTTTTTTCGGCAATCTGACTTTGTATGACCAAGCAAATTACAGTGTGTACACTTCAACAGAGGTTTGGAGCACTTATGGCTAAGGTGCCCTTTCTGTTTACAATGAAAGCATACTAAGTGAGTAACTGGCGGGCTAGATTTGGTGCTAGAGGTCTGTTCCGTAAATTTCGGTCGAGTTTGTGAGTTTACGTTAGAATTACGCCTATCTTTCCGGTCAGGGTTAACACCTGTGGTTTTAAAGAACTCTAGTACGTCTTCAGGTTTTTTGAACTAAGCAGCCTGTGCGCCTACTCGAACCCCTCTATCATCGACACCATGTATTATGTAATCTACAGCGTTCCTCCGAAAAATTTTGCAGCGATTTCGTGGTTTTTTCTTTAATTTTTATTATTATTATTACAAGCTTTTATTAAGTTTCACCTGTCGCGATGTCTGTAATAAAATCTTGCAAGTTAAATTTGACACACTTCCCGGTTTCCAATTGAGCTGAAATTTTGCATGCATATGTATATCGCGTGACAATGCAATATTATGGTAACATGGAGCTGATCTAATGATGGAGCTGGAAGGTGGCCATAGGAACTCCGTAATTAAATGACGCAACCCCATCGAGTTTGGGCTCATTTGATTCGTCTTGACGAGTACTTTGATAATAGATAGTAACCAGGGTCTGATGATGGAGCTGGAAGGTGGCCATAGGAACTCCGTAATTAAACGACGCATTTCCGTCGAGTTTGTGTTAATGCATTAATTAAAAGAAATGGATAGAATGAGAAACGTTACAAATAACTTACTAGTGATTATATAACTAATTTGAACATTATTGTACCCTAGGTAGTACAGATATAAAAAATGAGACACCTACTTAAATATAAATAAAAAACTTACATGAACTTTAAGTGCTTAAGGCAGCACATAATTATGTAAACGTACTACGGAAAAACGCTGGTACGCGCTACGAGCTGCCTCGTAGTAAATCTCGAATTAAAAATACTAAAAAGTTTAAAATAAAATTAAAGAAAAAAAAACCCTTTTTAAAAACAAGCTTTTAATATTTGTTAATAAGATAAACTAAAAAGTTAGAAACAAATTAACTCAAAAAGAAATATCACACTTTATAAGTTAATAGTAACCTTTAACGATAATTAATTAAGCTTCATCGTCTACGACAAAGTAATTCCATATTGTACATAATTATTATACTTATAAGTATATTTATTAACACAAAACCTCACACTGCAATTATCAAATCTTCTCGTTTTTACCACAGTGCTTATTTTATAAATAAAAGTGTGTTGCACTTCGATGGTAAAATTCCCTCTTGCTATCCTAATGTAACACACTTTTATTTATAAAATTAGCACTGTGATAGTAAACTGTAATTGAACTAAGCTAATTAAATAATAAATAAAACGCAAGTTTTATTTCGTAACACTTTATTTTCAATAAGCGCCATTATTTTGCATGCTCGCACTCAAGCCAATGTATATCCCAATATATAGCTCTCGCTCACACGCAATGCGATGACGCGCACCGAAATGAACTTCAAGCAGGTCATCACTCAGACTTCGTGCTGGTTGAACAATACCAATTACACTCGGAATGAGAGAGACTCCACACCTGTGTTCAATAAAGTTTGTCCCCAAGATTTACTTCACACAGTGCAGCGTAAACCTCTGAACAAAATTTCACATCCCAATAGATTGACCTCCGGATACTGATTTGATACACTATACTTCCGTCAATCGGGACGACATCGTAATATAAACCCTCCCCGTAAAGTTCCCCAGCAATACAAGTCACTCACATAAATGCAAGAAACCTGTTGTTCCAACTAAATGGAATCGACGCTTTGAGCTTTTCTCATGTAACACAATATCCCTTTTATATTGTTTTAAGGCTCGTGATCTGTTCGTCCTGGTGGACTCACATTGTTGCAGTAGCAACTCATAGTTCTTTCGAACGTATATGAATGTTTGCCATCAGATAGGAATTAACTAAATGTAACGTAAAATACGTTACTTTTATTTTATTTACATTAAAAACAACAATTAAAAACAATTACATTAAAAACAAACTAACTTAAACTTAATTTATACTCTTAAATACCCTACTTTACAAACTCTTAGAATTAACTAAACCTAAAATTATTATATACACTTAAATAAAAATAACAATAATCAAAGTAGTATTACTTTACTGATTGTACCTGGTCAGCGGTCTATTGTTCGAACGGTGTTCGTGCGTCATAGTACATTGTTGTGAGCGACGTCGCGATTGGCTCTCAGCCGGCGGCCGTTGATCACACCACTTTCTAACGTCCCAGCGTGAACACGTACTGCTCCGCTGCGGCATTCTAGTACCTACCTATTTGTTGGGTTACTCAATTATTTCACCACACGTATTGTGGCGATCTTAGTACCTACTTACTTAATGTTTACAAGTGACAGTCGTAATTCTTTTAGTAATTTCAACGAACTGGTTTCTTGGATTTAAAACCCCTAATTGGGTAAGTGTTGAACAAATATTTTAATACTTAGATAGGTAGCAATTTCTCGTCTTTTATATCCGCTAATTAGGCATAAGCTTGTAGTTACGCTAAGCTGATTTTGCATTTCCTACCCTCTGGTGATTTCATTAAATTGATAATCTTTTAACATGCTTACCTAAGTTAAGTTTTTATATGTGTAAAATGTAGTTTTAGTGTTTTATTCATTATCTGCTTGTACCCGCTCTGCTTGACAACACTACACAGCACCTACTGCGTTGGTTCTTCCTTTGTGCTTTCCGCTTGAACCCGCGGTGTTGCCTAGCAGAGCCGGGATGGGAACTTGTGCTTACCCGCAATTTATTTTGATTTCAAGGGTTCAAGATTGGGATCAGATTCACGTCGTGATAGTCTGGCAGCCGATACTTCCCATCAGACCTGGCGGCGAGTCAAGCCACCCCAGCTGTGGAGCCTTGGGAAGTAACTAACTGCGAAGCAAATTGTAGACGGGCCTACCCGTTTTTTTTACTTTAAACAATAAATATATATTTTTGTACCGACCTCTTAGTTTTCTTTTATTAAAAAAGAGGGTCGCGACATTGGCGCCTACAACGTGGTTTCAAGGTCTACTTTTGCTTCTGTAGTACGTAGTTAGTGTGCATGTGTTTTATTATGGTGTAACCAAATTTGTGAGACGTTACTTGTATCTATTATCTTTCTGTCTAACTAGTTCGCGCTTCAAAAAGTACAGTAAGCCAAGAAAGTATTTTTTATATATTTTTTTTTATAAATTGTGCAAGTGCGAAATAGTTACATTAAATTAACATTTTTATTTCTTTCTTTTTTTTTTCTTTTTTTTTTTTTAGTTTTTTTTTTTGGTTTGGAGTTAGATTACATTAAATAAGTAGATACCTAGTTAAGTTGCTTATACTCTTGTTACAACAAGAACGTCATTAAATATTAACGCTTATTGTAACAGAGCTGGGAAAACATCAATTAGTTGTCATAGTATTTCTTACATCTCAATCATAAGTAGCAAATATGCATTAGAAGTAAATAGAACAAGTTAGTATCTACACGTTTTGTTCAACATTTACCCAAAATAACTTGTCATTTGAAAGATGTCGTACCATATAAAGTTTTTGTCACTTAATAAGGCGGAACTGGAATACGAGGTGGCTATTCGCGGCGAAACTCCAGCTAGTACGGTGCAAGAGTTACGGAAGCAAATTTCAAAATTATCAGCTCTATACCCATCAGAGGATATTTTGAACAGTAGTCTAGAGATTAAAACTGATATATCAGGCATAAACACCGTCCTTACAAAAATTTCAGCCGTGTTAGAATCAGAGCAGTTGCCGGACAAAAGTACTCTTTTACGTAGTCAAAATTTGTTGCATCACGTTTATCATCGTCTTAAACGTATACAAATAGACGATGATGCACAAAATAAATCAGTCATTGAATCATTTATAAAATATTATAAAAAACTATATAAACGATATAATGATATTAAGGATAGTGTTGTTGATCCCCTTGACGTACAAGGTAGCGATCAGGAGGCTAATAGTACTATGAACATTAAAGTAACTTGTGATCGAGGAATTTCAAGTGAAATTACTAAACTCAAATTCGATGGCAAGACGTGTGTACGAACATTTATAGAACGCGTCACAGAGTTTTGCAAAGCAAGAAACATTGACGACTCAAAACTACTTTCGTATTGTACCGAAATATTTACAGGTGATGCTCTCCATTGGTATAGAAGCGTTACAAACTATGCTAATGATTGGAATAGTTTGGTAGTTTTATTAAAACAGGATTTTGATCAGGCGGATTATGATTATAGGCTCCTTTCTGAAATACGTTCGCGCACACAAGGTGAGACGGAGAACATTATAATTTACCTTTCCATAATGACGGGTATGTTTGCTCGATTATCAAAACCTTTGTCAGAAGAGGATAAATTAGAAATAATTCTCCATAATATCAGACCAGCTTACACCAGCACGTTAGCAGCAGTACCA
The DNA here is from genome assembly GCA_947563765.1 of Anarsia innoxiella. Classification (NCBI taxonomy): domain Eukaryota; kingdom Metazoa; phylum Arthropoda; class Insecta; order Lepidoptera; family Gelechiidae; genus Anarsia; species Anarsia innoxiella. Next base: position 13,422,404 of record OX387391.1, on the reverse strand, counting down.
GAGATCAAAGATATAGGTACTCTAAGGAAAATATGTCGTAATTATGAAAATTACCAGTCACGCGTCGCTCACTTTCATGAGCCAGCCAAACCAACGGCAGATACTTTAGCCCCAGAGTTTGCATATACTGGTGGTATTAATACTAATAAAAATTTACAAAATAAATCAAATTATACAAATAATAAAAACAATAATAATAATGAAAACAATAATAATACAAAATATGAATACTTAGATGCTATTAATACAAACAATAAAGACGCCAAGAAGCGTTACTGTCCTCGTTGTCGCGTAAATACACATAACTTACGTCAGTGTACGGCTAGTAAGGACATTATCGTTTGCTTCGTTTGTGGTCGAAAAGACGTCAAGACACCTGAGTGTCCCGACTGTAATAAAAACAAAAGCTCGTCTTCAACTCCAAAAAACTAATTAATCAGAATTGTGTGGACCATCCCAGTAAGAATAAGTTTGAAAAAACAGAATGGAATATATGGCTTAAAACCATTGGTAACTTCTTTAAGACTTACAGGGTTAACACAATTCTGAATAAAAAACCCGAACATGATAATAGACCTTATGTCTCTGTTAACATTAATGATATTAAAATTTGTGGTCTACTTGACTCAGGTTCGGCAGTTACAATAATTGGTAACAATGCACATTTGCCATTATTAAAAGGTGGTCTAGAAATGCAAAATGATACCAGTATGAGAGTGCAAGCGGCAGGTGGACAATTATTGCAATGTATCGGTTTCATTTATTTGCCGATTAAGTTTAATAGCAAATGTCACATTATTAAGGCGTTTATAATTCCAAAAGTTTCAGATAACCTCATACTAGGCATCGATTTCTGGCGAGATTTTAAAATTTGCCAAAAATACTTAAGCAGTATACATTTAACAGCAATCCAAGGTGAATTTAAGCACGAAAATATGGAAGAACATTTACACGGTTATGACAACTTAAGCGAAACAGAACGGCAGCTAGCGGATAACGTCGTAGAGCAGTTTAGGGACATCTCTTCAGAGCGGATAGGCTTAGGGAAAACAAACATCATAACACATCACATAGACACAGGCGATGCTCAACCAATACGGCAGCGTTATTATCGCATGTCCCCGGAAAAGCAACGTATTCTTGTCGAGCAAGTTGATGAAATGTTATCTTTAGATGTCGTAGAGCCATGTGAAAGCGCATGGTCTTCCCCTGTCCTCCTGGTTACTAAAAAGAACGGTCAACCTCGTTTTTGTCTTAATAGTCGTAAGCTGAATTCAATTACGAAACGAGATGCATACAGTCTTCCATATGTTTCCGAAATTCTCGACAACCTTCGAGATGCTCGGTATTTATCAAGCATTGATTTGTCAAAGGCTTTCTGGCAGATACCAATTGCAGAAAATGATAGAGATAAAACTGCATTCTATGTACCCGGCAGAGGCACGTTACGGTTTAAACGTACTGCATTCGGACTCACTAATGCGCCAGCAACTCAACAACGGCTTGTTGATCTTCTCTTTAGGGAATTTGACCTTAAAGTATTCTGTTATCTTGATGACATCATTGTTGTTTCACAAGATTTTAATAGCCATGTTTCCTTATTGTTACGGGTCCTAGAAAAACTAAAACTGGCAAATTTAACTGTTAATCTCGAGAAGTGCAAATTCTTTCGAAGTCAACTAAAATACCTTGGCTATGTCGTTGACAGTGCAGGATTACGGACCGATCCAGAGAAAGTCGAAGCAATTCTTAATTATCCATCTCCAACTAATCGCAAAGAACTCAAACGTTTTCTTGGTACAGCAACCTGGTATCGTCGTTTCGTTCCCAATTTCAGTACTGTAGCTGGTCCCTTAAATAAATTAACTACAAATAAAAAAGGTGCGCCACCATTTGAATGGACACCTGAAGCAGATTTGGCATTCCAGCAACTAAAAGAGTCCTTGGTTAAAGCGCCTGTTCTTTCATGTCCAGACTACTCATTGCCTTTTGAGGTGCATACTGATGCATCAAATTATGGTGTCGGTGGTATGTTGACCCAGACCATAAATGGCAAAGAGCACCCCATAGCTTACATGAGTAAGTCCTTAGCTAAAGCAGAAAGAAATTACAGCATAACAGAGCGCGAAACGCTAGCTGTCATCACCGCTATCGAACATTGGAGGTGTTATCTAGAGAACGGTAAACAGTTCAAGGTTTATACAGATCATAGCGCATTAAAATGGTTTTTATCCATAAACAATCCTACTGGTAGATTGGCGCGTTGGGGAGTTCGTATGTCCGCCTTTGATTTTGAAATAAAGCATAGGCGTGGTGTAGACAACGTCATTCCAGACGCCCTTTCGAGAGCAGTTCCTGTAAGTACTATAGTTACCTCAACTTCTTATAATACTACCAATGATAATTGGTACAAAAAAGTTTATAACGGTGTACTTAATACACCACACAAATTCCCAAATTATATTATCAAAAACGAATCTTTATACAGACTGACCAAAAATAAGTGTCAGCTCACTTCGGAGTTCTCATGGAAAGAAGTGGTACCAATGGAACTTCGCGAGCAAGTTTTGGCTGAAAATCACAGCGAACCTACAGCAGGTCATTTGGGGATTTTCAAGACTTACCGAAGGATAGCTTTACGTTATTTTTGGCCAGGGATGCACGCTGATGTGGTAAAGTACATTGGGTCATGCATTAAGTGCCTTGAATACAAACAGCAAAACCACAAAACCTTAGGAGAAATGGGTCGTCCTAAGCAATGCTCACGTCCATTTCAAATGATTTCGATAGATCTCATGGGACCTCTTCCTGTCAGTCGTGCACAAAATAGCTACATCTTAGTTGTTACATGTTGTTTCTCAAAATACTGTCTTATTTTTCCTTTAAGAAGATCAACATCAGATATAGTCGTAAAAATACTGGAAAATCAAGTGTTTTTAGTCCACGGTGTTCCACAAACAGTAATAATGGACAATGGAAGTCAATTTATCAGTGGAGAAACAGACGCATTCTTCAAAAAATATAATGTTCCAAACATATTCTTTACTCCCAAATACACTCCACAGATAAACACAGTCGAAAGATATAATAGGACAATCATAACTTGTATATCTACATTCGTTGAAAATGATCACAGAACATGGGACACTTTCATTCCTAGAGTCCAATTTGCAATAAATAATTCAGTGAATGAGGCAACGGGTTACACGCCTTCCTTTTTAGAGTATGGCAGAGAATTAGTTCCTTGTGGCACTCACTACGTCGACAATAATCTCGATAATGAAATAGTGTTTTTGCCAAGAGATATTTACGCTGAAAATATAGGTTGCCTATCAAACATTTTCGATGAGGTACAAAAACAATTATGGCATGCTCATGTCAAAAACACAACACCATATAATTTGCGCCGCAAATCGGCGGAATTTCAGATAGGTGATATTGTCATGAAACGCGCGTACGTGTTAAGTGACAAAGATAAATATTTTAGTAAAAAGTTAGCACCAAAATTTATCAAGTGTAGAGTAGTGGAAAAAAAATCACCACTAGTATATATTTTAGAAAATATGCAAGGAAAAAATATAGGAACTTGGCATATTAAGGACTTAAAACTAGTAGGTAAAACATAAAAAAGGTATTATAAGGATACGTGTTATCATTTCTTTCTGATTTTTTTTAATTCGATGGTAATCTATATTTTAAGATATATTATTATATTATTAGCTTTTATTTTGCGGATTTTATTAACAGGTATAAAATCCTTTCCGTACCAGAGGGGGTAATGTAACGTAAAATACGTTACTTTTATTTTATTTACATTAAAAACAACAATTAAAAACAATTACATTAAAAACAAACTAACTTAAACTTAATTTATACTCTTAAATACCCTACTTTACAAACTCTTAGAATTAACTAAACCTAAAATTATTATATACACTTAAATAAAAATAACAATAATCAAAGTAGTATTACTTTACTGATTGTACCTGGTCAGCGGTCTATTGTTCGAACGGTGTTCGTGCGTCATAGTACATTGTTGTGAGCGACGTCGCGATTGGCTCTCAGCCGGCGGCCGTTGATCACACCACTTTCTAACGTCCCAGCGTGAACACGTACTGCTCCGCTGCGGCATTCTAGTACCTACCTATTTGTTGGGTTACTCAATTATTTCACCACACGTATTGTGGCGATCTTAGTACCTACTTACTTAATGTTTACAAGTGACAGTCGTAATTCTTTTAGTAATTTCAACGAACTGGTTTCTTGGATTTAAAACCCCTAATTGGGTAAGTGTTGAACAAATATTTTAATACTTAGATAGGTAGCAATTTCTCGTCTTTTATATCCGCTAATTAGGCATAAGCTTGTAGTTACGCTAAGCTGATTTTGCATTTCCTACCCTCTGGTGATTTCATTAAATTGATAATCTTTTAACATGCTTACCTAAGTTAAGTTTTTATATGTGTAAAATGTAGTTTTAGTGTTTTATTCATTATCTGCTTGTACCCGCTCTGCTTGACAACACTACACAGCACCTACTGCGTTGGTTCTTCCTTTGTGCTTTCCGCTTGAACCCGCGGTGTTGCCTAGCAGAGCCGGGATGGGAACTTGTGCTTACCCGCAATTTATTTTGATTTCAAGGGTTCAAGATTGGGATCAGATTCACGTCGTGATAGTCTGGCAGCCGATACTTCCCATCAGACCTGGCGGCGAGTCAAGCCACCCCAGCTGTGGAGCCTTGGGAAGTAACTAACTGCGAAGCAAATTGTAGACGGGCCTACCCGTTTTTTTTACTTTAAACAATAAATATATATTTTTGTACCGACCTCTTAGTTTTCTTTTATTAAAAAAATAGGTAAAAAAACTTTTTAAGTTAAACGGTTTTATGTTAAACATACATTGCAATTTTTAAGATAAATGTACTAAAAACCAAAAAATAATAAAATAGATACAGTCGTGGAAATTATAAACATATGCATAGACTAGACTAAAATAAAACCGTGGGGCACGTCAATTGTCTACAAATTATCGACTTAATGTGCGATAGAAGAATCGTTTAATTCGTCGTTAGGCAGTTGGCCCGCAGACGGTGAGGAAATTACTTATGTACTATTTTCTTGCTCATGGAAATTCCAATAGTTATACACTCCATGTAAATAAAAGAGATGTTTCAACTAGTTTATCGTTGGATATTCACATTGCTGGCTGGCGAAGAATCGTTTCACTGGTCGTAGTTTGTCTTTAATCGACAAAACATATGATAAAAGTACTACTCGCTCCACACTATGAAACCCTAAAACTCGCTTATAATCGAGCTTGCTAGCTTGTTTCCACATTCTAGCCCTACTTATCACACGTCCATCGTTGTCGGTTGAACAACTGCCTTTTTATAGTGTAACATTACAAAACAAACATTTTAATCAACCATTGTAGACAATTGACGTGCCCCACGGTTTTATTTTAGTCTAGTCTATGCATATGTTTATAATTTCCACGACTGTATCTATTTTATTATTTTTTGGTTTTTAGTACATTTATCTTAAAAATTGCAATGTATGTTTAACATAAAACCGTTTAACTTAAAAAGTTTTTTTACCTATTTTTATTTTCTAGTTTTTAGTTTTTGTTTCGCATTCTGTTTAATTCATTTAGTGCTTCATTATTGCAAGGTTTCTTGCCCGTTAGTTTATTGCAGTCCAACTCCTCTATACGTAGTCCCTGCAAAGATCTTACTCTACAAAGAGCCACGTAGGCTCGACCTTCTTCAAACAGTTTCGCACCTAAGTATACGACTGCGTGATCCACAGTGCTGCCCTGCATAAATCTTGACTTGGGTGGTGGATTCAGGCTGGATTAATCAGATACCTAAATTACAGATTCAATTTCTAAATTTAAATCTTATTATTATACGCCATTTAGTGGCTGCGCCCATCTTAAATATTGAGGTTGTATAGTGCACTGTATTCTTCTTGGCAAGCCCTTTTATTTGATACCCATATTGGTGGGATTGATAAAAAATTGTTATCAGCCATTTGGTAGCGGCGGCCATCTTAGATTTCAATTTTGCATAGTAAATTGTATTCTACTTGTTGAGACCTTTCATTTGATACCCATATTGATGGGATTGATAAAACCTAAGTTATCCGCCATTTTGTAGCGGCCGCCATCTTGGATTTTAATTTTATATAGTACATTGTATTCTACTGGTTGAGCACTTTCATTTGATACCCATATTGATGGGATTGATAAAACCTAAGTTATCCGCCATTTTGTAGCGGCCGCCATCTTGGATTTTAATTTTATATAGTACATTGTATTCTACTGGTTGAGCACTTTCATTTGATACCCATATTGATGGGATTGATAAAACCTAAGTTATCCGCCATTTTGTAGCGGCCGCCATCTTGGATTTTAATTTTATATAGTACATTGTATTCTACTGGTTGAGCACTTTCATTTGATACCCATATTGATGGGATTGATAAAACCTAAGTTATCCGCCATTTTGTAGCGGCCGCCATCTTGGATTTTAATTTTATATAGTACATTGTATTCTACTGGTTGAGCACTTTCATTTGATACCCATATTGATGGGATTGATAAAACCTACGTTATCCGCCATTTTGTAGCGGCCGCCATCTTGGATTTCAATATTTTATAGTATATTGTATTCTGCTTGTTGAGCCCTTTCATTTGATACCCATATTGATGGGATTAATAAAACCTAAATTATCCGCCATTTTGTAGCGGCGGCCATCTTGAATTTATAATGATAATGAATAAACATAATTGTATTGTCACCAAAATCCAAAGTGTATACAAAATTTCAGATTAATCGGTTGACAGGAAGAGGGTGAAATTTGAATTACTAAATTTGACCCAAGAATAAAAAATAAAACAAACGGGGTGAGCTAAATAAAACCGTTTAATAATAAAACCGTTTAATAAAAAAGAGGGTCGCGACAAACGATCCTCCAAAGCCCATTCCGCAGAAAGGCCTTAAAGTTCCCTAACGTGGACACTCAACGAATTCACACGATGAACCACTTGGGCTCGGTACGCGTTAAAAACGTAAAGTGTGTGGAAGGCCCCAACCATCGCCTTTCACGGTGAGCTCAACACAACGCACCGCTGCGTCAATAGCTCTCCCCCACAAGGAGGTTTTGCCAGCAAAAACCGCTGAACCTTTGCGGGTCTAGTGCCATACCATTCCCGTTTGAGGAAACGACCGAATTCGTCCGACAGAGGTCGATGACCTGGTCGATGGTCTGGTGATTGTATGTTTGGACACGTCCAAAACCGATGAGAAGAACGGAAAGTTCGATAAACGAACATGACCGCCAGCTGCATTCGACGAGTTGATGTTGAGGAGAACGGAATCATTGGAACCCACTCAAACAGAGCAAAGAGCCACTGGTGCTCTGTACTGCGTTCGATCGATTGGCTATTCCAATCAGAGAGCCACGAGAGCCTTGTAGTGCGTTCGAGTGATCGACAAAATCAATCAATAGTGTGAGGCAAACCTCAATAAGTGTTACTATAAGGTTGGATACAATCCGACCAAATAGACACTTTAAAGAGAATCAAGGATATCACTAACCAAGATTGTAATGCATTCGATTGACCAGCATTCACTAGTCGTTGTTTGTGTTGAGGGGACTGAAGCATCAAAACCCACTCAGTCTTATATTAAGAGGCGAACCCCCATTTTATGATTCCAAGAAAAAGGATACAATCCAATCAATCTGTCACATAATGAATCAAGGTTTCATTAACCAAGATTGTATTGTGTTTGAGTGATCAGCATAAACCGATCAAGGCGTGCGTGTTTATAAGATTGAATTACTCCAACCAAACACAGAGCCGAAGCCCTCATTGTTGTAAAAATAGTTAAACGCAGTGTGTTCAAGTCAACTTCACACAGTGACTGTGTCCAATTGCGTTCCATACATCATTTATCAGTCCTTAATGCATAGCCAGCTTTGGCCCTGCTCCATTATTATTTATTGAGTTTCGCTCCATAAGATGTTTCTCTACTAATGAGATAACATTATTCTTATTGGAAACACAATCTAACATCAGTTAAAGTGATTTTAGTCTTCTCGTTCAACGCGCCTTCAACTAGGACTCAATTATAGTAGACATCGGCAGATTTCGTTGTATGGACTCAGAGATATCCACCTTTCTCCAGTCCAAGGACTAAAAAATTCAATTCGGTCAATTAAAACTAAAAAATTGCAAAATTATTTCGTACGCAGATGATACTTGTTTAACTTTTCATGGTAACTCTTGGGAAGAAACTTTAAAAGCAACCCAAGATGGCTTCAATACGTTAAGTCAGTGGCTTGAACTTAACACTCTGTGACGGTAGTAGGCAAGCGTACCGCGTCTACCCACCACAAACCGACCGGACGGGCGGTTGTATCCCTGCGCCCGCGCGCACCCCGCGTTCGCCCGGCATCGCGCCGCTACGTCCTCCGCGGCTACCGCACCCCGCTACCGCCTGATGACGCGGAATCCGCTCGGCTCAGCGTGACTCACGCACAGCACGCACCGCGCCGTCGCAACCCCGCACCGCTTTCGCCCTGGCCATGGCCTATATAAGGCGGGCCCCGGCTACCACCAGCTCAGAGTTTTCCGTTTAAGCTCTCCGAATAGAGCTCTCGCGATACCCCTCTCTCTCCCTTACCCCCTGGGTTGATTAGGACCGCGTACCAGTATCTGGATCGCAGGACCAACCCAATCCCATCTTCCTTTCCCCTTGGGTTGGTTAAGACCGCGTACCAGTATCTGGATCGCTGGACCAACCCAAATCCTATCTTCCGTACTCCCGTGGGTTGATTAAGACCGCGTACCAGTATCTGGATCGCTGGACCAACCCAAATCCTATCTTCCGTACTCCCGTGGGTTGATTAAGACCGCGTACCAGTATCTGGATCGCAGGACCAACCCCGAAACACCTTTCCGTTACCCTAGGGTTGATTAAGACCGCGTACCAGTATCTGGATCGCAGGACCAACCCTATTCCCGTCTCTCCCGCTTGGTTGATTAAGGTTCCTTTTACTCATGTCTAACCCGTCCAACCCGCGCCGTACGATCGCTTAACGCGGACCCGTAAGTCCGCCATTGAGTCTTTCACGCCGCGCGTCCCGGCTACACCGTAGCGTTCCCGTAACGTAGTAGAGACAGTCAGTCCGTTCAACCTTTTTCCCGTAACGCGCTGAACAAGCGCTTACAAACCCAGGAGCAGGTTAAGTATCTAGGCCCTAACTTCCCTCACGCTCTCCTAGTGGTCCCGGTCATTACTAAAGTGATAAATCCCCCATTGTGAATTAGTATAAGAGTTCATTAGAATATATCGCACCTTGATTTTTAGAACGTCACTAAACGAAATTTTGTGTTTTTGAGTTAATATTGCCATCTAGGTCGCGGAAAGGTAATCATTGATATGCAAAGACACTGGTAACCGTAGTTAATTTAGAAATGGCTAGGTGGCGTGGTGACGGTTTGCATTTATTGGATAATCAGACTCGGGCGACATGTAACAATGTCACTTTTTGAATAGTGACCGGGATGCCGAGTGTTAACGTACTAAATCTTTGAAGAAGAACGTCATTTTTTGGATAATGACGTCTTGAAGTTATTGTTTTGGGTGAGTTTGTGTGTAATTGTAAAGTTATATAGTCCTTATAAAGAAAATGTCGTTATTGTTTTTTACTTTTTGGTTAAATATACCAATATTGTTAAAAGTAAAAGTGTCACTTTGGTTATAGTGACGTTATGCATTCAAAGTTCATGACTGTTTTGGTGGGTACAGTGACACTTAAAATATAATGACGTTATAGTCTTAAATATCCAGTTACATATTCAGCAATAACGTTAAAATAATTGTGTCATTTTACTTATAGTGACGAAATTGGTTAATCCTATTTAATAACAATTAACATTTTCTTTGGTGTAAAACGACACTATACTTTATAGTGACACTCTTTGTTTAAATGACACTCTCACAACGTCTTATAATTCGATGGAGCCGGCTGCACGCACGAAAAAACATGACTCATGCGGCGTTACCTCGCTCTGAGGCGTTCCATTTAAGGCTTGAAGTGAAGCGAGAGCGCGGATCGGGCGACAAAGAGGCACAATCGGCCGCGCTCGGCAGCATTAATGACGTTGTCACGTTCAACTATCGTCAGTAAACCGACTTTACAGACAACCGATTTTTTCTTCTATTGGTGCCCAAGTTGAGGTCGGCTATCATCATGGTTTCTAGTGATCGCAACGTTGCATTCCGGAATAAATTTTTTGTGGTAGTATTAATCCATTCTGCAAGATTTTTCTGCCTGAGGGTCCTTCGACGGTCTGGTCTCCGTTTTCCTTGTATTTTCCCCTGTAGGATCAACTTCAGGAGATCGTATTTGTTTCCTTAAATTGTATGACCCAAATAAAGCATTTTACGGGTTTTTATGGTCTTTATTACCTCAATCTTTCCATGCATTCTTTACAATAACGTGTCATTTTTGACTCTATCCATCCAGGATATTCTCAGCATTTTCCTAGATCCACATTATAAAGGCTTCTAACCGTTTACACACAGTCTGGGTTAGTGTCCAAGCTTCTATTCCGTAAAAGAGAACCAGAGCTGTTAAACTAGACCCAATTTAACAGCCTTTGGAGATCTTTAATAGAGCTGGCTAGAAAAATGGTGTCAATCATCAGTATATGTGATGTTTTTTAAGGGTCTCGGTTACAAAGATCCCTTCGGTTGCATTGTCAAGGACTTCCGAAAAAAAAAATCGTCAGCGTAAGTAAACGTTGAAAAGAAACGTCATTTGCATCTTTGCCGCACTCCTCTCAATATCTAGGTATCATCGATAAGCTCGTGCTCTAAACTAAACGAACATTTGCTGTCTGCTGCTAGTAGAGGTTTTTTTATTAAAGTTACATCTTTTGTATTAAGACCCATCTTTTCCAAGATATAAGTATATATTTTTATTTTTGTATTTATTGTTTATGTGAAACAAACAGTTACTTACATAGCAATTACAGACAACTTAAATATTTCACTCATGAACCTACAGTTTCCACTAATAGTTATCATTATATAAATAGTTGCAAACTGCTTAAGATATGGATAAGTTTGTCATGTTTCACTTGATTGAATGCCTTTTCGTTATCAATGAAACAGACGTTTGCGGTTTGAGTTTGATACATCCCAGCAACACTGCATTAGCACCTGATACCCGAATAGTTATTTATGTTCTTCACATTTCCGGTATATCCTTTCGTACAGCACCTTGAGAAATATTTTCAAAATACGACAGAAGATAGTATGAAATTCATTGAAACGTTTTGCGGAACTGATATTCGACAGGGTGATAAAGGTGGAGTGTAGCCAATCCAACATACCTACAATTAAAGGAGTCATGCTTGGCTTGTAGTATTCTATTTCTCTGCATTTTTATTTACCTAACCAGTTTTTCTTTGCGTGCATATATTTTTGTCCGATCTCTGTGTGCAACTTTTTCTTTTTCAAGGCATGTTTGACTATTTGTTTAGTCATAAGATCTAGTATCGCTACAGTGATCCATTCCTTCAAAACCGCATTTGCCGGCTTGAGTGTTTGGAAGATGTGATTGGCAATACTTCTTTTATCAGTCATTGCTCATGAAACTCATAAAAAATATTATGAAGATCACCAACAAGAAGTTTCCTTCAAACGTCTTTGTTCTTGAGTAAAGATACCTACGTCAGATCTATGTTATTAAATAATTCGAAATTTAGAAAGGTTACAATGACATGAATATGTAATAACAATCTCTCTACCCTATTTCGCAATGTAATTATCATATTTAATGAAATTACTTTAAATTTAATAAAATATACTTAAACGTAGTGACCAAATAGTGACAGAATAATCTTACATTTTTTTAATTTTCACTGCAAAATTAAGTGTAATAATGACACTAAACGATTTTTTTTCAAAATAATTAATTTTTACTTGCAATAAGTTGAAAACAGTAATATTTATTTAAAACTATACTAATTTTCTAAGATATTAGCTGAAAACCGCATCAAAAAAAAAATGATTTAGTGAGAAATTGCAGTCATCGCAATTTTCAAAACTTTGATCGTCGATTACTCAAAATCGCGTTTTTCGGATAGTGACGTTCTAAAAATCAAGGTGCGATATAACTTTTATTGGTTCCATCCCGCCTTTTATTTCGCCCTCTGACGCTATCGAACACTCTATCCGCTACCCTCAGACAAGTTGCTAGCCTCGAGCACAGCCAGTAACACACTGTGGGTCAGCAAAATCAAAGTACGTGGTCTTCCCTCGGGAAACCCCGTTACAACTCTTACACTCAATGCCAAGAAAACCAAACTAATAACCTTTTCTATTAAAAATTTCCGTAAAGAGCAACTTAACAAATATAATATACTGGCTCATTCTTGTGGATACCCCCCTAAGGAAATATGCTCTTGTCCTGCAATTAAAAAAAACAAATCCAATTTAATATTTAGGCATCCAGATTGATAGTAATCTATCTTTCAATGAACATATCAAAATATTAATACAAACTGTCAGAAAGTTAACTTACATTTTCAAAAATCTCAGAGATGTAGCAGGCTGGGATATCATTAAAATGGTCTATGAGGCATTATGTCAGTCAGTTCTTGCGTATGGCATATCCGTATGGGGCGGCTCGAGTAAAACTACGATGTTAGCCGTCGAAAGAGTGCAACGTGTGATACTAAAAGTTGCTTTAAAAAACGACGCTTATTCCCAACCATAGACCTTCATAACGAAACTAAAGTTCTTGCTGTCAGACAATTATACTTCTTAGCTTTGACCCTCAAGAAACATTCTTCAGCTATATTATTAGAAAACAAGAGCACCGTAACTTCAAGAAGACACTATGAAATTTGTAAAATCGTAGCCGTAAAGACTAGTTTTGCGCAAAAGTTTTTTGAATACCGAGGTTGCAAAATATATAATAAAATTAATAAGTTACTATCAATACACAACTTAACAAAACCCAACCCCTTAACAAGAACTGAATGTAAAAAGAAAGTTGTAAATTGGCTTTTAACATTTAATTATCAGGAAACTGAAAATCTTTTAACAGTACTAGCTTAAACAGTCTAATAGTATAGATTAAAAATAAGAAATTATAATCAGTAAAGAAAATAGGCACTTTAACAATAAATATAAATAAAAAGTTTGAGCGCACACGCACACGCACACACGTTAAAATAACATATTGCCAAATGTAGAACTTTATTTTTGTAAATATTCAATTACTTACCTTAAAAGTTATCATTGTTTTCGAACATTTTCTTTTGTTCAAATGTATGCATATTTTGAGAGGTTTGGAGCCAGGAGTCTCATAGCACAGGGAAACCTAGTTTGGGCTCCTGTCTCCCGCATCTTACAATTTATACTATTAAGCATAACATGTACAAGTTTATATTTTGTGGGAGAAAAAATAATAATATTATTATTAAGGACTTTCATCGATGATAGGAACCTCCTATCTCATTCCAACTAGAATCCTCCTCAGTCACACTTATAATGTAAAATTTATAGTGTGATGCAAAAGGATTATCGCTGGAATCTAGTTCCGCGAAAACTGTCATCCACGACCCTCCAATCGCTTTCACACTGGTTTGATGCATTTCACTAGTTCATCACTAACCGTGGCTAGCTATCACCATGACGGCCGTAACTTACTGCGACTGCATCTAATAATATAAGCTAAGGTAGTCTGCATCCAGTCAAGTGCATACAATCAAAATGTTTCACTCAACCGTGATGAGTTCCCATCGCCTATATTATAAGATTTACCACTAACAATCGACCTTTTAACTTATTCAACATACCCCGAGTCCAAAGAGTTGTCAAACATCGCCGGACATCAATTATAGCGTCATAGCAGTACAATAAATCGTACTAGAATTTTTTTTATATTTAAAAGAAATAAAGTTTAAAAGTCAAGTTTTAAATCCATCTCCACAGATTCTAGTCCAATAAGACTATTTTCCCATTGAAGATTATAAAATGTAACCTTCGAACCGACAGAAGTCACCTTTTTCATACATATTTCAGCCAGAACCCAAAAAGGCCTAAAATATGCAGAAATCCGATAAATTCGATAAAAGTTCACAAAACTAATTTTAAACCATCACCAAATATTACCAACTTTGAACACCTTTGATATTAGTGACCTCCGATCCACCTCTCGGTCTGTCGTCTCTCCATACATACAACGTGTTAATAAATAAACGCAAAACTAGAAATAAGTTTGTTCAGAATCGATCTTGGATCATTTAACCAACGGGATACGACATACGCCGCGATCGTGGTACAAAAAATTCTGCCGGGTTTAAGGGGGACGAGGTAACGCACACATTCAAAACACTTAACTACTAACGCATTTTGGCTTTCGTCGCTATTCACGCACACAATACCATTGTTAAACACTAGCTCGAAGTTGACGCACACAATCAAATTCGCATAAACATGTATCGGTGACGGTACGAAATGGCCTTCGACTCGTAAGATCGATAGAGATTGACAATACCGGTATTTAGTTATCGATGAACATCGATAACGATTAATAGTCGATAACGGTTTTTCAGAATAGCTAGTCTTTACGATAAAATAATTTGAGGGCAGGTATCAAGTACCTACCTATAAAAGACATTATTTTCGAGTTTTAAAGTAATTCCTGCCTGAAATATAATAAGACACATACTTAAAAACTCAAAAATGGCAACACTGTTTATCCGATCAGAAAGGTTTTTATTTTAATGAATATGTGGATTAGATAGGTAGTTTATGGAAAAAATAGTACTCAAAAGTGGAAAGAGACATTATCCTTGTGTAAATTTGATGTTTGTGACCTCGTTTTGCAATGAAATACACTGCAATTAGGCAAGAATACCTCTTGCCCTTTTTGCTTCTCGGGAGAAATTAATACAAGATCTCTCAACTTTTCCGCCTTCCGGGATAACTTAATACAAGATCACCTCTCAGTTTTCCTGCGTTTTAAGACACTGTCTGTAACTTAAAATCATTTTTCGATTACAAGCTATAAAATCTTTTAACCAAAATATGTCTTAGCCTATTAAAGAAACTTTTTCCTACTTTATTATTACTTTTAAACCTTTAAAAGTTAAATTCTTAGTTTATATTTTTACACCTTAGGGTGCTAGTTACAAACTTTTCTTCCACAGTAAATATTTTCTCATCGGTGAAGAGTATCTTTTTCGGATCGTGTCTCTTAAGCAGTATTGGACAACGTTCACGTCGCAATTTACGAAGGCGATCGTTGAGAAAGTGAACTATATATTATACTCCGGCTATACGCCTTTACCTTAAGATCGCATTTCAGTATTCTGTTTACTGAAATGCGTGAAATATTCGTCTGCAGAGCAAGTTTCTTCTGAGTGCGAAATGGATTTCGGCGAAGTATAATTTTGATGTTCGCAGGCGTCTTCGCAGAGCGTGGACGACCGCTCCTGTGGCGATCTTGCAAAGAACTTATCTCCTTGAACCGTTTAATAGGGTAATACACAAAGTTACGGCTCACTCTACAAGTTTTTACTTCAAGGAAAATCTCTATAGGTTTTTTTCTTAACTTAAAAAGCGAGATTACAGTCGCACGTAATTCTTTTGTTCCCTCCATTTTTATAAAATTGAAAGAAATAAATGTCAATGTAAGTAATAAAAAATTATAGTAAACATTCCAAATTTTAATTTATAAAAGGAAATAAAACCAGCCAGTAACATTTTTTTTTAATGAAGTTCGTCTCAAAACTTATAAACACACGAGGTACAATAAATAACAAAGTATGCAAACACCATCACCAATATCCAATTTTTGTTCCAATTGGACTTTCCTCTTTCAAACCAATCGGACTTTCTCCGAGTGAAGTCTAAATACAAGAACTCCTCCCAACTATTTTCCACCTTATTATTGGGTCAACGAGAGAATGCGTTCCTGACACATGGTAGTTAGACGTGACTAGTGATGTAACTTTACGTAAGTGATATTTTTTACTACCTTCCTTAAAAAAGATTGTATTAGATACCTATTATAAAAAAAACAATAAGCAACCTAAGAAATTAATATCACAATGTGGTTCGTTATTCTCGTTTGTAATTTTTACCCGACTGCGTCAGATCAGAAGGAGGGTTATGTTTTTCGAGAGTTTGTATGTATGTATAATATTTTGACACACTCTACACTACATAAACAAGATTAGATAACATATTTTCAGCCAGTTCTTACAAAAAAAACAGATCGCGAAAATAACTGCACGCACTAAAAATTATAATACATTTCTGGCTTTTGGAAGAAAACGTGGAGCGTTTTGTCCAAAAAGAGTAAATATTATACATACTTATAAACACTCCATGATTTCTTTCGAATGTCCGAAATGGCCTTATTATTTTATAATATTTAGTGCGTGCTAAAAGAGTGTTTTTTTTTTAATGTATATGTATATCAAAATAAACTACATAACCGTTAATCGTTACTTTTCGTTAATTTTGACTGTTATTTTTGTCACATCACTAAAAAAATGACCGGCTGCTAAAACATTGTAGCAGCGCAGTAAATTGTTTTGATAATTGTTGTTTTCTTTAAGTTTAAAATTAATTTTTAGTGCAAATTTATGTAATTGTTTATAATTTCACATAATAACGTAGGTTTTATAGCTTGTTACTTGTTAATGCAGCAAATAAACAAAGAAAATATTTTACCGTAAATTGAGTGCCGCCTCAAAGTTATATCGGCAAGTCAATCACCATCTGTCATTCCGGTTTCACACGAGAGCAGAACAGTTTGGAATAACAGTAGCGTTCAAATGTAGGGCGAAATAGTAGGACAGTCCGCATGAAATAGCGATGGACCACCACTTATTAAAAATTGTAGCAAAAATATGTCTGGGTGAGCTTATTGAGTGTGTAAATAGTGAAATAAATAAAAAACCAAAACTTTGGATCAGACCCTGGCTAGAACGAAGACCAGGGCGTCTGTCTCTAGAGTTTAAGACTGCACTACCCTTGCGTTCACACGAGTCCAACGACAAGACAGACGACCGAGATCCAAACTGCCCCGAAAAAATAGACCGGCAGGCTATTAACTGTTTTGTCTTGATCACTGTCAAGACAGTACTGTTCTGTGCGTTTAAACAATAGCAGTACTGTGCTGCCCACTGTTCTGCCTCACTGTTCTGCCCTCGTGTGAAACCGGCATCAGGAACGCATTCCCTCGTTGACCCTAAAATAGAGGTATAAAATTCTACGCAGAAACGAAGTTAATGCAAGAAAATCTATTAGATAATTTACGCAAAGAGGTTTATATAACTTTAATCATTACTTTTATACCTTTATAATGTTAAAGTCGTAATATATATTTTTTATATTTTTCAATCTAAGGGTGCTAGTTACAGTTTGTCTTATTCTTTTATAAATCAGTCCACGTGTTATTTATTGAATAAAAGCTGACAATCATTCACAAACTACATTTATTGAACTTAAAGTAATATATTAATTCACAATGCAGGTGATTAGTAACATAGCTCAATTAGTTTTATATTATAAGAAACACCATGTAATGATTCTGGTTTTATAGGAGCATACCTATATAGTAAATCAAAACAACTTGAATAGATTTCAAAGGTTAGGTTTTATTGAAATGAAAAGGAATTTATCTAAAACTACTACCGCTTCACTCCTGTATAGCCGGTAGGAAGAAAGCGGCAAGAAACCTCCGGCACAGGGCCCTACGTCAAATATTATCTTCTTTTAAACCAATAGTTACATTCAATTACATTTATGAACTTTAACAACTCTAATAAGGAAAAGTATGAAAGTATACTCATCTTAAATACACTGCACCACAATCGTGTCAATAATTAAATATCCAAATCATGTTTTATCTTCAAATAACAATACATTTCGTTAATATATAATTGATTTTAAACAATCTCACTGTTTTTCGTTTCCTTGCTAATGTCAATCTGACACTTGTTCCCTTTCCCGCGCTTTACCAAGCGTTTCGTTTCAATAACAAAAATATTGAGAAAAGCGTTTAGTTTCATTTTAACATAAAAATAAAATAACTATTTTTAATAATTTGTAAATTACAAGCATTCATTTTTGCATATTAAATCTAATTTAATTATTTATTATACCATAATCCTAACAATCGTCCATCCTGACAAAATTTGCTTCCTCGCAAATTATTTAAGTATTAATAGGTGTATTTATGACACTGGGTTAAAACAAACTACAAGTTATAAGTCACAGATCAAAGGAAACCACCAATCAACTACCTATTTTCCAACGAATTAGTTATACAATAATTATGAATAGATACCTAATTATAATTCTGAATTACAAAATCTTTCCCAATTAATTATAATTCTGAATAATCCATCGAACAATCATAGGCAGATGTGTTCCATAAAATACCCAATTATTAATCTATAAAAAATTATATCACAAATTATTTACCTCTAAGTACATTGCTTAATTATGAATTATCGTGATCAATGTATTATGTATAATGAGTTATTAATTAAATGTACCATTTTAAATTATTTAGATACTCATAGGTAAATCTTACAATAATACTAGGTAGGTACCAAGAGAGGTTCTTCTTTGAAAACAATCAGGTCCTTAATTTTAAGCAATTTCAAGAATTTAAGGCAAATGTAACTTACATCACGTACATGTGATACAAAGAAATAAAAACATCAATAACCCAATCAAATAAAACCTATTCTGGGTCTTCTTGCCATTAGTCAATTTGGGCTCGAATACACATGCCACTCAAAATTAAACACACTATCTGGTTAATGTTAGAGCTATCATAATACCACTGATAAATTTTCAAGAAACAAAGTCAGTAGGTACCTACTACCTAACCATTTTCTCTACCTAACCATTTTCTCATCACCTGGTCATAAAGCACATGTATAAACTATGAATACATAATCACATAGGTACTTATGCATAACCGTGAATATAATCCATACTTCCATACTATCCATACTAATATTATAAATGCGAAAGTAACTCTGTCTGTCTGTCTGTTACGCTTTCGCGCCTAAACTACTGAACCGATTTTAATAAAATTTGGTAGAGAGGTTGTCTAAACCTTGAGAAAGGACATAGGCTATATTTTGTCGCGAAAAAAGGCTTAAGGGGGTGGTAATAAATGGGGATGAAAGTTAGTATGGGAGATCGTCATTATTCGAAGATAAAACCATGAAACTTTATATTTAGGCATTTAGTACTAAATAAATAAATATTTGTTCTAGCTTTTTGGAAATATCTACCTGTATAGACGTGAAATAAGGGATGAAAGTTCGTATGGGAGTCCTATCAAAGTTACGCTTCCACACCTCCTCTGGAACTTATATTCATAAAATCTGTTACAGAGTTCGACTAAAGCCTAGGAAAGGTCGCAGGCTATGTTTTATTTTTTTATTTTGAGAAAAAAACGGCTTAAGGGGGTGGTAATAAGGGATGAAAGTTAGTACGGGAGATCGTCATTATTCAAAGATAAAACCATGAAACTTTATATTTAGGCACTTAATACTAAATCCATACTTATTATTTTTATTATTAATATTATAAATGCGAAAGTAACTCTGTCTGTCTGTCTGTTACTCTTTCACGCCTAAACGGCTGAACGGATTTTGATGAAATTTGGTATGGTGATAGATGATAACCTAGAAATGGTCATAGGCTATAAATAATCACGTCATCGTTCTTAGGGGGTAGGCAGTAGGCAGATAACTAAATTGATTTAGTGATTTTAAGTCGTTTTTGTTGGGACTTTTGCTCTTTCACGTCTAAACGGCTTAACGGATTTTGATGAAATTTAGTAAGGTAGTAGATGGTTACCTAAAAACGGATATAAGATCAAAATGATAACGTCATCGTACTTAGGGGGTAGGAAGTAGGAAGAAAACTGAATTGAGTTAGTGATTTTTTTATGGTTTTTGCTGGGAGTTTTGCTCTATCATGCCTAAACGGCTGAACGGATTTTGATGAAATTTAGTAAGGTAATAGATGGTTACCTAAAAATGGATATAAGATCAAAATGATCACGTCATCGTACTTAGGGGGTAGGAAGTAGGCAGAAAACTGAATTGAGTTAGTGATTTTTAATCGTTTGTTTTAAAAGTTTACCTCATTCACGCCTTAACGCCTGAACGGATTTTTATAAGACTTGGTTAATTTAAAGATAGGATCCTAGGCACGGACACAGGCTACTTTTTATGGCGGGAAAATACCTCATTCCCGCGGAAATCTAGCGTGATCGTGTCAAGCAAGAAGGGCATGACGCCATAGCTACTGAAATGATATTGATGTTTTTTTTTTGAACTGAGTGTTACTAAGACTTCAAGTTAGTATTTGATCACTTTTCTAACTTAGAGGGTAGGTAGGCGCCATAATTTAAGGAATTTATGATAAAATTTTGATGCAACTGTCTTTATTTAACAGTTTTACTTGGATCCAAACTTAGCGACATTCCATCACACGACTTAACTTATAGGGTAGGAAGGTACCAAAATTCAGACTACTTTTTACTTCGGGAAAATATCTCATTCCCACAGGAACCTATACATAGCTACTTATCTACAACATCAAAAACTCTGTCTAGAATCACATTACGCCAAAACTATTGATCTGATTTGTATACGATTTTTTATTTAACTGACTGTTACATTACATACAGATAAAATCTAATTACCTACACCACAGAATTAATATAGTACTACATAACTAGCTACGCTTTAAAATTGAGGAGGTAATTAGATAGACATTTATACGAACTTTAAGCCCAGGAATCAATCATAGTGATAAGTTAATACTCATTTTAGACAAAGAAACGGATAGGTAATCAGTTCATCACCGAAATTATAACACCTACACTTAGTTTGTTTACTATTCAACGAGGGAAAATCCATACTAATATAAAGTAACTCTGTCTGTCTGTCTCGCTTTCACGCTAAAACGGCTGAACCGACTAAAACGAAATTTGGCACACAGATAGGCTATAAGCCTGAGAAAGGACATAGGCTACTTTTGATTTCAATAGCGCAGGTTAAGCAAACGCGACGCGAGCGCCGCGCAAGATAATATGTAGTATGTATTGTATTATGTATTTATGTAATATGTATTTATGTATATGTAATATATGTAATATGTATTTATGTATGTAATTATGTAGTATGTATTGGCGCCACGCGCGACGCGCCGCGCGAGGAGGCGGGGATTAGCATGCGACTCTTTACTCTTTTTGTCTTATTTAAGCTGAATTTATTAATAAATAAATAATAAACAAAACTCAGTATTCCACGCGGACGAAGTCGCGGGCACAGCTAGTACTAAATAAATCAAACAATTTTCACATCGTCTAGTCAGACGACCCATATATAAATCATGAATATACTTACGTACGTTTACCCGTGAGTATAATACTAAGTATATAATCAAACTACTTTCACATCGCCTTGTCAGTCGGCCCATTTATAAACCATGAATATAATATTAAATAATATGACCATTTTCTCATCGTCTGGTCAGACGACCCGTCATAAACATTATGAACACAACATTACCATTTTGTCATCGTCTGGTTCGACGGCCCATCATGTACATTTATTTATTTATTTATTTATTTACTACGGAACACCAACACCACACATAGCAATACACAACAGTAATTCTTATAAATTAATTATACATTTCAGCTATATGCGGAAATAACAGGTGTACACATCACACACCAAAAGAAAAAAACAAGGTTATAATTAGATAAAACTTATTTTAAAGACAGTATTTTTTTTTTGAAAGTGGGTAAGGAGTCGTGGAAGATATCAATGTCAGCTGTTTTGCTTTGAGCCAGATTATACTCGTTACACATTCGAACTATGGGTGAGTTACGCCCCAGGTTTGTACGGCAAAGTGGAGTAAACAAAATTCTAGAAATTCGCTGGCGAGGGAAATTGTTAGGGACATTTAGCTTGATGCCTGATCGAATTTCGTCGCAATCTATAATTCCTCTAATGGATTTATATAGAAATGTGAGGTCGAGTAATTGACGGCGCTTATGTAATGGGAAGACTCTAAAGAATTCCAGGCGTTGATGATAAGAACGGTGGTGTGAGATATCACTTGTCACAAAAGCCATGTGTCTGGTGAACGCGCGTTGAATACTCTCGATTCTTTGGGAATTAATTGCATAGTATGGATTCCAAGCCACAGACCCGTATTCTAAAACACTTCGTACAAATACGTTGTACAGTATGATTTTGGTCTGAGACTGGAAACACTTAGTATTCCGTTTAATAAAACCCAGCATTTGAGCAGCTTTTTTGACTATGACTTCAATATGCGTTGTAAATTTTAATTTGCTATCGAGAACGACACCCAAATCGCGCATTTCGGACACTTCTTGGAGCAAAACTCCCCCGATCCGATATGATGTCTTAATTACCTTTCTTTTTCTTGTGTACTTGATGTGAAAGCATTTTGTAGCGTTTAGTACCATACCGTTTGCATCGCACCAAGTTTTAATGCTGTTTAGGTCAAGTTGAACAGTATCACCGTCAGAAGCCTGCGTGACAGCTTTGTATATTTTGAGATCATCAGCAAAAAATGAAAACTTGCAATGCTTAATGTGGTCTGCTAGGTCATTAATGAATATTAGAAATAATATGGGTCCTAAATGTGATCCCTGTGGAACACCAGATTTAGCTATATATTCATAGGAGTCATAGCCTTTCACAGACACGCATTGCAGTCTGCTATCCAAGTATGACCCAAACCAGTGCAGTAAAGAGCCGCCTACACCGAGGTTCTTTAACTTCCGCAGTAGAATCGCGTGGTTAACTTTATCAAAGGCGCTGCTAAAGTCAGTATAAATTGCGTCTATTTGACCACCCCCATCGATGTGGTGGGCCAAGTCTGAGAGGAATAGCACCAAGTTAGTGTCCACTGAGCGACCCTGTCTGAACCCGTGTTGGCTAAAGGACAACGTTGGGCTTACAAACTGGGTTATGAGAGGACAGATGAGAGACTCGAATAATTTGGAAAAGCATGATAAAATGGATATTGGTCGATAATTTTTTATGTCTCTCTTGTCGCCTTTTTTTTTGTATATTGGAACAATTTTAGCCTTCTTCCATTCATTTGGAAATACCCCTTCGTGGAGTGACCTGTTCATTATGGTTGCAAGAGGAGAGGCCAAAGTTGAAGCGCAATTCCTTACGAAAACTGGAGGTATGCCGTCTGGACCCGCTCCTTTTGAGGCATCAATGAACTTCATTTTCTTTAGTATATCGTCATTATTTAGGAAAATTTCTGACATTTGATTTTCACCAATCGATATAGTGGAAGCAAGAGATGAAGTAGAATTTGTGTACACAGATGAAAAATTCTCCGCGAATTTATCAGCGATCGCCTTGCCATCAGTTACTTCAAGGCCGTCCAATCTCATAACCTTCGGAAGTGAGTCTTGATAGTTACGTTTAGTGCTGACATAATTCCAGAAAGCTTTTGGATTCAGTTTGATTTGAGCTTGGATTTCGTATTTATACCTATTCCAACATTTACGCATTAAATCATTACATCTGTCCCGTAAAAGTCCGAACTCTAAATTGTCGCGTGGATTTTTGAACTTTCTGTAGCGCAATCGAATTTTTTCCTTAAGTCTTAAGAGATTGATTAAGTGTGGACTAAATCATTTTGGAATTTTCGAACTTCTGGGCTTATAACGTGGTACAAACCTGTCTATAACGCTTCTCACCACTTTATAAAATATGTCAACCAGCTCATTGACATCATCAGCGTCCCGAAACTCTTCCAACCAATTAACACTATTTAAAAAGTCAATAATGCTGTCATAATCTGCCTTGTAGAAGTTGAATCTCTCTTCAGTTTTGGTTTCAAGTACGGGTATGTTAGTGTTATCGATAGTAAGTGCTAGAGGCGGATGATGCCGATCCGGAACACTCAGTGTATCCGGCGACAAGTTCACAGCTATTCCCTGCATGTTACTAAGCACAACGTCCAAGATCTTAGCATCATCGTTCGGACAACAGTTGTACTGTTGGAGGTTGTTCGCGAATAGAAAGTCTACAAAAGCTCGTCCTAGTTCATTATTATTATAGTTTGAAGGGGTTATTTCATTACTAGTTCTACAAACTGACCACTCGACAAAACCGAGGTTTGTATCTCCTATTATGACAGCATCATCGACGTGATTCAAGATGTCCGCGGTATTATCAATAAAATTCGACAAGGACTCCAACCTGACCGGAGGAGGTAAGTATACAGCACAGATAGCAATTTTACTAGCTTTTTTGTTTTTATTTACTTGAATTGTGACCCATAGATCTTCGCTCTCACTTTCCCAGTCTGGCATATGCACTGATGGAATATCACTGGAGACTGCTATTAATACCCCTCCTCCGTCACGCTTGGTAGAATTGTTGGAGATCAAGCGATCTCTGCGGTAAACGACATATCTCGAGTCAATAAACTCAGCGTTCCCTACAGAATTTTTAAGCCACGTTTCAGTAAATACTATTAAGTCATAATTTGATTGGAGAATATTAAAGCTTATTTCATTGGTCTTAGATCTCATACCTCTCACATTCTGATAATAGATGTTAAGCATTTTAATGACATGTTATTTAAATTTATTCATCAAGTATATTCTAATAAGCTTTTAAACTATTTTAGCAAGAGAACTGCGATTACGTATAAGGATGGCCTGCCGGTCTTCTTCTGATTTCCGGACGTAGATGCGCCCATCCCGAACCCAAGTGAATTTATAGCCAGTCTCTTTAGCCTTGGTCCGAGCTGCAGCATGGAGGTTTTTGTTCTTGGGGGTTAGATGCTCCGCTACAAAGACAGGTGCTTTTTGTCCTCCGATGCCAAGATGATGAGAATTCAGCTTGTCGGTGGGATTCTTTTTATTGTACTTAGACACCGCTGCTAGTAGAGCATCTCGGTGGCGGGTGCTTCGCAGTGTGGCGACAACGGCACGAGGACGGTCGCTGTTTTTATCCAACTTTGCAACTCGAGTTACTTTCTGAATTTCCTCATCCAGCAGGGGATTTCCGACAATCTTTGCCAACTGACACACTGTGGTAACTAGGTTTTCAGATTTCGATTCCGGCACACCATTGATCTCAATATTATTGGATCTCATATGCTGCTCAATCTGGTCCAGTCTGGTAGTAAGATCGTTTACCGATGTCTGAAGCTCAACGTTTTCTTTCTCCAGGATATCAATTTTGTCACATTGCTCCTTCAGTATTCTTTTTAGGTCTTCATAATCAGCACTGATAAACGAAGCTGCTTTGTTGACTTCAGCAATTTCGCCATGTATGTTTTTTAGTTCTTTTGTGACGTGTTCTTGAATTAAAACCCCCATTATGTCGCGTAATTTGCTTTCTGTGATAAATTTCGAAGCGCTCTGTTCGTCGTCACTTGTATCACAGGAACCATATTTAGGTCTCGGGACAGTGACTTTGGAGGATTGGGGCCCGGAGCAATCGAGAAAACTTGTTTCAGACGCCGTACTTGTCCGTTGTACGTTTTTGTTCGGCGGCGGGGGGGAGCGCACCATCTTCGGCATAGTTTGGGATTGATCCGAAACAATTAAAAAATAAAGAAAGATCTAAATGCAAAAAGTCAAAACAATGCACACTGTTAAATTCCCTTCGCGTTGAGAGCACAGCAATAAACTCCCTTTGGTATGTTGGTTACCGCGGCCGGTATGAGGTCGTGGTAAGAAGGTCCTAACCGCCGTGGATTTCGCGGCGGTTACGCGTCAAGCCGGGACACACTTTTTGACTCCGTGATTCCTCCTCTACCCTCGTTCATGAGAAATATTAAGAGGTCGTAGTTGTAAATGCACTAATTTTCACTAGTTTGGGTGCACTAGAAGTGTTGACTTCAACAGTGATTAAACTTTGCACTGAGTTCTTTAAAGTGTATGCGTTCAATTTTAGTAATACACGGTTTAGACACAAAAATAACAATTTTTCCGAAGTGAGTTGCGGTAACACCCTTTCCAAGAAACGTCCACGTTATGTGCAATCAAAAATACAATATTAACACAATATTACCATTTTCTCATCGTCAGGTTCGACGGCCCATTATGTACATTATTAATACAATATGACCATTTTCTCATCGTCTGGTCAGACGGTCAATTACATACATTATGAACACAATATGACCATTTTCTCATCGTCTGGTCAGACGGCCAATTACATACATTATGAACACAATATGACCATTTTCTCATCGTCTGGTCAGACGGCCAATTACATACATTATGAACACAATATGACCATTTTCTCATCGTCTGGTCAGACGGCCAATTACATACATTATGAACACAATTTATGACCATTTTCTCATCGTCTGGTCAGACGGCCAATTACATACATTATGAACACATTATGACCATTTTCTCATCGTCTGGTCAGACGGCCCATTTCATACATTATGAACACAATATGACCATTTTCTCATCGTCTGGGCAGACGGCCCATTACATACGTTATGAACACAATATGCTGTTCCTTTTGTATAACCCCTCTTTTCTTTTCTATCTCTATGTACTTTCTTTATACCATAAACTTTTGTATAACTTCTCTTTCCTTTTCTATCTCTATGTACTTTCTTTATACCATAAACTTTTGTATAACTCCTGTTTTCTTTTCTATCTCTGTGTACTTTCTTTATACCATAAACTTTTAAATAAATTCAATATTGCATTATGAACATTAATTACTCAGACCAATTTCTGATTTCCTGTTTGCTCAGTTCTGTTTCCACTGTGCATAACTTGCACTCCAATTCTTTTCTAATTTAACCTGACTCGTATGATTTAGAATAGGTAGTCTCCGTGAGTCGGAGTTAGCCTTTGTAATGTAATGATGCTCTCATTTCAATAGTTCCAATAGCACCAATTTTACCTTATTTTTTTTTTTTACTAATAATTATACTAATAAATTCCCTTTGTGTATTTGCTACTTTCATGTAAGTTTTCTAATTTCACACCCGTTTAACTTATTACAATATCTTCAGCATAACCAACATAAATAGACCTATCTATCTCACACTTAATAGCCTTTAATAGCTTTCTACTGTGAACAAAACCAAGGTAGGTTAATAAATAAAATTTATCTTGCATAGCGTACAATTTCAACAGCACATCCGAAATATGCGGCACATTAGGTATATTATTTTTGCTACATAAACCTTCTTTATTTTATTTTATTTTATTTGTTCAATCCAATTATTTAATAGCACACCAAGTAGGTATCCAGTACCAAGCATGGACCCTGAATAGGACACGGCTATGTAATGCCGCTACGTTATAAACTTAAATCTAGTGTATGTTTATTGCAACAAGAGAGATTACGGATATGTAGTAGCGTAAAGAAAGTGGATCCCCCATTAAAAAGTACAACATTCTTTCCATGTGTCACTTGAACTGTATTGGTATAGTATAATATCCTCAGTAAATAAATCATAGTTTTCAATTAGGTATGTCAAACTTAAGAAGTTATCTTTCTTTGCTTAAGGGCATGCCTAAAGATTCTCTACTTCTACAAGAGGAGCTCTTATTTTCCTTGATATGTACGGGTGTCCGGTGGCAGATTTAGGATTTAAATTTCGAATTTCTCCGTAACCGTTGCACGGAGGAGCGGGGAGGGGGCCGCGTTGGCTTCGTCATTCGTGCGGGTTTTTTAGTCGCAATGTCGCAGTGGACGGGTGAACAACGTGCGTTCGCAATCGAAGCGTATTTTAAAGCCAATGATTCGTGTGCAATTTCTCGTCGAAGATTTTGTTCACGTTACAATATTCGACGGTTACGTGACGCCCCAAGTGAAGATTTGATTCGATCATGGGTGCGAAGGTTCCGGGCAACAAGTTCAGCAGAAAATAACCCACGACCGGGGCCCAGCCGGACGTCGAGAACAAATGAAAACATCGAACTCGTCGCGTCCAGTTTGAGCGATAATCCGCGTCAGTCCGTTCGCAAGAGAGCGGCTGCCTTGGGGCTTCCAAAAACTATAGTGCACGAGATATTGAAGAAGGATCTTAAACTTCATCCATTTAAAATTCAAATTGTGCAAGCGCTTAAGCCTAATGATTACAACTTGCGTAAAAATTACTGTGAGACAATGTTGGAGCGATTTCGCACGGTGAACACTATTTTTTGGAGTGATGAAGCCCACTTTCACTTAAATGGCAGTGTAAACAAGCAGAATTGTCGTTATTGGTCTCCTAAAGGACAAAACCCCCACTTAAAACACCAAAAGCCACTTCACAGTCCCAAAGTGACGGTTTGGTGTGCATTATCAAGCAGGGGAATAATTGGACCCTATTTTTTTGAAAATGGTCAAGGGCACGCAATTTCTGTGACTGGTGTTGCTTATCGGCGAATGCTCAATGATTTTTTTTTCCAACATTGAGAGACCATCCTTCCTACACTTCACGGACATGGTTTCAGCAAGATGGCGCCACCCCGCACACTGCTAGGGAGACCATGGCGCTACTTCGTGATTTCTTCCCCAACCAACTGATAAGCCGTTTCGGTGACATCCCCTGGCCACCCAGGTCACCGGATCTTACACCCATGGACTTTTTTCTGTGGGGATATCTCAAAAATAAAGTCTACGAAACAAACCCGGCGACTATCTCATCATTAAAAGAAAATATCGTTCGCGAAGTTCATGGCATCTCGGCGGCACTTCTCCAGCGAGTGGCAAGAAATACTGAAGCCAGATTCCATGAATGTATCCGACGTGACGGTCAACATTTAGACGACATAATTTTTAAGAAATAAAACCCGCATTTGTCTTCTTTATAATGATTAAAAATATAAATGTATATTTCACGTAGTTTTTTTGTTATTTATATTTTAAATCCTGATTCTGCCACCGGACACCCATTATGAATTATGTTCCTATACCTCAACATTTATACAACAATATGAATAACAGTCATAACTCCTTATTGGTTTTGAAAATCATTGTTAAATGCAACATTTGGTTCTAATGCCTCGTCCACAATAGTTGGTATCAACATTACAAAAGAAAGAACTCCAACTCCCACCAATTTTAACTTAACAACTTGTAAATATTCACCCTATCTGACTCATTACAACTACATCAGTAATCACCAGACTACTGGCTGTTCGTAACACGCTTTTATTATTATTAGTTACCTAGGTATTTATAATATTTTAGGTATTATATAGTTGCTTTTTTTTTCTTAAAAACACACATATTTCGATTATTATAATTGCACCTAATTTTGACCCTGCAACATTCAAACAACCCACGAAATGTTACTGTATAGCCAAAAGTAAAGCTAAGTCGAAATCGCATAACATGCCCAGCCACCACTGCATTTTTATCATCTATTATAGTAGGTAGGTACATAGTTGGAACTATGTGCTAAATGAGATGCCACTTAACACTTGCAGCCTTATTCATTTTATTATACATAATCCTTTCTTAATATGTTATTTTCGGATAACGTCCCGTTCGCATAATGTTATTTTCACGAACCATTCTATGTTGCTAACATAAGTGCCGTTTTATGTTTCTATTTTACATATTTCGAACTGGGAATAAATGATAAGATACTTTACTTTAAGTATCTACCACTACTAAGAGAAATATCTCTTTCTTCTAATCACTATTTTTTTCTACTTTACTTACTTATCTCATTTTTTTTTTACTTGTCTTAAAACTTATAAATTCTTTAGCTACTCTATTGCTAGGTTCATTTACATTATTATGACCTAATTTTATTTCAATTTCATCTTTTGACTAGGAATCATCTAACAGCTTTTAGTCAAGGTAAGACAATGTAACAATGAATACTTGAACTCATATAATATGTATTATGTATACCTATGCAACAATCTTAACTTGCTTTTTAGTTTCACATGATTCGTCAACTCTTATTTCACTGAGCAAGTAGATCTATTAAATAATAAACTAATGAATGACGTACGAAAGTGCAGGCTAGTTAAGTACTTAATTTAGAGACAGGAAAATCCAGAGAACCAAATAGTTTGAACAATTATTCACAAGCAAGTACCTGATAGTTTTCTCTTCTTTGTCACTTCAGTAAAACCAAAACAATATTTAGCTTTCAACTGTTTGATAATATCAATATAAGAATGCTTGCTATCTTAGTGAACTGAGCAGCAATTCTATCTGATGGTAAGAGTTACATCAAGACTTATTCCTGTGATGTAGGTATCCATGTATTTTATTAATAATAAGAGGGTAGCTGTTATTTGTATAATTTAAGTCAGTCTCTCAATAAAGCTGTAAACGGATTGACGTGTTTCCCTTGTACTAACTCCTGTGGGTTCACCCGGTGTCCAGAGACTTCTCAGTGGCGACGATTTCAGCGATATTCACGCGTGTGTTGATAAAAACAATTATAGTGAATGAGACAGTGACCGGATTTATGACTCATACGGTGGACGTTACCTAATTGTAGTGTCCGACCGAAGCTTCGGCTTCGGCTTCGGCTTCGGCCACCTTCGGCCAAAAAAACCATCTTCGGCGAAACCTTCGGCTTCGGCCCAAATCCCGGCCGAAGCCGAAGGTTTCGCCGAAGATGGTTTTTTGATGAATTACTTAATAAATAAATGATTATTTTTTTACGAATAAATCACAAACTTTTTTTATCATCTTTGAATCCACTTCCATATGAGACAGTCAATATACACCTTCAATATTGAAGTTTCTAAATAATCTATAACATTAATTGTAGCTTGTAGACAATATTGAACAAAATTACTAAGAGCTTATAAACCTTCGGCTTCGGCTTCTGCCGAAGATTGTGGCGATTGCCGATTAATCGGCTTCGGCTTCGGCCGAAAATAGACCTTCGGTCGGACACTACCTAATTGCGTATTGTGCTGACAAAAGATGGCGGTTGGAAAGATCGGTGCGTTTGACCTTGCCAAGGACAATTGGAACACTTATGTGGATCGATTAGATCAATACTTTATTGCCAATAGTGTTCAAAGTGAATTAAAAGTCGCAACGTTAATTACGGTAATTGGCAATAGTGCGTATGAGCTAATGGTTAATTTATGCACGCCGGTTAAACCTTCGGCAAAAACGTATACGGAGTTAGTAGCATTAATGCAAGGACATTTAAATCCCAAGCCGAGTATGCTGGCCGAGAGATTTAAATTTCGGAAACGGTCACAGAAATCCGGAGAAAGCATCGCGACGTACTTTTCAGAACTAAAAAGACTAAGTAAAGATTGTGCTTTTACGGCCGACAGCTTAAAAGAAAATTTGAGAGACCAGTTTGTGTGCGGCTTGGTAAACGATGACATACGACAGAAGTTGTTTACCGAAGACGACAATATCAGTATCGACAGAGCGTATAAGTTAGCCTTAGCAATGGAGGCGGCAGAAGCAAATGCGGCTTTGGTGGAGGACGGTGCGAGAGGCAAGAGTTCCGGAAGTACAATCGACGCCGCGACCGTACCCGTGCATCAGGTCGGACACGGCAGCGGGCGGCGCGGGGCAAACGGCGGCGGTGGTGGCAGCGGCGGCGGCTATCGGCCGGCAAGGAGGAATACTCGCACAATGCTTGACTCACTGCCCAGCGGCGGCGGATCAAGCGCCATGAGCGGAGCGGATTACGGCTCGTATCGTAATGGCACTCGCAATGAAATGTGTAAAGTTTGTGGAGGAAAGCACAATGCAAGCGTATGTAAATTCAAACTATACGTTTGTCGAATTTGCACCCAAGAGGGTCACTTGAAGAGGATGTGCCCGCGTTTTTGGTGTTTCTAGTACCTACCTATTAACTATTAACTACCTACCTAACTGTTAACAAATAAAAATTATTTCATCGAAAGTACCTACCTACTCTCGATCACACATACGGATTCTGATTCAGACTTTTTCATCACAACTTTCTAGGTTTTAGACTAACAACCGCATACCTACCTACTTAGTCAAGTAATCATAATCTAAATACAATTCAAAACAAGTAAATAGGTAAATAACACGGTATTGGATCGACCCCGCCGCCGCCGCCAAAAAGCCAGCTGAGACAGCCAGCAGCAGCGGTTCAACGAGTAGTAGGTACATAAGGTAAGTCAGCAGGAAGATAGGCTGGCACTGGCGGCGGCGTGTCTAAAAAATTGGAATAAACTCTTTAAAAGTCAGCTTATTTACTTACTTACAGCATTTGTTGAAAGTGTCCAACTTGTAATAATAATACTCCAACTAAATAATGCGTTGCAAACTTGTAACGATAGAGCCCTAGATTCACTTTTCACTGAGGTAGGTGTATCTACCTAGGTACACTAATTAAACACAGATCAAGGGGTTCCCGGGGCGTTGGTCAGGCGAATGTTTTGTTTTCTATCTCTTTGGCAACAAAATTTCACTAAATTCACTTGTTTACACTACAAATTCACTTCCTTATCCCGACACTACCTACCTACTGTTTTCGCATAGACGAGGACGACCCGTGTCCCGAGTGAGCGAGAAAGAAGTAGAGACGGACGCGCACATGAACTACTTATGACGCCGCACGCGCGCTATTTAAAATGCAATGTTTAGTATTGAAAATTGATTTTTCATTAAAATTGAACCTAATTAGTCAATGAATCAAGAGATTTAAATAAAATTCGATACATTTTCATGCAGTAAAGGGTTATAATAAGTTAAAATAAAGATATTTTAGCTACTGATTGATAATCACTCTTTCATTCATTTTGACTTTTTGTCAACACTATCAGTAGGTACTTAAGTAAATGTTTTTATTACGTCACGCACGCAGTCTCCCCTGCGCACTCGTTGGGTGTGTACCGACGTGTTTTTTTTTCTGTGGACTTTGTGTACCGCGACGGACCAGTTAATACTGCCAACGAATTAAAAATGAAGATCGAAAGTAGTTTTCAAATTGTGAAAAGTGACTTTACGGTGGTGCTAGCTAGTGGTTAGCCGGGCCAGTTTGTGCGTATACCTAGACGTAGCAGGTGGACACTTTCAACAACTAGGTACTGTAGGTAAGTACCTAGGTAAATCAAAACTGCAAATAAGTTGATTATTACATTTCAATCATTGTAAATACTTTAGTCGATTCGAAATTTGAATCACGCCAGTCTGACGTAGGTAGGTACCTGCTCGTACTTAGGTACGAGTTTTCTACCACTCGTTAATGACAGAGAGAGGTTACTTCGCATTTTTATTCATCAAAAGTAGCGTCGATAGGAAGGAAGACAAAAAGTTAGGTGAACTTAATTTCGGTAGGTAGCTACCAGAGCGAAACACGCGGAGCGGGCAGGGGCGCGGCGGCGCGGGCTGACGGCTATGTCGCTCGGCGCGGGCGGCGCGCGGCCGTTACTTAGCAACGGCCGGCAGTTACACCGTTTTTATATTTTTTAATAACAAAGAAAAAAAGGGCTCAAAAGAAAAAGTTTCTTTGGGAAAGTTGTTTGTTATGATCAGTACATGCACCCCCTTTTCTATCGTTCACTAATTTAAAGTCACCCTATATATAATCAAAATGTGTATTCAATTTGTTATAAAATGATATTTCATGGTCTGTGCCGTCGGCTTGACCTATGAGATAACGTCCTTCGATTTTACCTATGAAACATCGTGCCTGGGGCTCCCCGCGCCGTCTAGCCGCGCTCGGTGCACGCGCACCGCCCGCGGGAACGGGGTGCGGGCGCGGTCGCGCGAGCGCGGTACTCGTCAGTACGCTTTCGATTGACTTGTGTACACTACGTGTCTTACAATCTCTCTAAGAGTATACGTAAATAGTAAAACTTGAGTTTTTTTATATTAATAAATAACGACGTGTGATCGTTCGAGATCATTACAAATGGTTAATGATCGCTTGAGTGTATCTACTAAACTTGTAGTTACGGAATAATCCTATATTATGGTAAGTGAATATTTTATATTCTTACGTGCATATAAAATTTTATTTTAAGTGTTTTTTTATTATAGTTTATTTACGCCTTATGTCCTACATGTACTTAGACATAGGGCCAGCTTTTTTAAGCTGAATACCTACCTATAGTTAGTTCACTTCTGCGTATCATTCAATCCAGATTTTTGAACTTCTAAAGGCTTTATTTTATTCCGGTCACGTACGGATCTTTTCCTACTGTCCGTGAAATAGCCTGAGACGCAACGGGCATACACGGGTCAAACCCGCGAGCCGTGCGTCTCGAATCCACGAGCCGTACGGGTCAAATTGGCGACCCGATCGTCTCAGACCAATGAGCCGCTCGGGTCGAATTGGCCGGGCGTCCGGGTCAAAATCGGGCCGTTCGGGTCAATATTGGGCCGTTCGGGTCAATATTGGGCCGTTCGGGTCAATATTGGGCCGTTCGGGTCAAAACAATGGGCCATCCCGGTCAGATTAACGGGCCGTCCTGGTCAAATTATCGGGCCGTTCGGGGTTTTCTCGGGTTACGTACCTTCTTACTTACCCAAGAACTAAGATCGACTTCGTCTAAAATATTTATTTTCTCTTTTAGGCGTCGTCCCCGGCGGATATGTCTACCCTTCAATCGCTGCTGAGCGGAGGCGGAAGACCCCAATGATAATATAATTCTCAGTAGAATTATAATTTTGATAGACGACCACCTACCTGCTGGATGGAAGGAATGGAAAATTCGACCCTTATCAAGAGACGATTTGTTGGGGAAGGAACTAGATCCACAGGTCCTAAACAAGATCAGGTTTGCTATCCCCACTGTTGGGCTGGCTAGGGCCTTTAACCCAGACTGCAAATCTCTGTCAGAGAAAAAGTACAGGGACATGAAGTTTAAACTCTTGGGTTGGCCTTTGTGCGTTGGCCTTATAATTCATCCCCTCTCCCTTGCTGCAAGGGTAAGAGGTTCGGCCGTTCAGAACGAACTAGTAATAGCGGCAATTGCGGATCTAAAGCCCTTACTGTTCGGTCGGCAAGATGTCACGATACAAACGGACCACAAACCTTTAGAGGCGATTTTTAAAAAGTCTTTAGCAGCGGTACCTGCTAGGCTACAGCGAATGATGTTACGCTTGCAAGGTTTTAGTTTCACGGTCACCTACGTACCAGGTAAGTTTATGTATATAGCGGACACACTGTCACGTGCTGCTTTACCGGAGCTCATGCATGAGCGGATACATGAGGAAATAGAAGCACAGACATGTTTCTTATTGGAGCATGTTCAATTCAGTAATGAAAAGTTAAATGTGGTAAAGGTCAGTACTGCATTAGATAGACAGTGCACATATTTGATAAAATATATACAGGAGGGCTGGCCAAAAAATAGGTATGAAGTGGAAAATAATGTAAAAACATTTTGGCCGTATCGTGAGAGTATGCAATACGTAGACGGAGTAATTTTGAAAAATGACAGAGTGTATATTCCGACTGATTTACGCGCGGAAATGCTTAAACGTATCCATGAAGGCCATTTAGGAATTGAGAGGTGCAAAAGGCGAGCTCGCGACGTTATGTTCTGGCCAGGGATGACTAGTGACATAGAGGGAGTAGTGCGCGAATGCAACACGTGTGCGTTGATGGCGCCGCGGCCGCCGGCACAGCCGATGATATCGCATGCAGTACCTGATATTCCTTGGTACAAGGTTGGCTCGGACATTTTTGAGTATAAAAAAAAATATTATGTTATAGTAGTAGATTATTTTTCAAATTATGTTGAGATAAATGAAGTTTCGTCCATTGGTAGTCAAGCGATAATCAAAGTTTTCAAGGAACAGTTTGCGAGACACGGTATACCTAATGAACTTGTTACAGACAATGGCCCAGCTTATAGTTCTAGAGATTTTAAAAAAAATTATGATGGACTGGGAAATAAAACATGTGACGTCATCACCAATGTATCCGCCATCGAATGGTAAAAGTGAACGTACAGTGCGAACAGTAAAAAGTCTATTACAGAAATGTTTATTGTCAGGTCAAGATTTTTATATCGCGTTATTAAATTTTAGGACCACGCCAAGAGACAACATGGATTCACCGGCTGAAATTTTGATGGGAAGAAAGTTGGGTAATAGATTACCAATGCATGAAAAAAAAATTATATAAACAAATAGATAAGAAACAAAATTACCAGGCCATCTTAAAACAAAAAATCAAACAAAAGAATAATTTTGACTTAAGGACGCGTAATCTTCCGGAATTACAAAATAATGACAAAGTTGTAGTGATAGACGGTCATAGACGACAATTTATGGAGGTCGTAGGGAAAACGAAGGAGCCACGATCATATTTACTACAGGACGTGTTAGGACATAAATATCGACGCAATCGTCGTCATATTGTTGCCAGGCAGGAGACTATGGAAAATGAGGCTCACGCTACTAACTCACAGACAGCTAGTAGTGGTGATGCTACAAAGTCTTCGAGATCCGCAGGCGGCAGTCACGTTGATTCGCACAAAGATAGCGGTAAAACGCAGCCAAAAGCTCAAAGCGGAAGTCTGAAAATGTCAGAAGAATCTGTAGCGGCGCGGCAGGCTCAAAACCTCGCGGCGCCGAGCAAAAACCGCGCTCGTGCTCGACCGAGGGGTCGCCCTCCGCTGGCAGCGACAAAAAGCTCTAGGACGATAGCCGCCATCTTAGCTCTCGCGCACACATTTCTCTCACGCATTGTCCTATTATTTTAATTTATTGTTAAGCAGTCATCGTGCTAATTGTCTGTACTAAATAAATATTGTGAACACGAAATAAATTATGGTTGGTCGTGCATCAAGTGTTATATTCTTCATCAAACACCCTCCGCACCAAAACAACCTTAAATTGGTGACTGACGTGAAAGACTTCAGACAGCGCGGACAGCGGTGGCTGCCAACGGAGCTCAGGACCTAGTGACTTCGGTGATCTGCAAACATCCGAAGATAAAGTGCATTGTGCTTGTTACTGGCCTAGAAAAACGCACCACCTAGCTAGACATAAACGTGCCGAGTTCTAGAACATCTGCAGTACTGGAGCCGAGTCAACGCGCCCCGATTCGAGCGCTACATGCGTCGGAGACAGCCTTGGGAAACAGCTGATACGTTTGCTGTACCTGTACGGGCTACGGACATTGTTGTGCTGCATAGAAACTCATCATCAGTGAAGTGTCAATCGAGACTGTAGAGCCTCATCCTATGGTTATTTCAAAGTGTTACTTGATGTGTTGCAAGTATTGCTGTTAGGCTTTTACTTATAAAACTAACTAAACTAATACAGGGTGTTAAACAATTAATTCTTTTAAAATTTAAACTAACAAAAATTGTGACGGACGGCTTAAAATCTAAAACTTATTTTTTATTGCTTTGTTGGCTAGGTGTGTTTGCAAACATTTTCTACATTTTGTTTTAATTCTTTGACATGTGTGTGTGCTTATGTCATTTGATTTAAAATTGTAACTTTGTTTGGCAAAATTTTTTTTGTAACATCTAACATTTCATTTTTTTGTAACATTTGACAACTAATCTAACATTTTGATACTGTGTGACGGTTTTTGAGCTAACATTTTAATACTGCGTGACGGTTTTTGAGCTAACATTTTAATACTGTGTGACGGTTTTGAGCTTGCGACGCATAATTTCCGGGAATATCGGTTTTAACCTGTTTTAACCTACTAATGTTTTAACATTTTAACTTTTTTGTTTGCTTTTGACATCCGGCAATATGGAGGCGGAATTAAAAGCAATTATCGAGCAGTTGCAGCAGCAACTGGCAGCTGCTAGGGTTTCAGTGAACGAGGTCAAAGTCAAACTTCCTTCCTTTTGGACTGATAAGCCAAAGTGTTGGTTCGCTCAAGCTGAAACTCAATTCTCTACTGGTCGCATCACACAGGATGATACTAAATATGGTTATGTCCTATCCATGCTAGACTCCAGAACGGTCGATGAGGTGGAGGATATTATTTCCAACCCTCCCGCCACGAACAAATATGAAACTCTAAAGTCTGAGCTTATTCGTAGACTTTCCTCGTCCAAGGAGCAAAAGGTCCGGCAACTCCTTAGTGAAGAACAGCTAGGAGATAGAAAACCATCAGCTTTTCTGCGGCATCTACGTAGCCTTGCAGGTCCCAACGTGAGTGACGAAGGCATAATCCGCGAGCTGTGGATGCGCCGGCTTCCTAGTGAGGTTCAAAGGATTCTGATTGCCCAGAAAGATTTAGGCTTAGAAAAGGTAGCCGAAATTGCTGACGCTATTGTTGACTCACCCTCTTCTCCTTTTCAGCCTGCAGCTGTACACGCTGCCCAGCACTCCTCAGTCGACTTAGCTAAATTAGCCAAATGCGTCGAGGACCTCACCAAGAAAGTCGACGCCCTCAGCGACCGCAGACCTTCACGGGACCGCAGACCCAGATCCAGATCTGCTTCCAGATCCGGGAACCGTTGCTGGTACCATCGAAAATTTGGTCAGAAGGCCAACAAGTGCCTGAGCCCGTGTAACTGGAAATCTGCAAGTTCTTCAAATCAGGGAAACCAGCAGAGCAGTCAATAGTGGCGGAAACTGACTGCTCCTATGCTAGCCGCCGTCTTTTCATCACAGAGCCCAAGTCTGGTCTTCGATTTCTAATTGACACGGGCTCAGACATTTGTTGCTTCCCGCGACGTCTTGTGAAGCAGAGGCTCACAGCAACGAACTTCGACGTTCGCGCCGCAAACGGGAGCACCATCAAGACATACGGCTTCGCGACTCTTCGGTTGAATCTTGGTC
Organism: Anarsia innoxiella; assembly: GCA_947563765.1. Lineage (NCBI taxonomy): Eukaryota > Metazoa > Arthropoda > Insecta > Lepidoptera > Gelechiidae > Anarsia > Anarsia innoxiella. The sequence continues at coordinate 13,383,599 of OX387391.1, read as the reverse complement.
TTAGGAGGGAATTTACTTGGAATTTTGTCATTGCAGATGTTTCCACGCCCATACTAGGTGCGGACTTTCTCGCACACTATGGCCTCCTACCTGACTGCCGCAACCAGCGCCTCGTGGATGGCAACACCAAGCTGTCAGCTCCTGCGCGTGTCGCTAGCATAGCCCAAACCAGCGTAAAAACTCTTGCCATCGACGAGGTGAACTCGCAGTTTGGCAAGGTTCTCGCTGAATTCCCGTCTATTACCAGACCACCTGGACTGTCAGCTACAGCTGTGAAGCATTCCACAGTCCATCACATCTTAACCACGGACGGCCCTCCCATCTCGAGTCGTCCGCGTAGACTTGCGCCTCAGAAACTACTCGCTGCCAAGAAGGAATTCGAAGACATGGTTAAAGCTGGCACAGCGAGACCTTCTAAGAGTCCCTGGTCTTCTCCTTTGCATCTCGCTGCCAAAAAGGACTCCACATGGCGCCCGTGCGGTGATTACCGCGCCTTAAATTCACGGACTATTCCTGACCGCTACCCGGTTCGCCACATTGGAGACGTTGGTCACAACATCGCCGGGTCTAGCATCTTCAGTACTATTGATTTAGTTAAAGCTTATAACCAGATTCCCGTGTCTGAAGAGGACGTCCCGAAGACAGCCATCATTACCCCGTTTGGCCTCTTCGAGTTTCCCTTCATGACCTTCGGGTTGCGCAATGCAGGACAAACCTTTCAGCGCTTCATCGATGAGGTCACACGGGGTCTTGATTTCTGTTTTCCATATGTGGATGACATCCTCGTATATTCACCCGACGAGGCTCACCACCGGGAACATCTGCGCATCCTTTTCAACCGCCTGCAAGACTATGGTGTTGTGGTCAATAGCTCCAAATGTATTCTTGGCGTTTCAGAGGTTACCTTTTTAGGTTATCAAATTTCCAAGGATGGCATGCGTCCACCTCCAGAGAGAATCGAAGCTCTTCAGAGTTTCCCTCTCCCCAAGACTATTGAAGGTCTTAGGAGGTTCTTGGGCATGGTAAATTTTTATCGTCGCTTTCTGCCTAATGCTGCCGCTCTTCAAGCACCTCTCATTGACCTCCTAACCTCAACTCAGTCCAAAGGTAAGAAACCTGTCCCCTGGACACCTACTTCTGAACAGGCGTTTCAGGATTGCAAAACTCATCTGGCGAAAGCAACTATGCTAGCTCATCCTATTGCTGGAGCTTCACTCGGTCTTTTCACCGACGCGTCTTCCACGCATGTTGGAGCTTGTCTTCAACAGCGCGTTCAAAATGATTGGCAACCTCTGGCATTTTTCAGTAAAAAGCTTAAGGACAAGCAATCTGGATGGCCAGCCTACTATCGCGAGCTACTGGCGGTGTACGAAGCAGTTCAGCACTTCCGTCACATACTCGAAGTAGAACACGTGACGATCTACACCGACCACAAACCGCTCATCTACGCCTTTAAACAGAGACGCGAGAAGCTGCCTCCAGTTCAGCTTAACCAACTTTCTTTCATCAGCCAATTCACTACCGACGTCCAACATATCAGTGGTTCTGACAACGTCGTTGCTGACACTTTGTCGCGTGTTGAAGTCATTCGTCTCGAGGATGATTACGCCTCACTCTCCAAAGAACAGGAGACTGATGAAGAGCTTCGCAAGGTCATCACAGACTCGTCGCTGAAATTAGAAAAGGTCAACATACCTGGCACTGACGTTTCCATCTACTGTGATACCTCCACCGGCAAAACTCGTCCTTACCTTACTCCAAGTTTTCGTCGCGCTTACTTTGACAAGCTGCACAACTTGAGCCACCCTGGCGCGCAGGCTTCTGCACGTTTGGTAGCTCAACGTTTCGTCTGGCCTAACATGAACCGAGACTGCCGATTATGGGCGCGCAATTGTCTCGCTTGCCAGCGCAGCAAAGTCAGTCAACATACTCACTCGCCTCTGGGTACTTTCGCTAGTCCTACCAAGCGATTCCGGCATGTCCATATCGACATCATCGGACCTCTGCCTCACAGCAAAGGCTTCCAATACTGCCTTACAGCTGTCGATCGCTTTTCTAGATGGCCCGAAGCCTGGCCTATGGTGGGTATGACAGCAGACGAAGTTGCGGAAACTTTCCACAGGGAGTGGATCTCTCGTTTCGGAGTTCCAACTCTGGTCACTACGGACCAAGGCCGACAGTTCGAGTCCGCTCTCTTCCAGAGCCTGCTTCGACTCTGCTCTATTAAACGCGTTCGTACCACGAGTTATCACCCGTGTGCGAACGGTTTAGTTGAGCGAATGCACCGTCAACTTAAAGCCGCCTTGATGTGTCATCAAGACTCCTGGCACAAAGTTTTACCTGTAGTTCTTTTAGGTATGCGAGCAGCGGTGAAAGAGGAACTTCAGTGTTCGCCTGCTGAAATAGTTTTCGGCGAACCTCTCTGCTTACCGGGTGAACTCATAGCCCAGTCTTCACCTGACAACGAGATTGAAGACGCTTCCAGCCTAGTTTCTCAACTGCGGCAATACATGGCCCAGCTTCGCCCTGTTCCAACGTCAAGACATGGACGACAACCTATTTTTGTTGCTAAAGATCTCAACACAGCGTCACATGTGTTTCTTCGTGACGACACAGTAAGACCTTCTTTAAAACCTCCTTACCTGGGTCCTTTCAGGGTTTTAGCACGCAGGGATAAGACCATCACCATTGCTATCGGCAATCGCAACGTCGAAGTAAGCCTGGACCGCGTGAAGCCTGCCTTCACTGATGACGACACCCTTGCATCTCGGCAAAGTCATACCGCGGCCCAACCTTCACTTACCTCGGTTCCTGTTCCGCCTGCCGCTCCTGCTAGTGCTGCTGCACCTGCTACTGCACCTGCTACTGCACCTGCTACTGCACCTGCTACTGCACCTGCTACTGCACCTGCTACTGCTCCTGCTAATGCTGCCGCACCTGCTACTGCTCCGGCACCAGACCCTCAGTCACCGTCGCTCGTTCCACCTCCATACAAAACCCGGTCGGGACGTCACGTACGGTTTAAAACGCCGTTTGATTTGTAACTACCTCTCTCCGTGGGGGGGTGGTGTAGCGGCGCGGCAGGCTCAAAACCTCGCGGCGCCGAGCAAAAACCGCGCTCGTGCTCGACCGAGGGGTCGCCCTCCGCTGGCAGCGACAAAAAGCTCTAGGACGATAGCCGCCATCTTAGCTCTCGCGCACACATTTCTCTCACGCATTGTCCTATTATTTTAATTTATTGTTAAGCAGTCATCGTGCTAATTGTCTGTACTAAATAAATATTGTGAACACGAAATAAATTATGGTTGGTCGTGCATCAAGTGTTATATTCTTCATCAAACACCCTCCGCACCAAAACAACCTTAAAAATCCAAACACACCCGATTATGCGAGCATAATCCCACGGGTCCTGTTACCAGGGCAAAGGCCCGACAGTTAGATATAAAAATACCAGAAATTGATTAAAAAAAAAAAGTTTAAGATCATTTTATAAAATATAAAAATGTATTTTTCACTCTCAAAATATGTAAACTAAGACGTGGTATGTAGGTAAATATAAGTATGTAGGTAAATATAAGTAAAAGTTAATATTTAGTATCTTATTTTAATTATAGATTAGGGTGGTATATGTATAAATAAGTTTTCCTATTTAATCTTTGAAACCAGGTCATAAAAATAATAATAATAATAAAAAAAAACAAATGTTTATTTTTCCTAACATACTGTAAAAGGAAAGGTAAAGGATAACGTAATATAAGTAAATTTTTAATGTTACGGTTAAGTATAAGTAAAAGTTAATCTTTAGCTTCTTATTTTCATCTGTTTTGTTTGTTTACATATAAGGGGAAAGATGTTGTGAGTACTTTATTAATTGTGGGTACTTGGAAATTAAATATAAATAAATCAGTGTTCAACCTGTCATCTGTCTTTCACTACAATACCTATGCAACAATCTTAACTTGCTTTTAAGTTCCACATGTTTCGTCAACTCTTATTACACTGAGCAAGTAGATGTATTAAATAATAAACTAATGAATGACGCACAAAAGTGCAGGCTAGTTAAGTACTTAATTTAGAGACAGGAAAATCCAGAGAACCAAATAGTTTGAACAATAATTCACAAGCAAGTACCTGATAGTTTTCTCTTCTTTGTCACTTCAGTAAAACCAAAACAATATTTAGCTTTCAACTGTTTGATAATATCAATATAAGAATGCTTGCTATCTTAGTGAACTGAGCAGCAATTCTATCTGATGGTAAGAGTTACATTAAGACTTATTCCGAATTCTAAAAATAGATAGCTCATCTAACACTGCATTATTGGAACAATTACTCAAAGGTACACTGACCATCTTGGTTATGCCATTATTATTTACTTGATTTTCATGTAGATACATAGTTAATCCTGCTAATATTATAAATGGATGTTTGTACCGATGATGGATGGATGTTTATTACTCTTTCACACAAAAACTATTGAACAGATTTTAATGCAACTTTACAATATTGTAGCTTATAAATTAGAACAACACATAGGCTATTGTTTAAAGATACTATGCAAATTTTCAAGTCATGACAAAAATTGCAAACGAAGTTGTTGGCAGCCACTACTAGTACTAGTATTCCTATAAATTTATTATTTGAATTTGTAACTTTAACCTTAATTCACCAGTTTTTTTTTTTATAAGCGATTGGAAGCAATTAATTCCAATAGTAAGGCAAAATTTTGCACTCAAATATCCATAAAAGTAAAAATAAAATAATAATTTCCTGGAATAAGATATTAATACTAACATAAATACAGAATCATAATTATCTTTTCTGTATTAAACTAACAATCTATTTTTACATTGTCTAATTCAGAAAACACTATTTATGTTTATAAAACATCACAGATACCAAACTTAACCCGGCAATCAAATCTACTAATGCTCTCTTACTCAATTAGTTATATTATGTTTAAAATTAAAGCAGGTATAAATTTTCACGAAAGAGCTAAATTAAATACTTAACCTACTTGTCATTTTTGCTGTACCTACATTGTTCCAGAGCTGGTGTCATGGAGTGCGTTCTTTGATGAGCAATAACCTATTTTTATACTAATGCAATAATATTGAGTGTTATATTTTCTATCTGTTTATTGACTAGATTCCATTAACTAAATTGCACTTACATAAATTAGTACAAGATAATATTAAACACTTCCTTATACTTTTTCTACTTAAATTCTGTTAAATACACTTGTTAAGCACATTATCTAATAATCAGACAGGTTTTAGTAACAAGTTCTTGCTATAGCTGAACTGATAATGACTAGCTCTCATATTAAGGCTATATGCAAATTAATTACCTAAATACTGAACCTAAATTACCATATTTTATGAGTTTTACTATTTCTAAAAGGCTTGACCCAGTGTTAACTTAAAACTGATCTTGTACGTACCACCAAACATTTACTTAACTGTTGCATTTTTGTTGTTATAAGAAATTTTCAACTTTATGAGACTAAGTTAGCATATCATAATTCCCTTCACTTGTTGTATATCACTTTTGAAATAAACTCATAAATTGATACTTCTACTTAGGTGAGAAAACAGGTAGGCAAGTTTTGATAACACAAACTAATTCATTCTTGATCACGGCTCCATCCTAGGTCAGTTCCTCTTCCTTTGAAACTTTAGTTGCGGTTGCTCAAAACTCTCATCTCTCTTATGTAATCTCTCATTTCTTTGTCGGACGCATCGAGTGGTTACTGGTTATCCCGCTTCAGAAAATATAAGAAACACCATGTAATGATTCTGGTTTTATAGGAGCATACCTATATAGTAAATGAAACAACTTGAATAGATTTCAAAGGTTAGGTTTTATTGAAATGAAAAGGAATTTATCTAAAACTACTACCGCTTCACTCCTGTATAGCCGGTAGGAAGAAAGCGGCAAGAAACCTCCGGCACAGGGCCCTACGTCAAATATTATCTTCTTTTAAACCAATAGTTACATTTTAGATTACATTTATGAACTTTAACAACTCTAATAAGGAAAAGTATGAAAGTATACTCATCTTAAATACACTGCACCACAATCCAAATCATGTTTTATCTTCAAATAACAATACATTTCGTTAATATATAATTGATTTTAAACAATCTCACTGTTTTTCGTTTCCTTGCTAATGTCAATCTGACACTTGTTCCCTTTCCCGCGCTTTACCAAGCGTTTGGTTTCAATAACAAAAATATTGAGAAAAGCGTTTAGTTTCATTTTAACATAAAAATAAAATAACTATTTTTAATAATTTGTAAATTACAAGCATTAATTTTTGCATATTAAATCTAATTTAATTATTTATTATACCATAATCCTAACAATATGTGTATTTTTACATTCCGAGGAATCGGAAATTTGTTTAATAAATCAGTCCACGTGTTGTTTTGTACGATGGATCGTTTTGATCCTTCGAGAAGTATTTTCCACGAACATCTGCAAGTGCTCTGACAGCTCAATGTTTGCCAATTATTTAATGTCGTAGAATTCTATTTTTATGAGGTGGCTTGCGTTGGCTCCATCATCAATGTTAGTGCATATTGTAACTAGCGCCCTTAGATATGAAAATAATAAAAAATAAAAACTTAGAATTTAACATGATGTAACTAGCGCCCTAAGATATAAAAAAAATTAAAATAAAACTTAGAATTTAACATTAAAAAGTTAAAAAAATATTGTTTAAAAGTAGGAAAAAGTTGTTTAAATAAGCTAAGAAATATTTTGGGTAAAAAGATTTTATAACTTAAAATCGAAAAATGATTTTAAGTAACAGTGTCCTAAGACGTTTGTAAAGTTGAGAAGAGATCTATGTATTAAACCACTTGACCGTTATTAGAAGCTTATTATTATTGAGATAGGCTGTTTTGTTTCCCTTTCCTTGTTTTTTACCTATTCCTGTCCCTTTCTAGCGCCCCTTCACCCCGCCGCGCGTGGTATTTTTCGCAGGTAGTCGTCGCGTGGTACTTTTTACCCAGGTAGCACAGGGGTGGGATCGCTCGGCGGTCTATAAATGGCTGAGCGCTCCCCACTTTAGTTCAATGGCGTTTAGTTTTTAGAAGAGACTAGTCGTGCACAGAGCACAAATTATTATTAAATTGTAATGGTATAATAAATACCAACCGAGTAAGTGTTCAAATTATATTATTATTTTTTACGAATAATTTTAACGGTGTTACCGTTCGATTACTTTTTAAGTAATTCCTTGTTATATATAATTATATTGTTATTTTTAGTTAAGAATGGATATTGAAAATCCAGGACCAAGTACGATGCCGGATCCTCCTATTCCTGAAAAGCAAAGACGACGACATCGTCGGAGAAAGTACAGCAGTACCAGAAGTGGTGAAAGCAGTTCTTCTGACTTATCACCCTCGTCTTCGCAGTCTTCTCACGCTGGAAAATCCAAGCGGTCTCGCCGACGACGCAGAAAGAACAAGAAGAGTCAACGTCAGTTGGTAAAGCAACTCAACTAAGGAGCTACGTGAAAATATTTTATCAAAAAATACTTCTCACGCGTGCAATAATGACGATGTCATATCTTTCTGCTCAGAAGTCAGTGGTGACTTATATCATACTGATGAATGTCCTAGCAACGTTTCCAATGCTGAGATTACATTTTCTATTCAAACTAAGCTTAAAGAACCAGCAGTACCAAAAACTCCGGATAATTTCTTTAAAATGTTGAACGACGTGCAACGATTTGGTTCTAACTCCTGGTCAGAAGTAAGTTATGCTGATACTCAGAAATCCTATGTCCATTTACCTGGTTTTAATGAGCTCGAAACAAACGAAGAGGTAAAAGCATACGATACTCTGAAACAGTCGATGTATGCTGACAAAGCGTACGGAGCTCTTACATTTTGCATACTTAAACAAAAAGAGACTCTCCAAGATAGCTTACGTGATTTGCTTTCACCAAATCTTCTAATATTACATATGATGATCTAAGCACTAAAATAGATGAACTCTTTTTAAATGGAGAATTTCAGAAAGTATCCTCGGATCTTCTTCAACTAGCCTGCGGCCATAGAGCAGAAAGTGTAGAGATGAGAAGAGATGGTATCCTGAAAGCGGTAAGAGATCCTTTAGTGAAGGCAGCTTTAAACAAGGTACCTCCAACTGAAACACACCTCTTCCATGCTGAGCAATTCACTACTGTTTTGGAGAAGGCAGGAGGAGTGAGGAAAGCTTTCTGGCCTTCGAAACCTAACAATATCCGTAATAAGGATAAAGGTGATCGTCAAAATCCTCAGCAGAATGACGTACCATCGTATGGTACGAATTCATGTTCTTTCAATAATAGTGAGCCTGCATCCTGCACTCACTGCCACTGCAACTAGCCTTCGCAAGGTGGTCATTGCAATAATTTTCCTTCGCGAGGAAATGGAAACGCATCAAATAATTTTCGAGGCAGTCGAGGTAGCTTTCGATCCCGTGGGTCAAGGCATATGCAGCAGAGACCATCACAGCAACGAGGCGGCCGTAAACGAGCTTACTCCCCGCAGCGCGCATATGCAAGTAATAACAAGCGGCAGAAGAAATGACTCGAATCCATTCCATGCCGGTCAACTAGCACATTATTTCGATCAGTGGAAGATGATGGGTGCACCAGACTACATACTGAGAGTAATTTCAGGGTATCGCATACCTTTTGTAATAAAGCCTCCTCTAAGAGTGCCCCAGCTGACGTCCGATCGGTGTCACACTCCAGAATCATTAGAGATGACAAATATTTTACACAAAATGATAAATCAAGGGGCACTCAAGGCTGTCCAGCTGTCACCAAGTTTCATATCACCCATGTTTCTGGTACCAAAAAGCGACAAAACCCTTCGTCCAGTCTTCAACCTGAAATGTCTAAATTATTACGTGCTAACCGACCGATTTCGTCTTATCAATATGCATCGCATCCCGGATTTTGTCCAACCTCAAGACTACATGTGCAAAATCGACCTGTTGCAGGCTTACTTTCATGTACCAATTGTAAAACCACACAGACGATTCTTACGCCTCATATACCAAGATCAGCTACTAGAGATGGGCTGCCTCCCTTTCGGTCTGAGCACTGCCCCCAAAGTGTTTGCATCAATAACCAATTGGATTGCTCAGACTCTGCGACAAAAATACATAAGGATAGTCGTCTATCTACACGACTTCCTTATTACAATAAGGAAGTCGTACCAAGATGCAGAAACACTTCGAAAACGTGTGACCATTCTCACCGAAACACTAGAACATCTTGGTTTTCTGATAAACTACGACAAGTCAATATTGTCCCCTCAAAATCAGATTGCATATCTAGGTGTGGTTTGAAGCCCATGGGATAATCGAAAGATTCTTCCAGAAGAAAAAATTGTCACCATCAAAAACAAAGTGAATCATGTCCTAAAGAAAGGCACAGTGAACTTGAAGGACATTCAAGTATTAGTCGGTCTTTTCTGCTTTGCCAGTTTTGTAGTGCCCCGAGGTCGATTGAATCACAGGGAGAGTCTCATGTTTCTAAACACACTTCCAAAACATATTCAGACGCGCACTTATGTCCTCCCCAAAAGAGTCGAGACCGAACTACGTTGGTGGATTCAGCATTGTCACTTGTCATCCAACCTACACCTAGCACCAGTAACAGATTACTTAACAACGGACGCATCCAATGTCTCTTGGGGTGCTCAGCTGAATCATCACTCAATGTCCGGGACCTGGTCTGTAGACGAACAGGGTCTTCACTGCAATCATAAGGAGTTACTGGCGATTTTGAAGGTCCTTCAAATTCAGGCCTTATCACTAACAAAACGTTGCCTTCTGATTTAATGCGACAACCGGACTGCTGTTGCATATTTACGGAACGAGGGAGGCACAAAGTTGCGGGCTCTTCTCGACCTCACTATTCAGATTTTGCAATTAATGGACCGGTTTCAAATTCAATTCAAAATCTACCACCTACCCGGCAAGTTCGACAACCACGCAGATCATCTTTCGAGACACCGTCAACCTCTAGAATGGCATCTGCTACCTCAATGTACAGAGATGGTGTTCTCGAAATGGGGGACTCCAGTGATCGATTTATTTGCCTCGAAAAATGCTCATGTAGTGGTCAACTATGCAACACTAGACCAACACGACGAGGATGCACTATTTTACGACGCCTTCAGTGGCCTGGGTCTTTCCTCCGCCATTCCCGATTCCGAAAGTTTTGGCTCATCTCAACTATTCCTCCGGGATTTACCTAATTGTAGTGCCGCGTTAGGAAAAAGTATTTTGGAGAGCAGATCTCATAGCCCGAGCGCTAGCACCACCATTCACATTGAGGAATCTCAGTCAAGTTCTAATCGACATGACAGCGGGCCTGCCACCTCCGAAAGTCAAAGAGATGACTCTCGAAGTATGGAAATGTGGGGGTGGACAGAAAATCTAATTGGCTGGAATGACCAACAGGTATCATTATTACGAGACTCCTGGCGCCCTTCTACCTTAAGGACATACAAATCTGCTTGGAAGCGTTAGCTTGATTGGTCTGCAGGCAATGACGTTGATCCTTTTCGCCCATCAGGATCTCATTTAGCAAAATTTTGGCTGATTTATATTTAAACTTCAATTTCGCTTACAATACCGTACTTTTACACAAATATGTAGTATCTACCCTGTGTAACCCTCAGTTATGTGGAACTTAAAGTTCTCACGTTTTTGTAAAACATAAATTTCATTGAAAAATCCTAAGAATCCCAAACCACCTGTTTGGGATGTAAATAAATTAATTACTTTTCTTGCTGAAAGTACTGTTGATTTAAATAATTTATTTTAAGTATCAAGACATACTGCGACCTTATTGATACTTTGTTCTGGCAGACGTATTCACGACTTAACTTTACTTTCTGTTGATCCAGAACATTGTGTACATTCAATTGACTCTATTATTTTTTGGCCTAGATTTGGTTCAAAAACTGACTGTGCAAATCACAGGCAATCTGGCTGGAAGCTTCTGAAAAATTCCGAATGTAAGAATACGGATCCAATTTTCTGGATAAACAAAACTATTTCTGTACTAGAAGAACGACTCATAGCTTCCAAATCTCAAAATGTATTTCTAACTATTAGAGGAAATTCAAGACTTGCTTCACGTACCGTCATTGCTGGTTGGATAAAGTCTATGATGAAAGAAGCTGGTATAGCTGCTACTCCAGGTAGTGTACGATCAGCAGTTGCTTCTCGTAATTGGATTGATTGCTTTGCGTTAGATGACATTTTATCAAGAGGTAACTGGAAATCTGTTAAAAACTTTTACCGTCGTGAAGTCATGGGTGATCCTGTTCAGGATGCTGGAAATAATGTGAATACGCCGAACTCTTCGGGGTTTTTGAAATATTATTTCTTGTGGCTTGAATGAGTTTATTGTTTTACCTTGATTTATATTTTTGTAATTTAATTTCCACGTTGTTTCGTCCGTTGGAGTTCAAAACGTACTGGCTTCTTAAATGTCATTCAAACGTCAAAATGACAGTGTATGTTCGTTTCATCTTATAAGTTGTTGCTTTTTAACATCCTCCCCCCCTCGAAAACTGAATTGTTTTTGAGTATGTAGATTAAGTTTAGGCTTCTCCCGTCGTCGTAGCAGTGCTGGGTAAACAACACAGTCTGTGCACTGCCCGTCGCACGATGCCCTTCGATGTTATAACGTCTGCAACTCTGAATTCCCCATCAGGACCGGAGTATAGTTTAGCGATGCGTTCCATGCGCCATTTTAATGGAGGCATATTATCTTGCTTGAGGACAACCAAATCGCCTTCCTAGAGTCCATCTTGCTTCATTCGCCAATTCGTCCTCTGCTGCAATTCACTCAAATACTCATTGCGCCAACGCTCCCAGAACTGTTGCTTAGTTTTTCAATGCGCTGATATCTATCGAGCCTGGAGCAATTCACGTCAGTGTACGTTGGTGATTGCAGCGAGGTTAAACTTCGTCTAATCAAGAAGTGGCCCGGAGTGAGGGATTCGAGATCATTAGGATCGGAAGAAAGAGGTGTTAATGGACGAGAGTTTAGGATAACCTCGACCTGAGCGAATAAAGTCGATAGCTCCTCGTATGTTAAATGGTTTTCACCTACCGTTCTAATTATGTGAAATTTAGCAGATTTAACTGCGGATTTCCAAATTCCACCGAAATGTGGGGAATAAGCCGGAGTGAACTTGAATGTGATACCTTCATCGAAAATGAAAATGAAAATGAAAAGTGTTTTATTCAAAAATAGGCAAAATTCATTACACTTTTTTGATGTCACTTTTTTAATCTAAAACTACTGCCGGTTCACTACCTGTATAGCCGAGAGGAAGAAGACGGCAAGAAACCTTCGGCACAGGGCCCTACGTTATGTGCAATATATCTTTTTTTTTTTTTTAAATCGAGACTTATATACAATTACATGTTGACTTAACTTGTTATCACAGTAATTTGCATGAATATCACAGTACGAGTAGTTTGTTTTACATAAATTTTTAACTCTGCAGCATCCAAAATAAACCAAAAGATGTTAATAGGCACTTAAAAAGTAAAAAGCTTAGCTTGATAAAAACCGCATAACATGACCAGCCACCACAGCAGCACCTTCACACAGGTCTCAACGCATGTGCCAGCCATCAACCCCTTCCACATATTTTAGGGAAGTAAGTGACCCGACACACAGCGCCACCACTGCAGTGGCGTAAGCAAGCATGACATGTCACACGTTTCGCCTAGTAAAAGGTTTAGTCAAATTCCGCAGCCCTAAAGATTTTTACATTTATTATTTATATTATATCATTTATTATTTTAATTTAGTATAACATTTATTATTTATATTACATCATTCATTTATTTGCAAAATTTGTTATTTATTAGCTATTCCTGTGGAGCTGGTCAGTATGCCCCACACTCCATGCAAGGTGGTCATTCATATACTCGTCTAGTCTATAATAAGCCTTATTACATAAGTTTTTTTTAATGTAAGACTTAAACTTGTTTTCGGAGTATGCTAGAATTTCTTGGGGAATTTTATTGTAGTATTGCACACAAAGCCCCATAAATGATTTATTAATTTTTGAAAGTCTAGAACCATTTGAAACTAATTTATTTCTATTCCTAGTGTTAAAGTTATGCAGCTGACTATTTGTTTGAAATAGATGCATATTCTGTCTGACATACATAATATTTGCATAAATGTATTGACATGGCACCGTCATAATATTAATTGTTTTGAACAGTTGCCTTAGGGATTCACGACAGCGGAGTCCATAGATTGATCTTATAGCTCTTTTTTGTAAAACAAATATTGAACCTATATCGGCGGCACGACCCCACAGCAGCAGGCCGTAGGACATAAGACTGTGAAAATAGCTGAAATAAACAAGTCTTGCGGTAGGTATGTCCGTCAGTTCCTTAATTTTTTTGACGGCGTACGCTGCAGAGCTTAGCCTCCCCGATAGCGATCCAATATGGTGACCCCATTGTAATTTCTGGTCGATTGTAATCCCTAAGAAAACTGTCTGTTCCACAAAGTCTAGTTTTTCATTATTTAATATAACTTGACTATTATTACGCGATACTACGCCGGGTAATCTAAATTTAATGCATTTGGTTTTTTTCGCATTTAACACAAGGTTGTTGATTGTAAACCAATCATGAACCTGCCGAAGAACTTCATTTACATGGTCGTAGTTAAGGGCACGCCTGTCGACTTTAAAAATTAAGGATGTATCATCTGCAAATAATACAATCTTCGCCAGATTTTCAACCATGTGGGGTAGATCGTTAATATACACGAGAAATAAAAAAGGTCCTAATATTGATCCTTGTGGAACACCTATCTTTACCAAAGATCCTTGTGACTTCATACCGTTTACTTGAACAGATTGGAATCTGTTACTAAGATACGATTCCAACAAACAAAGACCTTTATTCCGAATACCATAATGATGTAGCTTTAGCAATAGAGTTTCATGATCTACACAATCAAATGCCTTCGATAAATCACAAAAGACCCCCACGGCATCCTGACGCTCCTCAAATGCCTCAAAGATATGTTTTATTAAGGCAACACCGGCGTCAGTTGTCGAGCGGCCCCTGGTGAAACCAAATTGCTGGCTATGTAAGATGTTATTCAAATTGAAATGTGCAAGCATTTGACTGAGCATAATCTTCTCAAAAACCTTACTCAGTACCGGCAATATTGACACAGGTCTGTAGTTACCAGGATCTTGGCGGTCGCCTGACTTGTGCAACGGTACGACTTTACTTAGTTTCATTAAATCCGGAAACTCACCATTATCTACAGCTAAGTTAAATGTATGTGCTAAATACGGTGCCATTACATCTATTAGTGAACCGCATACCTTAACAGACATTCCCCACAGATCTTCAGAGTTTTTTACCTTAAATTGTTTGAAGGTTTTAACAATTTCTTGTGGGGTAATGTGCCTAAACTCAAATTCAGCAATACAGGCTGGGATATACTTTTTTGCAAGATTTATAGATAGAACCGGTGAAGATTGTAGATTCTCTGTAGTTTTCAAAGGTATATTAATAAAAAAAGCATTGAACTCTTTAGCCACATCGGTGTTGCTTGACAGTATTTTATTATTACATTTAACAGTTATATTATCAACGCGTAGTTTAGTTCGACCGGTCTCAGAGTTAATAACACTCCATACAGCTTTTGTTGTATTTTGAGCGCATTTTATTTTTTTACTTATGAACAGTGATTTAGCTTTAACGCATACTGATTTAAAAATCTTACTATATCTATTTACATATTCTTTAAAGTTATCGTTAGGTCTTAGCGCCCTATCTGCATATAATTGAAATAATTCATCCCTACTTTTCCTAATACCTAAAGTAGCCCAATCACTGAATTTAAATTTTGGATTAATTTCTTTAGTTACTAATTTGAAAATATTATTATATTGTTGTTCAACAACATTGAAAAAAGTTCTATAAAAATTATTAGTATTATTAAAACTGCAATGCTGTAGTTGACGTGGTAGTTGAACGTTCAACGCGTTAATATATTTCGTACCCTTGGTAAAATAACGCCGTATGTGATCATAGGTCAAAAGTGTTTTTATTACTTAAATAACCTTTAAAAACTATGTTTTATGTAATACGAAAACAATTTTTCTCTTAACTTTTTTAATTCTGGAAATATTTTGTGCGGAAAACGACGTAAGTTATTAATGGTCGTAAAATAATGTTGTATCTGCACATGTATCGTTGTTTTACGTCGCCGACGGGGGCGCGAGGCGGCGCACGCGCCGCCGTATTGTTACTTGCGTCGTTGTTACCGGACAGTGAGTATGTGTCGCACATCGGATCAAAATTCCCAAAAATGGACATGGGAAACGGATTTTGAATGGTAAGTAATTCTAATTATTATTTAAATAAGTTTTTGTAAAATAGTTGTATGTGCACTTACGGCTGTTTTGGTGGTAATGACTGGCATAAAATAACACGTCGCATGATCACATGCGATACTTTTTATCTTTTTTAGGTATATTAATGAAAATGTTTTTAAAACCTATTTAAGTGTATGTTATGCTCTGAAATTTACGTATTTCTCATGTTTTTTAATAAGTGGTCTTATGTTTACTTGCGTCTTTATTGTACGAACTCTTCCTAGCCGCTTGTAAAGATGTTGCGTTATTTGACGTAACTTTAGGGACCGCATGTGCACTTGCGTCGTTATATTAGGTCATGGTTTATGATACGTCGTTTTTCAAATTTTTAAATGTATATAAAAGACACATTTATTGCACAAATGTAACAGTTATTTATTTATTTATTCTATAGCATACTTTAGTAATTTTTCTAATGTATTTTGAACCTAATTTTATAACTTTTCCAACTTATTTACACACTGCGAATTTTGAGTTAGGTATGAAAATATTGTGCACGTAACGAAGGTTATTTTAATTATTTGTTCTTTTCAGTTCCGAAAGCAGTTGCGGAGTGTACGGACCTCGAGTACGTGATAGATAAGACAAGTCAGCGAGCGGGAAAATATTCCTGCATCACGTAGCCTATGACGTCCGCACATATCATCGTGCAGCCAGCATCTTAGTATATAAGCGTAGCTCTAAGTCATTACTGTTGTCCAGTCCAGAACTTCCAGTACGTCCAGTAGCCTAGAGTTATATCACCATGTAACTTCAAATATAAGTTCTTGCAACAACGCTGCGCCGTCTTTTTGTCAACTATTTTATCCTGGCCGGAACAGTGGTGACCGCCGCCGAACACGCACCTTGGCTACTTTGAAGATGGATCTCAAGACACTACAAGCTCCTCATCGAGTCACTCTAGTTCCGGCTTCTCACCAGCTGATCTCACCGATTCTGGATGAAGAAGTGACGAATTCAATATCTACATAGTACGGCCAAGCACAACACCAATCTCTGGACCCGGCGCAGCAGCAACTGGGCACTTTTGCAATGAATTCAAATTTATTTTTACTATTACCGGCGATACGAAGAAATTTTTTGAAAAATATCAAGATGATTTATTGCAATTGAGTTCGCTGCACTTGCCGCTGACACAAGCGGATTCCTCAGTGAGCGAGAATTACGCACGAGCAGCACAAATGGACACACGACGAAACGGGGTCAAGTTTACAATGAATCACACTACATTGAAATTTTACTATAATTATTGAAAGTAAGACCATCACTTGGACAGACAACGCATCGATACGGCCACGAGACGCACCATTTTGGAGAGAATGATAGAGAAAAAGGCTCATCGTTCGATACACACCAATTTTTGATTTTCGCAGCGAGAAGTCTGAAGTTCCTCGCTCTGCCCTATTTGCGGTATTTTGTACCTGACTCTGCATTACAAGTACGTGAAACAATGAAACACGTTAAGAACGCTTGGGGCCCATGAACAGATTTGGCAACCGCCAGTGTATGCAGCCCATGACTGTAAGAGAAGCGCTCCAGCGTGGAAGTATTACGAATATGAAGAATTTGAATATTGATTTATAAAGAGACTGCGCAACCATCACGATGATGTCCGCAACGCAATACTCTGCAGTTATTAATTGTGAAGAAATATTGATTAATTGTCAAAAGCTATAGTTTCCTTCGATTATTCCGGAAAAGTCAAGGGAGCAGCTATTCGGAGAAGAAAGGAGCAACGAGCGAAGTTTTAGCGGCATTTAGAAGTCCAGTTTTCTTTTTCTTTTCCAAAGGGGGGAGTAGGTACTGTGCAGACCTCCAGTACGTCATAGATAAGACAAGTCAGTGAGCGTGAAAATATTCCTGCATCGATACGGTTCCGTTGTATCAGCAATCACGTAGCCTCTCACGTCCGCACATATCATCGCGCGGCCAGCGTCTTACTATATGTATAAGCGTAGCTCCAAGTGTTTACTGTTGTCCAATTCAGAACTTCCAGTACTTCCAGTAGCCTAGAGTTATATCACCCCAAATATAATTTCTTCAACTACGCCGCGCCGTCATTATTTGTTATCTTTTATCCTGGCCGGAACACGGAGTCAGACCCCCTTAAATTTAAGGGGGTCTGACTCTCACTTGGCTGGTTTTTGTATGTAAATACAGAATAATTTAAACTCAGACGTGTTTTCTTTAATGAAATGTGTAAGTTGACTAAGAAATTTCCCTGGATAATTCAAATATGACCATATACTGATGACGTTTTTTGTAAAAAACGACGTATGTATCATGGGGTGCTTCGTATAACAAAGATATATGTGCACATACGACTCGTAGTCTTTCGTCAAATAACGACGCATAGTCACATACGTTAGCTAGGTCTTGGTAAAAGAGTGCCGTATGTGCACATCCGACATACGATTTTTAAAACTTATGCATTAAATAAGAAGCAATATAATGTATTCTATTAGTTTCATTCACTTAAATACGCATGCAAAATTTTGTGAAAATTCCTTTCAATACCAAAAAGTTATACTCAAATTACACTCACGCAATCTTTAAACCTCTCTCCTGTAAAGTTAACTTTTTGCAGATGCGGCGTTATTTTACCAAGGGTACGATTTCTGAATCCGACCAGAAGTCACACAGCGCTTTGTGACTGTGATGCTCTGTACATGGTGAGCGTGAGGGAAGTACGCGACTTGACCCCAGTGATCAGACGAAAATGACTTGTCAATCATTTTATTATTATATTCACAGTTGCAAAAGATGTTATCAATACACTTAGCAGATGTCGCAGTAACTCTAGTCGGTTCCAAAAACACATTTTCTAAATTAAATGACTTAAATACACTTAACAATCTAACCGTGGAGCTATCATTTATCAAAATATCTACATTAAAGTCACCACATATTAAAATACTTTTACTTTTCCTAGTCAATACTCTAAGAACTTCTTCTAGCGTTGATTCTACAGTATCAAGCAAAGCAGCAGGGGGGCAATACGCACAAACCACAATGTACTTTTCCAGCTCAACACAGGACAGCTCGATGTGTCTCTCAACCGACAGCCCACCGATATCCGTACGCTCATTACACTTAATACTGTTTTTAACCATTATTAAGGAGCCCCCGTGTATCGCAACCCGTCGGCCAAAAGAACTAACTATACGGTAATTATCATAATTAACAAATACTTGATAATCCTGCTGCCAATGTTCCGTTAAACATACAATGTCCAATTTATGTTTTTCTAAATACAATTCCAGCTCCAATACCTTTTTAGTGTTAAAACATTGTATATTGATGTGCAGCAAGGATAAAGAATTTAAAACGTTACTATTGGAGCTGTGAATTACCTGGCCATCGGGCTCAGGGTCGCCGCCAGGGCTGGGACCCCCCGCCGCCGCCTTCGACGACGCGGGGTCCAAGTCCTGACAGCTATCTAATCTAAAAAATGTAAAGGTATAATATTAGTACAATTACTAATAGCCGTCGGAAAAAAGTGTATATTGTAAGCTAGTAAACTAGCTAATCGTCGCCTAAAACTAAGTGACAAGTACATAGTACTTGCAGTTAAATAAAAATTAAAAATAAATGTATTTGTATCGAAATACATAACGTCGCTATAACTACTAATCGCCGTGTACAAACGCGAATTCAATTTATAAATGCGGTCGTTTTGTGCCTGAGAAAAATTAGTACAATACGGTAAGGCACACACAATGAATTTACACTTAGTCGTATTTGAAATATTTAAAATAATCTCGAGTCCTCTATTTATATCCGATTGACTAATTTTGAGAGAATCTCCAAATAAAATAACTACTGTACTATTGCAATCTAATTCCTCAACAAAAATATTATTTAGCAAATCATTAAAGCTACAATTTGGATAACAATTATTCCGGACTGATTGATTTAATTCATTGTGTAACAATGAGCCAAAGTTATAGCCTAACCTATCAGAGTAAACGACGGTTCTCGGGACGGGTTCCCCCCGCTCCCCCGACGCCGCCGCCGCCCCGCTCGCGCTGCCCGAGGTGTTATCACTATTATCAATGTCCTCCGACCGCTCGGGAACGGTCGGTGAGCGGGCCCGCGCAGCGGCAGCATCGCGCGCTGCCATCGACAGGCGCTTGCGGCGACGGCGGCGGCGCGACGAGCGGCTGGCCCCGCAACCCACGGCTCCCCCGGGCTCCGCCGCGGACGCACCGCCGACTCTCTCACAGCTAGAATTAAGCTGCGCGCGCGACGGCAGCGCATCCGCCGCCGAGTATTCGCTATTTTCCCTAGTGCCATCCTCCATCAGCTGCGAAGGCAGATATGTCTTCATTGTTTGACTTTAAAAAATTGGCAAGCTCGTTACAAGCGCCGACAAAGTTTGTCCCGTTATCACTAAATAAGTGAACTGGCTTTCCTCTGCGAGATATGAATCGTCGTAGAGATAAAATAAAATTGTTAGTTGACAGATCAGTAACGGCTTCCAAGTGTAAAGCCTTTGTGGCAAAACACACGAATAAACACAAATAGCATTTAGATGTCTTACTACCGCGGCCCTTACGGTCTACGATGTGAAATGGCCCGGCAAAGTCGACTCCGCAAGTTTCAAAAGGAGGACCGGGAGTAACTCTAGGAGCAGGTAAGTTTCCCATTATTGGGTTTATTGTTTTTGCTTTCAATATTCTGCAGGGTTTAAAATTATTGGCCGTACTTCTAGCTAAAATTCTGCCTCTCGGAGGCCAGAATTCATTTCTTATATTATACAGTAAAGCCTGCGGACCGCAATGTAACATTTTTTTGTGATAGTATGTAAATATTAATTTAGTTAAGATGTGATTAGAATCTAACAACATTGGATGCTTTTTATTTAATGCTTCAGGTGAGTTGGCGAGTCGTCCACCCACACACAAGATTTTGTCATCATTAATGAAAGGACTGAGTTCATCAGGCGCTTTTGTGCTAACAATAAGTCTCCGCAAAACATTGTGATTTAAAAATATAAAAAGTTCATATTCTAGAGTTATAAATAAACCTAGTGATAAACAGTGCAGAATTATCCACGCAT
The DNA here is from genome assembly GCA_947563765.1 of Anarsia innoxiella. Classification (NCBI taxonomy): domain Eukaryota; kingdom Metazoa; phylum Arthropoda; class Insecta; order Lepidoptera; family Gelechiidae; genus Anarsia; species Anarsia innoxiella. Next base: position 13,363,076 of record OX387391.1, on the reverse strand, counting down.
AACTGTTGGTGAAGCGAACACTGAGCAATAAGAAGTGAATTTATTATCGAACTTATTTAACCTATAATATTAATAAAAAAACTATTTTGTGATGAAAGTACCTAATCAAAAGGATGTGACATATTAATCGTGAGTTGAACCTTTATTTGAAGTACTAAACTTTTTAATCGCTTGGTTTATAAACATACTCGGTCTTAAATAATCTTCAATTATTTGACATCAACGGACACAGTGACTCAACATAACAAACCTGTTAGAATTTTAATAGCAAATACATCAGCCACATCGGCCTATGAGACACCTACGTTCGATCAACTTGACGCCGGAATCAATTTGCTTAGCAAAGAACTAAGGCCGCATACTTGGCATCAAAATGTCTAGGAGAATTAACTGTTTACTATGCAAAAAGCATACACTCGTTGTGGAGAGATTGCAATGCATAAACTGCAAGACCTACTATCACTACAAATGTCTTCACATGACAAAAAGCTATTTTAATGCAGAAAAATTTAATCTAGACCGCTCTTGGAAATGTCCGGAGTGCATCGAGTGTCCGCGTAAGAATAAAAGCAGCAATATCACATGCAAGGTAGACCCTGTAGAACAAAATACTACTGTGACTGATACAAGCCAAACACAAGTACCCGCGCCTGCTGACAATATCACACAACGTAAAAAAACCATGATAAATATACCTACGGAAAACTCTTTCAGCTCTCTTGATACGGCACTGATGGATACAGATAACAGTAGCACTGATGACGACAACATATTGTGTACATCAATGCAACAGATAATGAATCGAAGCTGCCCTGAGATAATAACAAAGAGTCATCTCGATCATGAAGCTCTAAGATCAAAAATACAAGAGTTGGAAAGGAAATATGAATCTGCCGAACGAGAAGTAGAATTAATGTTGTCTGAAAACTGCTACTTGAAAAGCAAGATAATAAAATGCGAACAAAAAATTCACCATCTGTTAAAAGGGTCACATCCGCAAGTAGAAACAAAAAAAAGGAAGGATCCACGATTAAGAAGCAGGCGTTAAAACAGAAAAAGAGGAATGAAGATATAATCACGTTTAACCTCGATGATTCCAAAAATGACTCATTCATAAGCTGCAATACACCTCCATCTAATATAAAAACGGTCCAATCGACAACATCAATATCGGAAATACAGAAAAAACAACAGGAACCGAATAAACAGCTCGGAAAGCCAAAAGTCAAGTCAGAACATAAACATATACATAATACAGACCCACTTGAGAAAAAACCGAAATTATGTATACTAAGTACTCTCCAAAATGCAGAATATTACAATTACTGTCACCACCGTAAAACGGATGTGGGAATTAAACAGCTGCTGGTAGGTCTAGAATACAAACTCAACAAGTTCACGATGGACGAGTGCTGCGGTCATATTGATTGGAGAGCAAGACTTTGAACGAACATTAAATTATCATGAACTTGTCGTCTATCTACGAGAGACCCTTATGAGGCTGAATCACACAAATATTATAATATGCTACCCAACTTATAGATATGGAAGGTATTGCGATATGTTTAACTGGAGAGTGGAGGTTTTCAATAACCTACTATATTTAGACGTGACAACTCATAAATATGCCTACCTGGTCGACTCAAACTTAGATCTACAATACAATAGGACAATGTTTTCTATCAAAGAGGGAACCGTCAATAATCACGGATTAGACGCGCTGATGAAGAACGTGTTTCATCACCTTGAGGACATATTGCGCTGGTGGAAATTACCAATGCATGAACCTGAAAAACAAGTACAAGGAACCCAAAAACACCATTCTTCGTTAGTACCCGAACAGGTGAACTCTTCACCAGATGAAGAAAAATCCCTTTTTTTTCTATAGTAACCTGTACATCTTTCACCAAAACATCGCAGGTCTAATAAACAAAAGTGATGAGCTCGTTGTGCATTTGGAAGATCTTTCGGCTATGGGGAAAGCTGTAGACGTCGTATGTGTAACAGAACATTTCATTAAATCAGGTAATGAAAAACTACTAACTATGGAGAACTACTGTTTGGCCGCCAGTTTCACCCGTGATGACTCTAGTAGAGGTGGAACATGCATCTTAGTAAAAAGTGGCTATCAATGGCAAGAACTGTTAGTTGCAAAAAAAAACTCTCAATAAAAAACATTTTTGAATGTTGTGCAATTGAATTAATTAGTCACAAAATTAAAAACCAAAATATGTTTATGGAAGTGTTCTTTGAAAAAATGAATAGTTTACTGAAAGTTTTAAGCAAAAAATATAAGCATGTTATTGTTGCAGGAGATTTTAATATTGATATTTTAAAAGCCGACACTAACTCATTAACTTTTGAGAACTTGTTGTTAGAGTATAATTTGAAACTGAGTGTAAAACAACCAACCAGACTAAAGAGTAAAACGTTTATAGGAATCACTAATATTTCCCATAAATTTGATTATCACATTTTTTAATTCTATAATTTTATTTGCCATAATATCGTCATCTATATGGTTTTATTTGCCATAAAACTCATAAGACATATTATTTCGTGACATAAGTATGTTTGCCAGAATATAACAAATGCACTAATATTTAAAAGCTATATTTACTTTGGCGTATACTCCACCGACAAGAGCCTGGCTCTTAAATATATATATGATGATGATATTTACTTTAAACATAATGACTACATGACATAAATATATATAACCTATAACCTACAACCTACTGATGGTATCACCTACATGATAATATTTACATGATCCTGATGAACATGCAGCATGCAAGCAGGCATGCAAGCAGGCATGCAGCATGCATGTAGGCATGCAGCAGGCATGCAACATGCAAGCAGGCATGCAGCATGCAAGCAGGCATGCAGCATGCAAGCAGGCATGCAGCATGCAAGCAGGCATGCAGCATGCAAGCAAGCATGCAGCAAGCAGGGATGCAAAATCATGTTCTAACCTAACCTAACCTATCCTAGCCGTTCTGGTTGGTGTTCCTTTTTTTATTGCGGGGGGCTTCGCCCCCCGAGCCCCCCCTCGGGGGCTGCTCCCCCGGCCCCCCTGCCGCCGTGTTTCGCCACCGCGCTGCCTGCTGTCATCTAATCAATTTGTAAATTCATTCATAATAGTACCTACTACCTAATACATATTCCATATTATTTATAATAAAAAATATTATAGTCGTTTGATTTAGTACATATGACGATTTATTAGAAATAAATGTTATGGCATTCAAAAGTTATACCTTGCAATATTATGACAAAAAAATAATCGGTGAAACAATAATTATGGATTAAATAAAGTATTGCAATTAATATTAGTGCATCTAATACTTATGTTTAAAAATCATTATGTCAAACAAAAATATGGCATTTAAATTTATGGATAAAAAAAGACTCCCTGTTTATTTCATGCCTCATCATGCTGTTCTAAAACCCGATAGCAAGACCACTAAGCTGCGCACTGTCTTTGATGCTTCCATGAAAACTTCTAAGAAAATATCGCTTAACGATTTATTGATAAACGGACCTTCAGTCCAGCAAGATTTATTTGATATTTTATTATTATTTCGGTTTGGCGATTTCACATTCACAACCGACATTAAGCAGATGTTTAGAAATGTAAAGGTAGTCCCTGAGCACACTTCATTGCAAAATTTGTTGTGGAGAGATTCGCCCGAAGAGCCTATTAAACGCATTAGACTCGACACTGTAATCTACGGTATGAAAAGCTCTAGCTTCTTGGCCACGCGCTGTCTTAAAGAGTTGGTGGTACATAACGAACACGATTATCCTTTGGGATCGTTTGTTTTAAACAACTGTACCTACGTCGATGATGCTATTTACTCTCACAATGACATTGATAACGTGTTACAGGCAAAGTCGCAACTTCAAGAGCTTTTGAGTTTAGGCAGTTTTCACACACACAAATGGTCTTCAAATGACAGTAGAGTTTTGGCTGATATTCCTTCAACTGAACAACATTTTGATAACTTAGAGCTTGAAAATGATGATTGTAGTTTGAAAACTTTAGGACTGCACTTAGTTCTTAAAGACGATACATTCAAGGTTTCATGTCCAGAGTCCTTTGACGCAAATAAAATAACAAAAAGGAGCATTCTGGCCTACATAGGTAGATTTTATGATCCCATGGGGTTTGTGAGCCCAGTCATTGTACAAGCAAAGGCTATTATGCAAAGGTTGTGGTGTTCTAAGACCGGCTGGGACTCAAGCCTGACGACGATATTTGTAGGGAATGGTTAGAGTTCTCTTCCAATCTAGCTTCTATGGAGCCGATTCTTATAGATAGAAACGTTCATGTATCTGATTCAGACAAGGTTGATCTCGTAGGCTTTTCTGATGCTTCCAGCGCATCGCCTACGGCTGCTGCGTATACGTACGTGTCACAAAACCGACGGGTAAAGTAAATATGCATTTGCTCTGTTCGAAATTGCGCATTAACCCGCTTAAAAATAACAATTTAACCATACCACGCTTAGAGTTAAACGGAGCCCTGCTTTTGTCAATTTTGATCACTAAAGTCCGCGACACTTTGAAACTAAATTAAACATAAATCAAGTTTACCTATTCACCGATTCTAAGATCGTACTTGCTTGGTTGCACACAGAGCCCGTGAAATTGAACGCATACGTGGCGAACAGAGTGAAAGCTATATCTAACACAACAGCTGATTGTCATTGGCTTTATGTCAACACCAAGGACAACCCCGCAGATTATATTAGCAGAGGAGTCAGTCCAAGGGATTTTAATGGCTGCAATATGTGGTGGCATGGCCCTGAGTTTTTACACAGCTGCGTGTACAAATTCGATCTTACTGTCGACTTACCTGTAGACATACCTGAGGCAAAGTCCGGCACAGCATTCTCTAGCAATCCAGTGTCTTCCGCGTCGCAAACTAATGATGTTTTCGAGAGGGTGTGTCAGAATTCTAGCATCCATAAAATGATGCGTGTTTTGGCTTATATTTTAAGATTTATTAATAACCTTAAAGGTGATAAAGTGTCACACAAATATCTCTCAAGTGCTGAGCTAAATTGTGCGTTAATTATGCTTATAAAAAATGAACAAAATTTGTTTTTTAAAGACGAAATTGCTTGTCTAAATAATAATAAGTGTGTAAAGGGTTCTTTACAATCTTTGTGTCCTTTTATAGATAACTTGGGCATCTTGCGTGTGGGTGGCAGATTGCATCATGCTGATATTCCTTTTGCGCGCAAACATCAGGCTATATTGCCAAAAGATTCACATGTCACAAAATGCATCGTTAAAAGTGAGCATGAAAGACTCTTGCACGCAGGACCTAAGCTTTTGCTATCTAATTTAAACCAGAAATACTGGATAACCAATGGCTTACAATATGTTAAGAAACTTACTCATAAATCGACGCCCCCCCAGAATAATCCGGTAATAGGCTATTATGGAGTTATTCGTGTTATGCGTTTTTCTGAATCCTGAGACCGTATTACACCTTGTCAATTTTTTTCCGATTTTTCCTATTGTTATTTACGGAGATATAAAAACTTACGGGTTTATTCTATTCCAACAATGTAAACGATTTTTACACGAATAACAATATAATTGTATGTTACTATAACATCTTTACAAAGTTGAGGACAGCAAAAGTCATAACGATATTTTTCTAGTAAAAAGTTCAAAAGGACTTGTACAGCAAACGCTAATTACGATATTATTCGTGTAAAAGTTTCATTAGTGGTGGCAAGTAATATAATATAACTATAATAATAGCATAGAGGTTGTTTATGGTTGTAGTTAGTACCTACGTTTTTTTTATTTTAATAATCAAACAGTATTACTAATTAATCGATCTGTATTATTCTGTATCATCTTAATTTCATGTCATAAATATCATATCCTATTACAAAACAGTGTAATATGCCGGCTGGTGGCAAAGCTTGGTTGTTCTGCTGTATGACAAACTTTTTTTATCCTGTGCAAGTTTTTTTTGGCACACCACCGCGGGGATGCGAGGCCACTAGTCGTTGCTACTCGTACGCGTTGCATGACGGGGATGTAATTATTAAAAATGACGTTAAAACGCATTTAATAGTGTGTGATAGTGTCAAGAGAGCCTTCGTCAACATTGACCGATGCGAGGGATATAATTCCTTTATCAAGCCCTTTTCTTGCACAATATTACGTCTTCCTCACTATTGAGATCAAATTGCGTCTAGAGTTGGGCACAGCAGGGAGATCATCTTGGGCGACTATTGTTCAGCTTAACTATTAACCAATTAGGTACTTAATATTATCTTCCTTGGAGGCGCCGATCAATGTGTTGTATTTGGATGATTGCACGACCTGTGGGCTAACGGAGGTTGTTGCCAGAGACCATGAGAGATTGGTACCTAGATTGCTGGAGTTGGGCTTGGTTATCAACAGCGCAAAGTGTGAGTTGTACCCGCGTGGAAGCGGAACCGACCAGTACTTGTCATCTTCCCAGAATTTACTCTAGGATGTGAAAACCTTGGACCGGCGGGCCTTTTTGCCTTGGAGCAGAAAATTTTGATGCTTACCCGGAGTCGTGAACGTCTACAGCAGTTGCCAGCTCATGTGGCTCTCATTCTTTTTCGCAATTGTTTCTCAGTCCCCAAGTTGACTTATAACACACACCTTGAGAACTTCTCCAACATGTTTTTTTCCTGAGAAGATATGCCAGGTGGAAGTCAACATCACGAAGACTTTGGTGATTATCTTGTACGTGGGTGAATCTACTCAAGATTATTCTCCTCATACAAAAAAAAAAATCACATTTTACCCCGAGAATGGCGTTTATTTTAAGCTAAATCTATAAACACATGAATTATATGCTATATTATATTAAAGACACGTTAAAGAATTTAATATTTTAGAAAATATTGGCAAATATAAAAATTTGAGTGTTACTGATAATGACGGATGTTGCCGACAGTGACGAATGTAATGACGGAATGTTACCGACAGTGACGTTTGAGTTATATTATTGATGTAAATATTTATTCTCAAATACTTTTTTATTTGTCTTTTAACTACAACTTAATTACCGTTAACATGCAATCCATTACAAATTAGCTAAGACGGCTAGGTCAAAAGCCCACCCTGAATCGCACCTGATGCAAAAGTGGCTATGACACTAGCAGCATTCCCACACTGAATAGCGAGGAAAAAAGGTTAGTCGGGACCATTGCGCAGTAAAATTCTACGCAAGGGTCCCGACTATTGTTTTTTAGGCGCTTCCCTAGTTCACGCATCAAACTCTTAGCTTCCGTACACCAAGTCCCGCTTTCCTCCACTACGACGGGAACAAAGAGGTACTTACCTCGTCTTGGAAGGGAGCATATTTAGCATGCTTTTGTATGGCAGCTCCTTCTGCTGCTGCACTAGCTGCCCTACATATACAAGGCAGGTGGGACATGGCGTAGGTACTTATGCAAGTTGCATCCTAAACTAGACAGCGTCCCCTTTCCCGAGAGATGAGGATTAATCAATCAGTCCTCTTGCCATTTGTGTGATTTAGGCTTGGCGGTTCCGGGGTCGCCGCTCAACCTCGTTAAGCATATTTTATAGTGACGAGGAAATCGTCCAGCTGACTTGACACAACTCAACCCTTGATGTCCCAAAGAGTCCGCAATCGTACCACAAACGTGACATTCCAACCGCAGATAAATTACTATCCTCAATGAGCTCGTTGATTACAGCGCCCAAATACGGCCAGACTCTGGGCTTGATGCCGCCTCAAGCATAGCCAGATTCCTACCCACAGCCGCTTCATTAGAATCCGGCTGCTTGCTTTGTACATGTGATCGTGCCAAGAGCGCTGGACACCTTTGTCCCTTGGCTGCTCAAGACACACAGTTGCCCAAACATTTAAAGCCTCCGCCGTATATAACTAATAAGAAGATTGCCACCTTGGACATGAAGTTTTTAAGCGACTCAACCGTTAACCTCGTGGGAGGAGGTTAAAACGCCGATATATTGATATCCTGCTTCTTCTAACACCCAATCTGCCGTAGCGGATGATAACGAAGTCTGCTGTCATTGAGCCTCATTAAGTTTTACATTGAGAATCGTCTCCAATGTCACCTTGAAGTCTTCGCCGATTTTAGACATTTCATTGACATTTCATAAAAACCAAGTCGGAGACGTTCTCATATTATACACCAGTGTTGGGACATATAGGCAACTACGGAAGAGTGTTAAGGCCACATGGGCAGGCAGCTGCTTCAGATGCTGGCGCGCCCGGCAGATTATTTCGTTTTTTAAGTTAAGGCAGCTGGAATAGCATCATGAAGAATGGGAGCCTCCAGGAGTGCGGGCTGCCATTTTTCTGCCGGTTCAACATTTGCAAATGATGTAGCATGCCCTGTATATGAAAAACATGCTTTTTAATGATAATCGTACATCAAAATAATTTATTGCCATCAGTCGTTTTCTATACAAATAATCATTATTGGTAACAAACGTCATTGTTTTCTACACAAATAATCATTATTGGTGACAGATGTCATCGTCGTCAGACACAATGTTGGGAATAATGATGTTACTAACAATGACGAATTTTGGAAAAATCGCTGCTATTGGCAAAATAGGTTATTAAATTATGAAACAAACATTACACGTTATCTGTTTCCCTAATAAGTTCGCCATGGTAAATAAATAAAGAGTTTACCATGCATTATATTTAAAATACAGCAAAAGAAACCAATGACGACGTGGCATGAATATCTTTGGAGAACGATATTCAATTAATTATCATTGGAAAAATTAGCGTCCGTTCACTATGACGAGTGGTGTTCGACTTAGGTACGAGGGGGCTGCGACTTTTAAGTTAGACGTGACGCTTCGGGTGCTTTCCGTTTTTTTTTAATCATGCTAAGTAAACGTGTTACCAATAATGACGAATATTTTTTGAACATTGTTTGAACAAATTTTTAATTAACTTACCACCTACTTTTTAAATTTATTTTCTTTAAAATATCTTGCCTGTTTAACGATAAATAATATATTCCTAGACAGGATTACTCTATTATTAATAATATTTTCACTATGACATAAAATATCGAAAATCATGTAAAGGCGACACCTAAAATATCGTGGTTTTCTAGCGTTTTTTTCTAATAGCTTGTTTTTCTGCTATTCAATCACTGAACGGTTTTGATAACTTTTTACTTCATTTATTTAGGTAGTAGAATAACTATAAAAAGTTTTGAATTTCTTTTACAATTATGAATGATAGGGCGAGACATAAATTTTCGACCTCTTGAAAATCCACCCACGTACGTCTTGATGAAGCGCAGTGGGTGCAAGCGTCGTTGCCGATACGTTATGGTGGACTAGATTTTAGGCGAACGGCGGACACTGGTGTATGGACGTTCTTGGCTTCTTCCAATGGGGCACACAGATTAGTTGCTAACATACTTAAACTTCATGATGACAATCTAGTGATCTCCTAAAGGCCTTGAGCGTCTGGTGTTCTATGTGCCCCGACTTCGTGCCCCGTGAAAGCAGAGCTGTGCAACGCCAGTGGGACGATCCGAAGTGTAATGAGCGGCTGATTGAGGATGCTGTTGGAGGTGATGTCGCGCGGCGAAAAGCAGCATCTTCTCCTTGGAGCTTGGCTCCATGCCCTTTCGTCACCGCATATCGGGACTGCTTTAGATTACTCAACTATAAGAAGAGCTGTGACTCTGAGCCTCGGATGTGATGTTTGTGAGCCAAATATTTGTGTTAGTGGGGCACAGGCAGATGGCAAAAAATATCACGGTCTGAGTTGCAGGAAATCAGCAGTACAGTTTCCGTGCCACCATTTGCTCAATGAAGTTATCAGACTGGCTTTGGTGTCTATCTCAGAGCCGTGTAATCTTGAGCCCCCAGGTCTGTCCCCTCTCGGGCCATGGGAAAGGTCACTTTGCTTGATATAGGAAGCTACATGTGTCAGCAGATTTGCTTTTTCCCACCTGTCAGACACTTTGCGAGCGGCTGGGCCGGTAGCGGAGTGGACGGCATCCCAAAAACAAGCAAACAAAGTATGTGATCCTTCTGCAGACCTATTCCTTTGTGCCATTCGCGGCGGAGGTCAGTGGTGTATGGTGTTAGAGGCAAAAGGTTTCGTGCGTGAGTTTTGCGAACGCTCGATAACTAATGTAGAAGATGGCCACCTCGCATCGTACCTGGTGCAACGCATTGCTTAACTTAAGGGGGGAACAGCGGGGGAATGCTGCTAGCGTTTTGGGTACCTTCGTTTGCCCCAGGTGCTATGCGGGATGGTCTTTTGACTGATTCTATTATGGATTTTTAGTATTATAGTTTAATAAGCTGTAACTTTAAAATAAAATTATTATTTTTTGTTTAAAATATGCTAGCATTGTACTGAAATGAAATGAAATGAAATGTTTATTTAATCTTGTAGGACGAGTTTGACATCACATAAGACGGGTCATTTTTTTAAAGTTAATGCTAGATTCGCAAGAGTGCAGTTTTCCCCAGAGAAGAATCTAGCAAGAAACTCTGTTGGGTTGCTCTTTTCAAATTTGGTTTACAAATTCTAAGATAAAAACACTTAGATACAAACATTAAAAATTAACTTTACAATAATTATTCTACATAGAGACAGCTTGACAGAAGAGCAGGTCAATCCCATGGATTTGAGTCATCTAGATAATCGTTGATTTTATAATAACCTTTTTTACTAAGTTTTTGTTTAACAATAATCTTAAATTTTTTGGGGCTTAGTCCACGTATGCTAGCAGGGATCTTGTTGTAAAAGCGTATACATTGACTCACAAACGATTTGTTTACTTTGTTTAGTCGACTGGCATGAGGCACTAATTTATCCCTATTTCTAGTATTAACAGTATGTATATCACTTAGTTGTTTAAATTGATTTAGATTTTTTTGTGTATACATTATATTTGAGAAGATGTATTGTGATGCTAGTGTTAATATGTCAATATTCTTAAAAACATCCCTTAGAGATTCCCTGGGACCTAGTTTATAAATAGATCGAATAGCTCGCTTCTGCAGAATAAAGATGCGCTCAGAATCAGCGGCATGCCCCCACAGCAGAATGCCGTAGGACATCAGACTATGGAAGTAACTGAAGTAAACTAGCCTGGCAGTTTGAACATCTGTCAGGTTTCTTATTTTTTTTACTGCAAAAGCTGCAGAACTGAGCTTATCCGCTAACTTGTCAATATGGGAGCCCCATTGTAATTTGGAATCGAGAGTAATACCAAGAAATACGGTTGTTTCCACAAGGCACAAGCTCTGTCCCTTCATCCTAATATCTGTATTTACTTGTCTAACATTGGGCAAAGTAAATTTAATACATTTGGTTTTCTTTTCGTTAAGCACTAGATTATTGGCAGTAAACCACTCGACTACTTTATTGATAGCATTGTTTACATCGTCATATACATCTTGTTGTCGTCTAACTTTAAAAAGTAAAGAAGTATCATCAGCAAACAATACTATATCATGACAGTTATTTACAAGACTTGGCAGATCATTTATATATATTAGGAAGAGAAAAGGACCAAGAATTGAGCCCTGTGGGACACCCATGCTAACCGCAGATCCACCCGACACTTTACCGTTTACATCAACCCTCTGTACACGTCCACATAAGTAAGACTTTAAAAGGCTGAGTGCGCTGTTCTTTACACCGTAATGATGAAGCTTCCTGACCAATGTGCAGTGATCAACGCAATCGAAAGCCTTGGACAAATCGCAAAAGACACCCAAAGCGTCGTGCGACTTCTCCCAGGCATCAAATATACACTTTATTAATTCAACACCTGCGTCGGTTGTTGAACGACCCCTGGTGAAACCAAATTGTTTCAGATGCATTAGTTTATTGGAGTAGAAGTGAAATTGTAGTTGATCTAAAATTAGTTTTTCAAATATTTTACTTAGGGTTGGCAGTATAGATATAGGTCTAAAATTGGTGGAGTCAGACTTACTGCCTGCTTTAAACAAAGGTATGACTTTACTGTGCTTCATTAGGTCAGGAAAACTTCCCTTATCTATACATTTATTAAAAACCATAGCTAGATGGGGTGCTATGCAGTCTATGATGGAGTTAACTATTGTAACGGAAAGGCCGTGCAGATCAGCGGTTTTTTTAATAGTTAAAGATTTAAAGGCCTTTATTATTGAATAAGCACTGACGTAACGAAATGCAAAGACTTGATTGGACTCCGCCACGTTCTGCTTCAACAAAACTTCAGCAAGCGCGGGAGAAGAATCAAGGTCTTTGGTGGTCGAGACTGGAATGTCAGAGAAGAATTTAACAAAAGCTTCGGCAACCTTGGCATCTGTACTGATACAGTTACCGTCAATATTCAATTTAAAATCGAGGTTGCGTGGTTTGACTCTTCCAGTCTCGTGGTTGATAACTTGCCAAGTAGACTTTACAATATTCTTACTGTTGACGATCTTATTTTTTATGAATCTAGATTTGGCCACATTACATATACGCTTAAATAATTTCGAATAATTACGTACATATTCAACGAAAGACTCACTATTATTCACCGTTTTTTCATCATAAAGGCTGTACAGTTTATTCCTACTAATTAGTATTCCTGTCGTTGCCCAATCACAAAATTTAAGACAATCGTGAACCTTCAATATTTTGGGTTTAAAAATATTATCGTATTCTATTTTAGTGGCATTAAATACCCTACTGTATAACATATTTGAATCATCACAAAGTTCCAGATTTGAGATTTTTGAGGTAACATTATTATTAAATTTATTTAATCTAGCCTCAGTAACTGGAATGTATTTAATATTTTTTTTAGTTTTGTTTATATTAATATTAAAATCTGCCCTCAAGCCGCAATGGTCAGACCTTAACTTATTTATTACACTCAAATTTGAGGATTCTATGTTTGTAAATATATTATCAATACAGGTCTTCGAACTATCAGTAATTCTAGTAGGTTCTAAGAAAAGATTTATTAAATTATAACATTTAAAGAATGTTAAAATCTTTTTTGAAAGGGTCGACATCACCAAAAGATCAATATTATAGTCTCCACAGACAATAATACCTTTATTAGTGTTATTTAATTTTTGGAGTACAGTCTCCATAATTTCCTCAAAAGTATCATAAGAACCGTTAGGATTTCTATACACGCTTATTACACCAAGCCGCTCCAATTCTATACAAGCTATCTCAATGGTACGTTCAACCGATAGATTTACAATATCAGTGCGTTCCTTGTATTTTAAAGAATTTTTAATAATAATTAAAGAACCTCCAGAGTCTCTAATCGCACTGTTTCTTATGAAAGAACTGCAAACATGGTGATTGTCAAAACTAAACATGAGTTGGTTGTTGTTGAGCCAATGTTCAGTAATGCAAATAATGTCAATTTTGTCACAGCTCAAGAGAAGTTCCAACTCATGCATTTTACTTAACATGCCCTGAATATTTTGTGAAATAAGTTTTAAATTACTATTATGTTTCTTAGTATTTATGGATTTAGAATTCAAAATTGGCATGTTAATGGCAACCTTGCTAGAGACAACAGTCTCTGTTGTCTGATCAATTAGTTTAAATGCTCTATAGGAGCAGTCAAATCCACCAAAAGAGCGGATGAACGGTGTTTACTAGAATAGGACTGACTAGAATAATTATGACTAGAATCGCATGTTTGTATATAAATAATGTCATTACTGCTACTCTGCTCAATAGAAGCAGTCGTCAAGTTACTAGTTAATAAAATAACACTTTTAGCGTTCAATATTATGACAACATAACAATACAGCAATACCATAATACAAATTACATATTTTTATTAAACTATAGTAACAAGCAATGCTGAAAAATGAAATCTATCTAATCGAGACGAATAATGCTGTACTTGCGTATTACTAAATTTAATGAAACATAAAAAATCATGGAATAATCAAGTAATATAATATTATTGTTTGAAGCAAACATGTAAATTTACACGAATAATATCGTAAAGCATCATTACTGATCAGAGGAACTGTATTTTAATATTGTAAAATTTTTGAAGCTAATTTATTTAAAAGCTGTTATAGATAAGTATGTACACGTGAATATTATACACAGATAGCGACAAAAATTAGCTTTAATTTGATGTATAAATATCTACCGAGACTTATTTTGTTATTGAGTTATTAACAAAAATAGGTTTTTTGCTTCTGTAAAATTTGGATTTTCCTATTACCGGATTATTCGCGGGGGGCGTCGAAATGTATTACTTGTTTCAGACAAAAGGCTGTCGCCTCTAAAAAGCTGATGGGTTCCTTTCCGGCTGGAAAGGGTGACTGCAATGAGCCGTCCATTTGAAATGGTTGGCGTAGATTTCGCTGGACCGATCAACGTAAAGTTATCGCGCGTGAGACGATCCGTAATTGGCAAAGGTTATTTTGTGTTTTTGTGTGTTTTGCCACTAAGGCGATACACCTAGAACTAGCTTCAGATCTCACAACCGAAACCTACCTCGCGTGCTTACGTCGCTTTATCTCAAGGAGACGGCTGCCCAGAGAAATCTACTCCGATAATGCTAGCACCTTCAAGGGGGCAAGGAATTAGCTGACTGAGCTCTATGACTTGCAGTCATCTACAGATCACCAAAAAAAGGTGCACGATTTTACAGCTCAAAAGGGCATAGAATTTCATTTCATCCCTAGTTACTCGCCTACATTTGGTGGTCTGTGGGAGGCAGCAGTCAAGAGCACAAAATACCATTTAAAACGTATTTTGCAAGGTCATACACTCACTTATGAGCAATATAACACTGTATTAACAGAAATTGAATGTGTACTAAATTCTAGACCTTTAATTCCTTTAAGCTCTGATGTTAATGATTTTAGTTACCTAACACCTGGTCATTTTTTGATAGGAAATTCGTTAACTATGTATCCTGAGAATAATGTCTGTAACATACCTCAAAATAAATTAAAATATTGGCAATTATGCACTCAGCTAAAGCAAACCTTTTGGAAAGTGTGGTACAAGCATTATCTCAATGTATTGCAGAATAGACCCAAGTGGTTGAGTTCCTCGCCTAATCTTAAAATAGGCACTCTTGTAATTTTAAGGGAAGATAACGTTCCCCCCATGTCATGGCCAATGGCCAGAGTTGTCAATATATTTCCAGGTCATGATGGCTTGGTACGTGCAGTGGAAGTAGTAACTGCCAATGGTAAAAAAACACATAAGATCTGTCGTAAAAGTATCTGTATTACCTATTGAATAGATGTTTAGTTCTCTTTCATTTAGTTTCTTGAAAGTCGTTGTAACTTATCCGTAATATTCTAAGTTATCATAAATATGATTAGGTATTGTTAAAATTGCTGTAAAATATGTAGTCAGTTCAAGTAATAACTAGCCACCAATGTCAATTTTTTCGTTTGGTTTGTATTCAGTAACGTTATCTATTATTGTGCTTAATTATTTGCATTTAGTAAGAATACTGTAAACTTTACTTTGCGGGTGGCAGCATGTTGGGATTATGCCCAACACTATGTGTCAAATTTGACGTTTGTTTGTAGCTCTCATATCTTTCGTTCACTTCCGCTTTTGTCGTCTTAGCTAGCAAACGTACGCGCCTTGTGAATTCGTGTTTTGTGAGTTAACCTGTAAACTGTGTTTTCACCACAATAAACTAAGGTCATTGAGAATCAGCAGTTTTTATTATACAGTCCACACAAGATCCCACAAAATTACAAATTCATACTTATCAAACTAACAACTAATAAAACCCCCCTGGACGTTCCCGGTGGAAAGGTGCCCATGACGCTCGCCGCGTTTCCACGCTGAATGGCGATGGCCAACCTTTGCACCAAGAACGATGCCGAACGGGGGTCACCTGTTCTGTCGCTCAGTCTTTTACCTAACTCCTTCACAAAAGCCCTACACTCACCACTCCAACTGCCCATAGTCTCCACAGCCAACGGAACGAACTCGTAAAGCAACTCTAGAGACGCGTACTTTAATCTCTTTCTGCAGCCGGCGTCATCCGCGGCGGCTGACGGAGAGTGGATGGTGCGACTCAGGTGGCTGGCGGCGAGCGTGCAGACGCATGTTGCGTCCCAAATAAGACACTTGCCGTTCCTCTACGGCACCAAAGTCAGCCCGTCCGGTCTCTTCCCATCAGATCTGCTGAGTCCCGGGGGCTCCAACATGCAAGGGACGTTTGCCGATATAAGGGCCCTACGTACTATATCGTTCAGAGCATGGTGTCGCGAGAACCTGCCTGCGCATCGCCGACAACTCAATGCGTGATGGCCATCGGCCCCTACCGTAGAACCACAGGTGCATATATGGGGTTCACACACCTTGCAGCCCAGGCGAAGAGCCACCGCCACACGTAGAGAGTCGTCATCAAGTAAAGTGCCCAGATGGGGCGAAGGTAAGGCCTGTAACCATGCCCCTGATTCCGGCTGCGACACAGCTCGCAGTCTAGCCTTATCGGATCCTGCAGCTCTCTCCACCAATTGATCTTGGAGTTGCTTCAGTCCTACCACATCCCATCAGTGCTGGATGTGTGTTGCCTCAGGGATAGCCGCACCCGCGTTTAGGGTCGTCCAAGCCGACAAGGCGTCCGACACAAAAGGGATGCTCGTCTCGCTACCATTAGAATGGAGTAAAACAGCAACGAGATTTGAGACCCCATGTGCCCAAGCCAAGAATGCTGGCAAGCCCACGTCACGCGCGCAACGTATCCCGAGACCACCACAACGAATTGGCAATGTCGCTTGACTCCACTGTGTCTCATATAGAGCGACATTCAGGATTGACTCCACCACTGATTTAAGGCTAATTCTCAAAAAAGTGGCACTGCAACCTGTCAATCAATTAATGTTAGAACAATTTTTTTACAGTACGTCCTAATCGTATTTAAATTATCAATTAATATTTAAAGACACTTTCTACATCGAGGCCTAGTAATTAAAAGTAAATAAAATGTATAATATAATATTAACTTTAGTTTGTAACTACGTTTTGTCGTTCACTTGACGTGTCCCAACGCCAGATACCGAACTTTGAGGTTAAAAATAAAATAGAAAACATTAACCAAAAAAATATTGAGTGCTTTATGTAGCTTACTTATACCTTCCATATTTATAACTTTAGTATTTTACAACTACTCTTAATACAAATTTTAGTAGATAAATGCAGTTTAAGTTTGTCCGAGGTAGTTTTTGTCGTTGTTCTGCCACCGCACGAACACTTCTATAGCGTACGCACTATGTTACCCCCCGTGCCCCCTCTTGTTACAAGTTCACGTGTTTATAGCTATTCTATGCGACGTGGAAAATAAAAATATTCGGCGAGCGGGAGTTTGTAATAGGTATGTTGTCTTTGTTCTGCCATTCAAATGTCGAAAATTATGTACTAGTTGATGTGATGAAATTCTTTTGCATTATGTAAATTGGTGTTTATTTTCTTGTCAAAACATATTACGGGCATAAACCAAATACTTTCCTTGTAATTATAAAAAAACCGTTAAATTGTCGGTCACCTGTAAGTCGTTAGCCTGCTAGTCAAAATCAAGTTGACGACACGTGAGGCAGGTGAACGTCATTTTCCTTACAAATTACTGTCAGTTAAACAAAAGACTAACCAATCGGGTTGTTTACCCTTCTTCTAAAGTACTTGCGATATATTTACGGATTGTTAGGCATTTGAGGAGATTCTATAGGTATCCAAATGGAATGTTGAACTGTCGGTCTACCCACGTTCATATAAGGGAACTAATTTTTGAGCGGTTCTTTAATTTATTCGAGCTGTTATTATGATCAGTTGAAAAACATAGTGAGCAGTTATTTAATTTTATGACCGTTCATTAATTATTACGACTGTAAAACATGGACAGTAATAAAAAATAAATTAGTCGGTTATTTTATCATACAATGTCAATTCTAAAAATAATTGACGAGTCCAAAATCTAAACGATCGGTAAAAATGAATGGAATGAGCGGTTCGATAAATAGGTCGGGCGCTAACGCAAAGGACATTCAAATCTCGGTGAGTAAGTAGGTCGGGAGCGCTAGCTGCCCGTAGAGAGCGAGAGAGAGAGAGCGAGCGCGCCCTACCTACTTACTCGCCGAGGGTTGAATGACCTTTGCGTTACAGCGTGCGATTAATAATGAAATTCTTAATTAAAAATGAGTTGTGGAATGTGTTCTACATCACTAACAGTATACCTGGTTAAAAGGAAAGTGATACTTTTCCGAACACCCGTATAAATTAGTTACCCTTTGATACAATAGCTAATTACTATACCTATTTTCAATAAACAATTTGTTTTATTTAATTACTTCTGTCAAAGTATGTAGGTACTGTTTATTTATTTTATATTACCGCCTTATTGTTTACAGAATTGCTTAGAATGAGATTTCTTACCGACAAATTCCGATTTATTACTGCCCCCACGTAACCGCTCAATCAGACACTTTTACCGCTCATTTTATTTTTTTCCTGCTCCATTAGATTTTCACTGAACTATATCTTTATTTTTTATTACTCAATTTTAGTTATATTACTGCTTAGTTTTAACTGCTCAAATAGTTTTTAAACGCGCCTTTTATAATTTCTAACTTACCAAAACTGCTATTTTTAACTGCTTCTTTAAATCAGTGCCAATATAAAATAACATGACTTTCGATTGTAGCACTTTTGAATGTTTTTTTTTTGCTTTAAGAACATGTAGATATGTTAAAACTTTCAAGGCAATTCAACAGCTAGTGCTTTTCTATTAAAAATATAAATCCTACTAAAATTTTGATTTCGTTAATAATTATTTGGAAAGAGTTTAGAATTATGTTTTGTTTATTTTTTGTTATAGACTAAGAGGTACTTTGAAAAAGCTAATATTAAAGATAATTAAAATAAATGTGATTGATTATTCTAAATGAACTGTATTTTATTGGTCTAAACTATGAACCTGCGCACATTGTCGTTAACCCGCTGACAGTTTCAACTAATTTTGTATTGGATTGTCGGTATCCTGCACTTCTTATCAATAACCTGGATCCTGATATTCGTTCACCTGTCATCACAGTCATTAACCTGGACGCATAGTATTTTCAAATACTTATATTTCCTAAACTATTTGAATAATTTACTTCCCTCCACTTGATATCGAATACTGGTCTATATATCTAGCGATAACTGAAATCAGAAACTTAGAATCGAAAACTTAAAAAAAAAATGCAAATTTAATTCAGCGGTGCCACTTTTTTGAGAATCAGCCTTTAGGGCTTCGTCAAACGAGGAGACTTCCTCAGAACAGAGCCAAGTGGGGGTGGTCCGCAACAAATAATTAATTTTTCTTTTAATATATTTATTTACTTTTAAAAATATCATCTTAAATATTTTTTTATTTTTCTATATTATCATAAGTACATTTAAAGAAATAAAATGTTAAATAAAAAAACATTAAGAATACACGATAATTTTACTCGTGATTATGAGTTTTCGTTTTTAGTATTAATCTTAGATATTTCTTTAGATTTTAAACCTAGACATTTCTTAAACATTATTCGAAGGGTGATGGTGCAAGTTACACTGGTAACAGTATAAAATACTTTCATCAACCAGCTAAACTTAACCCTCGACATGAAGGTAAGCAAATGTTTAAACTAAATAATACCCTGTATTTTAAATGGTGTTAAAACTTTCCTATTGAAAGATGTTTAGGGTTGCATTATTCACGTAGGTACCTACAGAATTACCACGGTAAACTATCAAAGACATGCGCAATGTAATTCGAGAACTTTGTTTATTAGGAAATTTTGCAAATGTATTAAATTTGATTATTTTCGAATGTGATCAAAAATGTTTGTATGTGTTTGTTAGAAGTGTAAGTGAAAATGGGAGTGAGGGATATATTGACTACCGCGAATTTAAAAGAATAGTTATCTTAATTTTAGAAAACAAAAGAAGGAAGAAGGAGGAAGTTATTGTAAAGGGGCAAGAAAAAATTACATGGATCAAAGAATTGTGTGATAATTGTTGTGTAACGGATATTTCTCAACAAGGATGTCCTAACCTAATTAAGTCTTCATAAAATGTATTGTTCTGATTTAGAATATAATTGTGTTTATCATTTTTAAAGAGTGTGCCCTAAAAAATGTGATTTGTATAAAAAATGGATGTTATCTTTTTCTAATATATTAAATAAACTAGCTTTTACCCGCGACTTCGTCCGCATAAGTTTTTTTGTTTTCTCCCGGCTGTAAGTCCCCCTGCAACAATGTCCCTCTATCGTGATCCGGTCCTCAACTTCACATCAAAATTTGTTTAAAAGTAACCTAAGCACATAATGGATAGCTCCGAATGTTTCCTTAGTAAATATAAAAATTAAATAATGTAAATCGGTTTAAAATACTACTAACTATACCTACCTGCCAATCCCCGATGTATACAAATCAGATCAATAGTTTTGGCGTAATGTGATTCTAGACAGAGTTTTAATGTTGTAGATAGGTAGTTATGTATACGTTCCTGTGTGAATGAGATATTTTCCCGAAGTAAAAAGTAGTCTGAATTTTGGTACCTTCCTACCCTATAAGTTAAGTAGTGTGATGGAATGTCGCTAAGTTTCGATCCAAGTAAAACTGTTAAATAAAGACAGTTGCATCAAAATGTTATAATAAATTCCATAAATTATGGCGCCTACCTACCCTCTTAGTTAGAAAAGTGATTAAATACATCAAAATCATTTCAGTAGCTATGGCGTCATGCGCTTCTTAACACGATCACGCTAGATTTCCGCGGGAATGAGGTATTTTCCCACCGTAAAAAGTACCCTGTGTCCGTACCTAGGATTCTATCTTTAAATTAACCAAGTCTTATAAAAATCCGTTCAGACGTTAAGGCGTGAATGAGGTAAACTTTTAAAACAAACGATTAAAAATCACTAACTCAATTCAGTTTTCTGCCTACTTCCTACCCCCTAAGTACGATGACGTGATCATTTTGAACTTATATCCGTTTTTAGGTAACCATCTATTACCTTACTAAATTTCATCAAAATCCGTTCAGCCGTTTAGACGTGAAAGAGAAAAAGTCCCAACAAAAACGACTAAAAATCACTAACTCAATTTAGTTATCTACCTACTGCCTACCCCCTAAGAACGATGGCGTGATTATTTATAGCCTATAACCATTTCTAGGTTATCATCTATCACCATACCAAATTTCATCAAAATCCATTCAGCCGTTTAGGCGTGAAAGAGTAACAGATAGACAGATAGACAGATAGACAGATAGACAGACAGACAGACAGAGTTACTTTCGCATTTATAATATTAGTATTGATAGTATTGATAACCATTTCTAGGTTATCATTTATCACCATACCAAATTTCATCAAAATCCATTCAGCCGTTTAGGCGTGAAAGAGTAACAGATAGACAGACAGACAGACAGAGTTACTTTCGCATCTATAATATTAGTATTGATAGTATGGAAGTATGGATTTAGTATTAAGTGCCTAAATAATAGGTCTTTACCTATGAAATTGCCGTTTTACAGTACTGGCCATTTCAATTAAAAATATTTTTTGTTTAGCTAAGAATTCTAATTTCAAATTAATTTCATTTTAAAAATATGGAATTCTTTTTCCAAAAAAAGTCATTTGTTTATTGGTTAGTGTTACATTTTCATTGCATTTCAATCATTTTCGTCAACATGGATACGTTAAAAATTCGAGTAATTATGGAATATGAGTTCCGTCGTGGCAGCAACGCGGCAAAAGCGGCTCGCAACATCAACGACGTGTACGGAGCTAACACTACAAACCAACGAACCACTAGTTATTGGTTTGCTCGTTTCCGTTCTGGAAATTTCGACCTGAAAAATGAACCCCGCGGTCGTCCGAAGACTTTGGTCGATGCAGACGAATTGAAGGCGATCGTGGAAGCTGATGATACTCAATCTACGGCTGAATTAGCAGCAGCTTTCGACGTTAGCATCAAAACAATATTGGTCCATTTGCGTCAAATTGGCAAGGTAAAAAAGCTTGACAAATGGGTGCCCCACGAACTCAATGATCGCCAGCGCCAAGTACGCGTCGAGACGTGCCGTGCATTGCTCAACAGACACACAAATGAAGGAATTTTGAACCGCATTGTCACCTGTGATGAAAAATGGATTCTGTTTGATAACCGTAAGCGCTCAGCAAGTTGGTTGGATCCTGGTTCAGCACCTAAACAATGCCCTAAACGAAAACTTACCCCTAAAAAGGTGATGGTTACTGTTTGGTGGTCTAGCACCGGTGTGATTCATCACAGCTTCTTACCAAATGGGGAGAGTATTACTGCAGATGTGTACTGTGAAGAATTGAACACAATGATGGAGAAGCTGGCACGTCTCCGACCAGCATTGGTCAATCGCTCGTCTCCGCTGCTCCTGCACGACAACGCGCGACCTCATACCGCACAAATGACGGTCTCCAAGTTGCAAGAACTGGGGTTGGAAGCTCTCCCTCATCCACCGTACTCACCGGACCTTGCCCCTACAGACTACTACTTTTTCCAGAATTTGGATAACTTCTTGACTGGAAAAAAATTCAATAACCAAGAGGCAGTTCAAAACGCCTTTGAAGAATTTGTTGCCTCTCGTCCAGCTGATTTCTTTAAGAAGGGCATTAATAAACTGTCACTGCGTTGGCAAAGATGCAAGATGGTATGGGTAATTACTTCACTTAATACAAATAAAAATTATATGAAAAAAAAATCGTTTGAATTTTTTCATACAAAACGGCAATTTCATAGGTAAAGACCTAATATAAAGTTTCATGGTTTTATCTTTGAATAATGACGATCTCCCATACTAACTTTCATCCCTTATTACCACCCCCTTAAGCCTTTTTTCGCGACAAAATATAGCCTATGTCCTTTCTCAAGGTCTAGACAA
The DNA here is from genome assembly GCA_947563765.1 of Anarsia innoxiella. Taxonomy (NCBI): domain Eukaryota; kingdom Metazoa; phylum Arthropoda; class Insecta; order Lepidoptera; family Gelechiidae; genus Anarsia; species Anarsia innoxiella. Next base: position 13,340,134 of record OX387391.1, on the reverse strand, counting down.
CCTCTCTACCAAATTTCATTGAAATCGGTTCAGTAGTTTAGGCGTGAAAGCGTAACAGACAGACAGACTGACAGACAGAGTTACTTTCGCATTTATAATATTAAGTATGGATAAATGCGAAAGTAACTCTGTCTGTCTGTCTGTCTGTTACTCTTTCACGCCTAAACGGCTAAACGGATTTTGATGAAATTTGGTATGGTGATAGATGATAACCTAGAAATGGTCATAGGCTATAAATAATCACGCCATCGTTCTTAGGGGGTAGGCAGTAGGCAGATAACTAAATTGAGTTAGTGATTTTTAGTCGTTTTTGTTGGGACTTTTTCTCTTTCACGTCTAAACGGCTGAACGGATTTTGATGAAATTTAGTGAGGTAATAGATGGTTACCTAAAAACGGAACCTATACGTAGCTACCTATCTACAACATCAAAAACTCTGTCTAGAATCACATTACGCCAAAACTATTGATCTGATTTGTATACGATTTTTTATTTAACTGACTGTTACATTACATACAGATAAAATCTAATTACCTACACCACAGAATTAATATAGTACTACATAACTAGCTACGCTTTAAACTTGAGGAGGTAATTAGATAGACATTTATACGAACTTTAAGCCCAGGAATCAATCATAGTGATAAGTTAATACTCATTTTAGACAAAGAAACGGATAGGTAATCAGTTCATCACCGAAATTATAACACCTACACTTAGTTTGTTTACTATTCAACGAGGGAAAATCCATACTAATATAAAGTAACTCTGTCTGTCTGTCTCGCTTTCACGCTAAAACGGCTGAACCGACTAAAACGAAATTTGGCACACAGATAGGCTATAAGCCTGAGAAAGGACATAGGCTACTTTTGATTTCAATAGCGCAGGTTAAGCAAACGCGACGCGAGCGCCGCGCAAGATAATATGTAGTATGTATTGTATTATGTATTTATGTAATATGTATTTATGTATATGTAATATATGTAATATGTATTTATGTATGTAATTATGTAGTATGTATTGGCGCCACGCGCGACGCGCCGCGCGAGGAGGCGGGGATTAGCATGCGACTCTTTACTCTTTTTGTCTTATTTAAGCTGAATTTATTAATAAATAAATAATAAACAAAACTCAGTATTCCACGCGGACGAAGTCGCGGGCACAGCTAGTTGATAATATATTTACAAACATAGAATCAACTAACTTGAGTGTAATAAATAAGTTAAGGTCTGATCATTGCGGCTTAAGGGCAGATTTTAATATTAATATTAATAAAACAATAAAAAATATTAAATACATCCCAGTAAATGAGGCTAGATTAAATAAATTTAATGATTACGTTACCACAAAAATCTCAAATCTAGAATTTTGTGATGATGCAAATTTGTTATACAATAGAGTATTTAATGCCACTAAAATTGAATATGATAATATTTTTAAACCAAAAATACTGAAGGTTAACGATTGTCTCAAATTTAATGATTGGGCCACGACAGGAATTTTAATTAGTAGGAATAAACTATACAGCCTCTATGATGAAAAAACGGTGAATAATAGTGAGTCTTTCGTGGAATATGTGCGTAATTATTCTAAATTATTCAAACGTGTATGTAATGAGGCCAAATCTAGATTCATAAAAAATAAAATTGTTAATAATAAGAATATTGCAAAATCAACTTGGCAAGTTATTAACCACGAGACTGGAAGAGTCAAACCACGCAACCTCAATTTTAAATTGAATATTGATGGTAACTGTATCAGTACAGACGCCGAGGTTGCCGAAGCTTTTGTTAAATTCTTCTCCGACATTCCAGTCTCGACCACCAAGGACCTGGATTCTTCTCCCACGCTTGCTGAATCTTTGTTGAAGCAGAACGTGGCCGAGTCCAACCAAGTCTTTGCATTTCGTCACGTCAATGCATATTCAATAGTAAAGACCTTTAAATCGTTAACTATTAAAAAAACCGCTGATCTGCATGGTCTTTCCGTTACAATAGTTAATTCCATCATAAACTGCGTAGCACCCCATCTAGCTATGGTTTTTAATAAATGTATAGATGAGGGAATTTTTCCTGACCTAATGAAACACAGTAAAGTCATACCTTTGTTTAAAGCAGGCAGTAAGACTGACCCCACCAATTATATACCTATATCTATATTGCCAACCTTAAGTAAAATATTTGAAAAACTAATCTTAGATCAACTACAATTTCACTTTTACTCCAATAAACTAATGCACCTGAAACAATTTGGTTTTACCAGGGGTCGCTCAACAACCGACGCAGGTGTTGATTTAATAAAGTGTATATTTGATGCCTGGGAGAAGTCACACGACGCCTTGGGTGTCTTTTGCGATTTATCCAAGGCTTTCGATTGCGTTGATCATCGTACTTTGGTCAGGAAACTTCATTATTACGGTGTAAAGGACACCGCACTCAGCCTATTAGAATCTTACTTATATGGACGTGTACAGAGGGTTGATGTAAACGGCAAAGTGTCGTGTGGATCTGCGGTTAGCATGGGTGTCCCACAGGGCTCAATTCTCGGTCCTTTTCTCTTCCTAATTTATATTAATGATCTGCCAAGTCTTGTAAATAACTGTCATGATATAGTATTGTTTGCTGATGATACTTCTTTACTTTTTAAAGTTAGACGACAACAGAATTTATATGACGACGTAAACAATGCTATCAGTAAAGTAGTCGAGTGGTTTACTGCCAATAATCTAGTGCTTAATGAAAAGAAAACTAAATGTATTAAATTTACTTTGCCCAATGTTGGACAAGTAACTACAGATATTAAGATGAAGGGACAGAGTTTGTGTCTTGTGGAAACAACCATGTTCCTTGGTATTATTCTGGATTCTAAATTACAATGGGGCCCCCATATTGACAAGTTAGCAGATAAGCTCAGCTCTGCAGCTTATGCAGTTAAAAAAATAAGAAACCTGACAGATGTTCAAACTGCCAGGCTAGTTTACTTCAGCTACTTCCATAGTCTTATGTCCTACGGCATTCTGCTGTGGGGTCACGCCGCCGACTCTGAGCGCATCTTTGTTCTGCAGAAGCGTGCTATTCGATCGATTTATAAACTAGGTCCCAGGGAATCTCTTAGGGATGTTTTTAAAAATATTGACATATTAACACAAGCATCGCAATACATCTTCACTAATGTAATGTTTACACAAAAAAATTTACATCAATTTAAACAACTAAGTGATATACATACTGTTAATACCAGAAATAGGGATAAATTAGTGCCCCATGCTAGTCGACTAAAGAAAGTAAATAAGTCGTTTGTAGGTCAATGTATACGCTTTTACAACAAGATCCCTACCAGTATACGCGAACTACCCCTCAATAAATTCAAGGTTATTGTTAAACAAAAACTTAACAAAAAGGGATATTATAAAATTAACGATTATTTAGATGACTCAAATCCATGGGATTGACCTGCTCTTCTATCAAGCTTTCTCTAGCATACCTGTTCTCATACAATTGTGAATTACTTACATTCCTTAAATTATATGAATGTTATTGTGTTGTAAAAATATTGCCTCTGCAGTATCTTGGTAGGTATGGTATCTGTAATTCTGTAATAGCTAAGCTTTCTTATGAATAAGGCGAAACGTGTGACATGTCATGCTCGCTTACGCCGTTGCAGTGGTGGCGCTGTGTGTCGGGTCTCCTACTTCCCTAAAATATGTGGAAGGGGTTGATGGCTGGCACATGCGTTGAGACCTGTGTGAAGGTGCTGCTGTGATGGCCGGTCATGTCATGCGGATCTCATCAAACTAAGCATTTCACTTCTTTGTTTCCCATTTGCTTGCCTTACTTTTTCCTGGATATTGTGGGGTCAAATTTTTATTATTTATTTATGGATAGCTGTTTTGAAATATTAATTTGATTATATGTTTCTGTGTTTATGCCTGAGATTTGTAAAACTTAAATTAAAAAGAGCAACCCTACAGAGTTTCTTGCTAGGTTCTTCTCTGGGGAAACTGCACTCTTGCGAATCTAGCATTAACTTTAAAAAATGACCCGTCTTAAGTGTTGTCAAAACCTACAGGATTAAATGATTTTCATTTCATTTCATTTCATAGCTACCTATCTACAACATTAAAACTCTGTCTAGAATCACATTACGCCAAAACTATTAATCTGATTTGTATACATCGGGGGTTGGCAGGTAGGTATAGTTAGTAGTATTTTAAACCGATTTACATTATTTAATTTTTAGGGTTCCGTACCTCAAAAGGAAAAAACGGAACCCTTATAGGATCACTTTGTTGTCCGTCTGTCCGTCCGTCCGTCCGTCTGTCAAGACCCTTTTTCTCAGGAACGCGTAGAGGTATGAAGCTGATATTTATATTAATTACTCAGGTCTACTGTCCCTTGAAGCTGTGAAAAAATCAAACTTCTAAGCCAACGCAATCAAAAGATACAGCCATTTATGCCGCAAATTTTCGACACTTGCAAGGGAATCAAAACCTACAGGGTGCTTCCCGTGAACTCAGAATCTTGAAATTTGGTACGAAGCAACGTCTTATAGCATAGATAAAGGAAAAATTACGAAAACCATAAATTTTTAGTTACATCACAAAATATTTTTTTTTAATAATCTTAAACTTACTACCCATTTCCTCATAAACGCGTAGAGGTATTAAATTGAAATTCATACCAAATACTCAGGTCTATAATACCTTTAAGCTGTAGCAAAATCAAACTTCTATGTCAACGCAATCAAAAGAAACAGCAATTTAAGCTGCATATTTTGAAACTCGCAAGTACTTGCAAGGGAATCAAAACCTAAAGGGTACTTCCAGTCGACCTTGAATCTTGAAATTTGGCATGAAGCAACGTTTTATACCACACATAAAGGAAAAATTCCGAAAACCTTAAATTTTTAGTTACATTACAAAATATATATTTTTTAATAAATATAAACTTATTACTTTTTTCCTCATGAACGCGTAGAGCTATCAAGTTGAAATTCATATCAAATACTTAGATCTAATTGCCTTTAACCCGTGAAAAAAAAAATTATAAGTCAACCCGAAAACGCAAAACGCAAAAGTACAACCATTGATACCGCATATTTTGAAACTCGCAACTACACGCAAGGGAATTAAAACCTAAAGACCACTTCCCGTTGACATAGAATCTCGAAATTTGGTAAGAAGCAATAGCTTACAGCACAGGTAACAGAAAAATTCCGAAAAGCTTAAAATTTTAAGTAGTTATACCACCAAAAAAATTGTGATTGTAAACATAATTGTAGTTACAGCAATGACCGCGAGTTATTATACTATGTATGGGGAGGGCAACATTTTTCAAACGGCAAAGACGACCTCACTCATCGTCATTCAATCCCGATGTTTTGGTGAATGTAGCTGTATAATCTAAATGCGTCTTAACTGCTTAAAGTGTTATACTTATAATTAAATTCAATGACATTATTATATTTCTTATTGTTGGTTATTATCAGACAGCTTGCTTGTATTGTTTCTACTGGCGAAGTTTGATGGGACGCTGGTGGCACGGGTGGCACGCGGGGCGCGGGGTGGGGCATGAACGCGCTCGCACTGGCCCGCGGGCGCGGGGGCAGGCGACTGGCCAAGAGAAGGGGTATCGTCACACAGCGAGCGGCAGCCGTGCGCCATTCGCACGAGCGCCCGCATGCTGTTCGCACGCGTTCCGAAATAAGTAAAATTTGCGACAATTTCTCGTCGATTTTGTTTGTTTCTGCTTTGTTTTCCAATTGCAAAACTTTGTAAAGATATAATTATGGCTACAGTTGCATTAATCGTCAACGAAAATACTATTTTACATAGTATAATACCTATGCCTCCCGATGGAAGTTGTTTATTTCATGCAATAGCGTTTTCTATTTACAATTCCACTAATTTTGATCAAACACAATTACTAAGAACTACAATAGTTAATTATATTTATGACAACTGGAACGAGTTTAATTTGTATACAAGCAATGCCCGGGGCGATCCTTTCTTTTCACGACAAGAGTACAAAGCTACGATGCTCCAATCCTCCAGTTATGGCGGTACTGCTGAGGTGAAGGCAGCAGGATTTTTGTATCCAGCGAGGTTCGAAGTGTATGAACGTAATACGGGTATTCTGAGGGGTGTGTTTGGCAGAGAAGGATATGCAATAAAGCGTTTACTTTTTTCGGGTAATTTATCATCGGGTCATTATGATTTTTGTTCGCCAATCGGGTCCGAAGAATTACTAAATAATACATACGATAATACGCAGGAAAGTTTGGTAAATAAAACGCAAGATTCAAAGGTTGGTCGTCCAAGACGTAATAAAGGTGGTCGTCCAAAAAAGTCTAAAAAAACCCGCTCAGAACAAGTACTTGAAGCTAAACAGAAATACAAGCAAACTCATCCTAAAATTAATAGGCCAGCTGTGGCATATCGTACGGCGACGGACCTCGAGGAATCTCAATCTTCAGGAAAAATCTTCACAGAAAACAAAACACAAACAGAAAACAGAAAACAGGAAAAATTTCAGAAAAAATCTTCAGTCCAATACCGAACTCGTCATCCCTGATACCTCAGTATACTCCATGACCTATACACCTAAGTCACCTACGCCAATATCCATGACGTATACTCCTAAACACTCTGCGTCTTTAGTAGCTGATAAGTCTGGTAATACACTTTCTCAAAAAATTCTATCTATTCCTCGGAAACGAAAATCGTCAGAAGACCTTAAAAAATATAATAAAGAGAAAAAACGTGAATCGAGAAATAAAGAAGACGTTAAAATTAAGGAGAGAATAAGAAACAGACTGTCAAAGAGATTACAAAGGTCACAGGAATCTACACGGAAACGTGATAATGTACGTGCTCGTAACATGCTTGCTCATCGTGTGTTACGAGAGAACCCTGTATACAAAGAAAATGAACAAGTTCGTAACACGACTGCTTATCGTGTGTTACGAGAGGACCCTGCATACAGACAAAATGAACAAGTTCGTAACACGACTGCTCATCGTGTGTTACGAGAGGACCCTGTATACAGACAAAATGAACAAGCTCGTAACACGGCTGCTCATCGTGTGTTACGAGAGGACCCTGTATACAGAGAAAATGAACAAGCTCGTGACACGACTGCTCATCGTGTGTTACGAGAGGATCCTGTATACAGAGATGAAGAGCAAAGTCATAACACAATTGAACATCAATTAAATAGGCAGGATTCAGATTATGTTGAACGTGAGAAAGAGACGCGTAATTTTAGAAAAAATACTTATCTACGTGATTGGATGGCCGTACGTCAAAATTTTTTTGATAATATCGCAGATGGTCACACGAATATCTGTTCCTGTTGCGGTCGTTTGTGGCACAAAAATTCGCTTAGAGTCATGAGAAAAGATCAGTTGCCTAAAACATTTTCAAATCAAAACCTAGATGATTTATTTCAAATCAATACATCTGATGGCTGTGGCATTTTGTTACACGTGTCAAAAATATCTAAAAGAAGGCAAAATACCAAGGCTTGCCATGTACAATGGTTTAACTTATCCTGTAATTCCAGATGTTCTGCAACAACTTACTCCACTTGAGGAACGTATTGTATCACCACGACATATATTCCTTAAAATAGTCAGGCGAGGTCAAGGTCTCGGTTATCAACATGGATTGGTAGGGAATGTAGTCAACGTTCCAGTCGATGTTAACACTATGGTCTCAGCGTTACCACGGCATGCATCTGATAGTCATATCATAACACTTGTTTTGAAGCGAAAAATGTGCTACAAACACGGTCGTCAGGAGCGTATTCGTCCTGCAATCGTGAGAGAAGCAGCAAAATATTTAGTCCAAACAGAATTATTTAAAGAATTAAATATTACATATGATGATAACTGGGCATACGACGACGAAGTTGATGGTGATAATGATCGTATAGATAACAATGAATGCACATGTGAACTTGGTGAGTTAATAGATGAACCAGTAAATCCCGGTAATGCTGAAACTTTACTTGATAATGAGCAGGATGTCGTCATAACAATGGCACCCGGTGAGGGTAAGTACCCGCTATCACTACTGTATGACGACTTTCTTGAAGAATTAGCTTTCATTAAGATTCACGGTGGAATTAAAAGGCAGTTTAAAATAAGTTCTTCTGATATAATGAAATCCGAAATAACTCGGCATGATAGAAGGGCTATGCGGCCAGATTATTTGTTTACTTTATTAAAGAAACAACAGATGACCCAAATAGGTGGACACATAGCTACTTGTCTTCGAAAGAAAACCGTCAACGGCGCTCCTATTTTAGTAAACAACCTTCTTAATGACGACTACTTACAGAACCTCATTCAGCATGACGATGGATATAGAATTCTTAGTAGTGTGAGAAATTCCCCAGCACACTGGGAAGAAGAAAAGAAAAAATTGTTAGCAATGATTCGGCAGTTCGGTGTCCCAACATTGTTTATGACGATATCAGCAGCTGAAACGCAATGGCCTCATTTAATAAAACAGCTTAAAAGCACAGTTGACAAAGAGGAAGTGTCGCTTGAGGAATCACAAAATATTCCATACGCAGAAAAAGTGCGACTCATTCAGTCCGACCCATTTATATGCGCTACTTTTTTTGAAACACGTTATAAAGAACTAAAAAAAACATGGCTGTCTCCCGTTGGGCCTTTTGGTAAACTTAAAATAAACCATCAATACCATCGAATAGAATTCCAAAACAGAGGTTCTCCTCATGCCCATATGATGTTGTGGATAGAAGATGCGCCTATCTTCATTCCTGGAGATCAATCATCAACTGAAAAGGTTATAATGTTTGTTGACCAAATCATATCCTGCAATAGTGAAGATTTAGATGAAGACTTAGTTAAGATACAAACTCACAAACACACACATTCATGTCATCTTAAGCCAAGTCGTCCTTGTAGGTTTGGAATACCTTTTTTTCCAATGGATAAGACACGTCTTCTGACACCTCTGGAAGAAGATAATCCAAGCCTAAAAGAATGGAAAGAAGTATCTAAAAAGTTAAAGGACGACTTGGTGAATATTCCGCCACATTTAACATTTGATGAGTACTTAGCATCGACAGAATTAAATATCGAAAAATACATATGGGCAGTTAGATCAACACTTAAACGGCCCAAAATATATCTACAGAGACGACCGAAAGACGTCATGGTTAATCCATTTTGTAAAAAGGTATTGGAATTACAGCGAGCTAATATGGATTGCCAATTTATACTAGATCCATTTGCCTGTTCCGTTTATATTGTCGATTATATTAACAAAGCTGATCGAGGCATGTCAAATTTACTAAGAGCGGCGGTCGAAGAGGCCAAAAATGGCAACAGTAGCATAAGAGACTCTCTACGCGCAATATCAAAAGTATTTTTGAATTCTTCGGAAATTTCAGCCCAAGAGGCAATTTACTGTCTGGCGGGACTTCCGATGTCACAAGCCTCTGAGAGCGATGTTTACATAAACACAGGACACCCCAATGAACGAGTGGGTATTTTGAAATCTTTTATAGATTTGCAGTCCTTGGATCCATCGTCCACAGACATATTTAAAAAAAAATTACTGGATCATTATAAAAATCGGCCACGTGATCAAACGTTTGATACAATGAGTTTAGCTTATTTTGCTGCGTATTATACTTTTTCATCTAAAATCTCACGTACACATGAAGGTGAAAACACTGACCATGAGTGTATAGGAAATTGGATTGAGTTGTTAAATAACGATGGATACGTGCGAAAAAGAAGGAAACCCAGGGTCATACGTTTCCGAAGATATAATAGAGCTCAAGATCTCGACAATTTCTACAGGGAGCAGCTAATGTTATACACAAACTGGAGGGATGAAATTAGTGAATTAGTCAATGACGTTATAAACCTCGAACAGAAATTTATTGAACTTAGTGATGAAATCCGTTCAGAAAGTCTTCAATTTAATCGCTTGGGGGGGCCAGATGAGTTTGAGGCATTGTTGGATGCAATTCGTAATGTAGATAAAGATGAAGAGGATGAGGATAGTGCAGTGAAAGAAAAAGCTCGTCCTTTAGATGATTATGAATTAGAGACACAAGAAGGTGATCCAGATCATTGTCTACAGTTACATGGAAATCAATCAGATTTAGTAGGAGGAGCGATTGCCCAACCAGCAGTTTTGTGTGAAGATGATGTATTGCGTTTAGTTAGAATATTTAATTGTGATCAAAGACATTTTGTTTTACATGTAGGACATATTTTCACTCAAGAATCACCACCACCTTTTTATTATTTTGTTAGTGGTGGAGCCGGTGTGGGCAAAAGTTTGTTAATTAAGGGTTTGTATCAATATTTAATGCTTATGTTCAATAGAGTTCCGGGTATAAATCCTGATGATGCTAGAATTTTACTTTGTGCATACACGGGAAAAGCTGCTTTTGGAATCGGTGGTCAAACTGTTCACAGTACGTTTGGACTTCCAGTATCCCAATGTGGTCAAACAATGCCCGAATTATCAGCAAGCATCGCGAACACCTTAGCATGTAAACTTGCAAAAGTAAGATTAATTATTTTGGATGAAATATCTATGTTAGGTAGTAGAACTCTGAACCAAATTAATAGAAGATTGCAGTAAATATTTCACACAGATACGCCATTTGCTGGTATGTCTATTATAAGCGTCGGGGACTTCAATCAGTTACCACCGGTAGGAGACAACTGGGTTTTTCAGCCAAACAGTAGTCGAAATCCATTGGCACCCCTTGCTGGTGCTCCGTTGTGGGAACCATTCCGTCTCTTTATGATGACTGAAATAATGCGGCAAAGAGATGATCTGGCATTCGCAATAGCCTTAAACAATATGGCTGTCGGTCGGATGACTTCTATGGATATAGAGTTAATTAATTCTAGATGTTACAGTATTAATACTTTACCTATTGAGGCACATGGAGCGATACACTTATTTGCGACCAACAATGAAGTCGACAAATACAATAATCAAGTATTGTCTCGAATGAACACTGAAGGGTACTCGGTTAAAGCACTTGATGTGGTTTCTGGAGCACCAAATCCGCAAGCTGCTAGAAAAGCCTTGCAATCTGTAAATACTCTACCTACAATGCAGACCTACGGTCTTCCTAAGAATTTGTTTTTACGAGTAGGTGCACGTTATATGGTAACTGTGAATATTGACACTACAGATGGCCTTGTGAATGGTACTACTGGAATATTGAAGGCTATAGATTACGGTCGACACAAGAAGACAAGTGAAAAGCGGCCTTTACGTATTTGGGTTCTGTTCGATAAAAGTACGGGAATAGCTACAAGAAGTAAATGTCAAGTAACTTCCCGAAAACATCGTCAATATCTCAATTCGAATTGGACGCCATTAGATGCCGTCACTTATACTGTGAAAAGGTGGAAATCTTCAAATCTTGTGGTGCAGCGTACTCAGTTTCCAATGGTACCAGCAGAAGGTATTACAATTCACAAGTCGCAAGGTGCCACCTTAGAAAAAGTTGTGGTCCATATTTCTAAAAATGTAAAAAGATCGATGCTGTATGTAGCTTGTTCTAGAGCAATGTCATCGTTTGGACTGTTTTTAGTCGTGAATTCAGGTACATTTAAACCTCCCTCTGAAATATCAGAATCGAGTGCTGTAAGTATAGAAATGAAAAGACTAGAACAAAACACATTGGTACCATATTTTAAATTTTTGCAAACACCTGAAGATAATGCAGTTCAAATTGTATTTCATAACGTGCAATCATTGCGCAAACATTTTTCAGACGTCATCATAGATTCTATTATTCATTCCTCCCATGCAGCATTGTTTGTTGAAACCTGGGGATGTCGTAGAGACACTTTTGAACTTGATGGTTTTTATGAGGTGTGCAGAGTAGATGGTCCAGCTGTATCTAATGCAAATCCAGGTTGGGGATCTATCGCGTATGTACGTCGCAATCTTAAGGATGCCGTGACAGATGGATCATGTAAAAGATATTATTTAAATAACCCAGGCGCTGCAAACGGCCATTGTGAATGCTTGCATTTTGAAATGTTTAATATCAGAGTGATAACTGTATATAGGTCACCACAATGTCAAATTAATGTTGCAATAGAATGTATAAATACAACAATATTCGGCAGCAACCTCAATATGTACACTTTATCTTCTCGTCTTATTGTTGTGGGAGACTTCAATATAGATTTTAGAATGAATCCCCAAAATGGAATTTCCACATATTTTTCCTCCATAAACATGTTTCCGTTAATAAACAGTAGCACTACACGAAGTTGTACAACTATTGATAACGTTTTTTCGAACTTCAATGTTCAATGTGGTACTATTCACACCTTTTCAGTCACCATTTACAGGTCTGGTTCAAATTTAATACTTAATTAATATTTTTGAACCAGATTTCTAAATAGTGACTAAAAAACTTAGTAAATAAATAACTTTAATAAAAGAACTTTCGCAAGTCTGCTGCAAGGCTAGTATAAGTGTTTCAGTTATATTATAGATAAATGATATGTGTTAATATAAAATAAAGGATTACTTAAACGATAAAGAGATCTTTGTCTTAAATTTATGCTCCTCCATCTTTCCCCATTGTAATGTTATGAATTTCATTTTGCAATAAAAATACCATAGTTATGACTCGATTGTCGTAATGAACGAACTTTGTAAACCTTGCAGGTTTGTACGGAACCCTCGGTGCGCGAGTCCGACTCGCACTTGGCCGGTTTTTTTATATTTACTAAGGAAACATTCGGAGCTATCCATTATGTGCTTAGGTTGCTTTTAAACAAATTTTGATGTGAAGTTGAGGACCGGAACACGATAGAGAGACATTGTTGCAGGGGGACTTACAGCCGGGAGAAAATAAAAAAACTTATGCGGACGAAATCGCGGGTAAAAGCTAGTAATAATAATAATAATTCTTTATTTTAGGCATAAAACCCATAGAAAAAATACAAATAATACATAAAATTCAAAACCATACCATACGCCAAAATAATAAAATTAAATAATATATTGTAAAAAGAAATAAAATAAAAATACAATTATTAAAATGTCAATTTAAAACTATATATTATTTAAAACTTTCCATTCTCACAGCGGTGCATAGTAGACCAGTGCTTGAAGAAGGGATTGCTGGGATCACTGGCAATGATTGATAGAATTGTATTTGGACTGTTCCTTAGACGGTCCCAAAAAGAGGCTCTCCATGTCCGCAGTATGGAGAAGAAGTCAGGAACTCTAGCATCAGCGAACATGCTTGCTGCAGTATCTCGGGAGTTTGAACAATATCCGGAATGCGTTGTTGTATTGCACTCTCAGCACGTTGTACGACTGTTTAGTAAACTTTGTCCAGAGCTGACAAGTATAAAAACACTGACAAAAAGCTCTGAACAAAGCCACCTTACTTCGTCAGTACAGCGCGCAAATCTGCGAGCCAGCATGTTGCACCGCATTGCGAGCGCTCTGCGCTCCCTTTTCATGTCTGCATCGTCTGTCAGTCGGTCAGTCAGGATATGCCCCAGATACTTGAACGACGTTACAACCCGAATTGGCGATTCATTTAAAAACACTGGCAAAACCACCTCCGGACCCCTCCCAGCTCTGAAAACCATCATTTCGGTCTTCAGGGCATTATATTGGAGACCATGGTCCTTAGAAAACCTCTTACAAATTTTGAGAAGCTTTCTAAGTCCACTTATCGAAGGGCTAAGCAGCACCATGTCATCTGCGTAGCTAAAATTGTTAAACGGCACCTTACCAATATGACAACCGACGCGGGCGCTGCTTAGCTCTTCGATCAGGTCATTCACATACAGGCTGAAGAGGTCCGGTGACGTTAGCCCTCCTTGACGCACGCCACACTCTAACCTATAATCGTTAGAGCGTGCGTCGCCCCATTTCACATAGTTAGTTTGGTTTTCATACCAATATCTCACTAGACTAACGATCTCGTGCGTGGTGCATGTTTTAAGTTTATTCCACAGGATGTTGTAATTTACGAGGTCGAAAGCACGACTAAGATCTAGAAAACAGGCGTATACAGAGGTATCCCTATTAACATAATAGTTTACCGCATACTTTAGACCCAGGATTGCAGAGTCAGTGGAGACACCGGTACGAAACCCAAACTGCGCATCATTCAAACTAAAAATTTTCGTCAACTCGGACTGCAAAAGTCTTTCAAGAATTTTACCTAAAATAGTACCTAAAGATATAGGCCTATAGTTTTTTAATTGAGATAGGTTTCCAGTCTTGTTTTTGACCACAGGTACCACTACCGTCCTCATGAGATCCGGCGGTAAGTACCCATGTGTCAAACATAAATTAAATAGATCGGTGAGTACACGGAAGATTTCCTCACTGCCGTAAACGACGAGCTCGATACTCAGTCCATCGTGTCCAGGGGACTTTCCACGCTTTATCAACCTTACAGCTTGTCTAATGTCAGTAACAGTGAACCGCAAATTCAGCTCAGGAACTTGCGAATTCACTGCACCGTCCGCGGTTGTCTGAGGCCCGATCACGTATTAGGTATCATATTTCTTTATTCTATAATTTCATTTGCCATAATATCGTCATCTTTATGTTTTTATTTGCCATAACACTCATTAGACATATTATTACGTGCCATAAGAATGTTTGCCAGAATATAACAAAGGCACTAATATTTAAAAGCTATATTTACTTTAAACATAATGACTACAGGACATAAAATTTCGTACTAAATAAAAAAATAATTAAGATATCAAAACAAATTGCTATTTTTAAACGACTTCAAAAAAAAGGAGGAGTTTCTCAATTCGACCGTATATACAGGGTGTAACGGAAAGGGTTTATAATCCCGAAAGAGGGTAACTCTGGAAGGGGAAACAAAGCATATTCCAAAATATCAGCTCTCTAAGTCCATCCTACGATTTTTAAAACGCATTTGAATTGCAGACTTCTGCAACACATTGCCTGATATTGCCCATCACTATTGAGCAATCAGCTGTTAGGGTGATTGACCGCTGTCCCCACCGCTTTTACACCTATCTGTACGCCTGGCATGTCAAAGTGGGTTCCGCATATGTAATTTTTCGTTTGTAAATAAAATGTCGTTTTTATATGTTTTTTGTAACATGATTTTTTTATTTTCATAAAAGGAAAATTAAATAAAGAACATAAAACGCGTAAAACGTAACACATTCGTACGCGCGACGTAGTAAGTACCTACTACGCTCTGTACGTACGCCTTACGCAGAGCTGCTGGCTGGCCCTAATTAAAACTAACATTCCTTTTAAATTAAATCACTTGAAGGTAAGTCTTTCGATTTCTCGTTTACATTCCTAGGTTTTTTTTTCTAAGTAAAAAAAATCGGTTGGTTTTTATTTTAAAGTTTTTTTTTCTTGCTCAAAACTGACCAATTGAAAACAAAAAATCTTATTATCGGAGTGGTTTAGTGTTTCCACGCTACCAGGAAACGACGAATATGAAGAAGTTCAGACCGATAATTAGAAACCATTTTACAAAGGAACTCTAACCACCACTCGCGCTGAAAATTTGAACCAATAAGGATCAAGAAGATCGATAATTCGATAACGAAAGGACCAATGACATTATGTTGGGGCGTGACCAGGACTCTGGCGCAGGGCGGCGGGCGAGCGTTCGGAAAAGTTCGTATGGGTTCGGTCGGCGGTCGGCTCATTAATTTTCCTTCATTCAATCGCTCTCAATTCGTTGTCGCGTGTGCACTTGTGCTATCGTATCTAATTGTGTAGTGAATACCTTTTGCTTTCGCCCGCTGAATCGACCGCTGCGGTCCCCAGACTTGACCCCGCTGGACTTCTTTTTATGGGGGCACATAAAGAATATTGTTTATGCCGTGGAGTGCTCTACTAGTGAGCAAATGGAGCAGCGCATAAGAGATGCGTTTAGTACTGTGACGCCGGAGATGCTAAGAAACACTAGAGCCTCTACCTACAGGCGAGCTGGTTTGTGCATCCAGCAGGGAGGACGCCATTTCGAACCATTTCTGTAAATGTAAGTAAAGTTTTAATTTATTTTCAAACCTTATCGAATACCTTCTTATGTACCTACTTACTTAATTTAATTTCCATGTTACCTACCTATTATTTTTTGTAACAAAAATTATCTAGTAAATTACTAATTACTTAAGCACCTACATAAGCGTGAGGTCACTAATTTATCTTACTTTTGTTTCAGCTTTGATACCTACGATGCGTTACGAACAGCTGTTTTCGTAGACACGCACGTCCTGCAGCGCCCGAGCCGCTTTAGGTAATTACACGCGCCGCGCCGCCCGCCGTTATCTTAATAAAATTATTATTTAGGTACCTACTAAAGCATAAAAGCACAAATTTATCTTACTTTTGTTTCAGATTTGATACCTATGATGCGATTTACGAACGATTTTCGTAATACGCAAGTCCCACAGTCTCCGAGTCGCGCTTTACGTAAGTACTTAGGTCGCAGTCTTATCTAATGGTACCTACTGCAGCAAAAAAATACATATTATCTTACTTTTGTTTCAGATTTGATACCTATGATGATTTATGAACAGCTGTTTTCGTAGAGAAGTCCCCTGCCCCCGTCCCCGCAGCGCACGCGTCGCGCTTTACGTAAGTACTTAGGTCGCTGTCTTATCTAATGGTACCTACTGAAGCAAAAAAATACTAATTTATCTTACTTTTGTTTCAGATTTGATACCTATGATGCGATTTACGAACGATTTTCGTAATACGGGGGTCCCACAGTCTCCGAGTCGCGCCCTATGAACTGTTTTCAACCAGGACTTTTTGAACCATTTCTTTAATTAAAAGTAGGTATGTTAATTCAATTTCAAACCTTACCTACCTACTCAGGCATTGTTTTTTTAATAAAATTAACGTGTAAATGGAACCACACATTTTGGATAGGTACTTACCTAACATTTGTAACTACCTACTTAAGTAGGTACCTTTTTTTTTTCGTAATAAAAATTATTTTGTAAATTACTAATTTACTTACTTAGGTACACCTATCTACTTATGCATAATGTCACTCATTTAATTTACTTTTGTTTCAGCTTCGATACCTACAACGCGTTACGAACGTTTTCGAGAGACGTCCGTCCTTGGCCGCGCGCCCGAGCCAAGGCCAAACGCTGCCGCCTCGGTCGGTATCCTTTGATAAAGCCGCCGCTGCCGACCGGCGCGCTTTGAGCGTATGCGCGGCATGGCTTTGTGCAAGGAGAGAGAAGGAAGATGGGCGGGGTTGTCGTATGATGAAGAGAGAAGAAAGACGGGCGGGGCTAGTGATAGTGTACAGTGCCATATGATTAGACGAATGACCTCAATAGTGTTGGGACACGTTTGTTTACATTCTAAAATTAAAATTAATCAAAATTAAAAAAAAAAAAGTGTTTATTTCGATTTGAAATACGGCTAGAAGACTTCTACATAATGTGCAGAGTATGCCCTTTTCGGGATTATATACCCTTTCCGTTACACCCTGTATATGTTTTTTTTTTTTTTTATGTATGTCCACGCAAAACTTCGTCGTTTATCAACCGATTTTGATGATTCTTTTTTTGTTGGAAAGGGGGTATCCCAAGGGTGGTCCCATGGTAAGGAAACCAGGATCTGATGGTGGAATCCTGGAGAAATCGAGGGAAACTCCCGAAAAAACTGTATTTTCGACTAGTCTGTTTCTTATGTTTCTTCACACAACTTCGTCGTCCATGAACCGATTTTGGTGATTCTTTTTTTGTTGGAAAGGGGGTATCCCAAGGGTGGTCCCATGGTAAGGACACCAGGGCCTGATGGTGGAAACCTGGAGATATCGAGGGAAACACTCGAAAAAATTGCATCGCGTCTAGTGTGTTTCTTAATATTATGCAATAATAAGAATTTTAAAGCCCTAATATTTAATGAGGGTCTGACGTTGACCTGATGATGGAGCGGAAGGGCAGTCGAGGGAACTCGACAACGGTTTACAGCAAGTACTTTGTGTTTGGGCTTGATTAACTTATATTATTGAGACCTTTCATCTAAATGGGTTGTGACTGTTATTAGAGGTCTGATAATGAAAATGAAGGACAGTCAATAGAAACTAAAAAATGTGAAATAATTTTTTTTTGCCAAAAAAGAAACAACTTCAAAACGGAAACTAAAAAAGTATGAAATAAATTAACTTGTACAGAAAATTTAGAGTTTATAAGTGATTAAAAGAAACATAAAGAAGACGAAGACGGTGAGATTTGAAGACGGTGCCACCTGTTTCCTTGAGATGTAAAAAAGATTGATACAAGAATTGATAGATTGATTGATTTATTTTTTATAAAGATTGATTGAGTACCTATATTATCTATATCTAGTTATTGTTTTACTTGGCACCGTCTTCAAAAATTTTAAAGACATAATTATTAAATTGTTTATGTTTCTTTTAATCACTTATAAACTCGAAATTTTCTGTACAAGTTATTAAACTCTAAATAGGTACGTATATTTAGCAAGTTTAGTTTTAGCTAACCTTACCTAACCTAACCTAAACCTATACCCTAAACCTATACCCTAAACCTAAACCTATAACCTGTAACCTAAACCTATAACCTATAACCTAAACCTTTAACCTCAACCTATAACCTAAACCTATAACCTAAACCTATAACCTAAACCTATAACCTAAACATATAACCTAAACCTATAACCTAAACCTATAACCTAAACCTATAACCTAAACCTATAACCTAAACCTATAACCCAAACGTATAACCTAAACGTATAACCTATAACGTATAACCTAAACGTATAACCTAAACGTATAACCTAAACGTATAACCTAAACGTATAACCTAAACGTATAACCTAAACGTATAACCTAAACGTATAACCTAAACGTATAACCTAAACGTATAACCTAAACGTATAACCTAAACGTATAACCTAAACGTATAACCTAAACGTATAACCTAAACGTATAACCTAAACGTATAACCTAAACCTATAACCTAAACCTATAACCTAAACGTATAACCTAAACGTATAACCTAAACGTATAACCTAAACCTATAACCTAAACCTATAACCTAAACCTATAACCTAAACCTATAACCTAAACCTATAACCTAAACTAAGGCTCGACCGAGACGTGGTTTTCGTTCTCGGCCGAGACCGAGACCGAGAATAAATTAGTGTCTCGGCCGAGACCGAGCACCGAGACCGAGAATAGACGAAGCGTGGAAAAAACATTAAAACACTACATATTGTTTATAAAAAATAACGGTTTTAATCAAGTTTTAATAATCAAAGTTGAAGAACATTATATTGTAACATAAAAAAGTATTTTTTACTAATACCTGATCAAATTTTAAATTTTGAATCAAACAAAACTTTGTCTCGGCCATGGCCGAGAATATCGGCCAAAATGGGCCGAGAACCGAACCGAGATTCTCGGCTGGATTTTTGTCCGAGAATGCCGAGACCGAGACCGAGACCGAGATCTCGGTCGAGCCTTAACCTAAACCTATAACCTAAACCTATAACCTATAACCTATAACCTATAACCTATAACCTATAACCTATAACCTATAACCTATAACCTATAACCTATAACCTATAACCTATAACCTATAACCTATAACCTATAACCTATAACCTATAACCTATAACCTATAACCTATAACCTATAACCTATAACCTATAACCTATAACCTATAACCTATAACCTATAACCTATAACCTATAACCTATAACCTATAACCTATAACCTATAACCTATAACCTATAACCTATAACCTATAACCTATAACCTATAACCTATAACCTATAACCTATAACCTATAACCTATAACCTATAACCTATAACCTATAACCTATAACCTATAACCTATAACCTATAACCTATAACCTATAACCTATAACCTATAACCTATAACCTATAACCTATAACCTATAACCTATAACCTATAACCTATAACCTATAACCTATAACCTATAACCTATAACCTATAACCTATAACCTATAACCTATAACCTATAACCTATAACCTATAACCTATAACCTATAACCTATAACCTATAACCTATAACCTATAACCTATAACCTATAACCTATAACCTATAACCTATAACCTATAACCTATAACCTATAACCTATAACCTATAACCTATAACCTATAACCTATAACCTATAACCTATAACCTATAACCTATAACCTATAACCTATAACCTATAACCTATAACCTATAACCTATAACCTATAACCTATAACCTATAACCTATAACCTATAACCTATAACCTATAACCTATAACCTATAACCTATAACCTATAACCTATAACCTATAACCTATAACCTATAACCTATAACCTATAACCTATAACCTATAACCTATAACCTATAACCTATAACCTATAACCTATAACCTATAACCTATAACCTATAACCTATAACCTATAACCTATAACCTATAACCTATAACCTATAACCTATAACCTATAACCTATAACCTATAACCTATAACCTATAACCTATAACCTATAACCTATAACCTATAACCTATAACCTATAACCTATAACCTATAACCTATAACCTATAACCTATAACCTATAACCTATAACCTATAACCTATAACCTATAACCTATAACCTATAACCTATAACCTATAACCTATAACCTATAACCTATAACCTATAACCTATAACCTATAACCTATAACCTATAACCTATAACCTATAACCTATAACCTATAACCTATAACCTATAACCTATAACCTATAACCTATAACCTATAACCTATAACCTATAACCTATAACCTATAACCTATAACCTATAACCTATAACCTATAACCTATAACCTATAACCTATAACCTATAACCTATAACCTATAACCTATAACCTATAACCTATAACCTATAACCTATAACCTATAACCTATAACCTATAACCTATAACCTATAACCTATAACCTATAACCTATAACCTATAACCTATAACCTATAACCTATAACCTATAACCTATAACCTATAACCTATAACCTATAACCTATAACCTATAACCTATAACCTATAACCTATAACCTATAACCTATAACCTATAACCTATAACCTATAACCTATAACCTATAACCTATAACCTATAACCTATAACCTATAACCTATAACCTATAACCTATAACCTATAACCTATAACCTATAACCTATAACCTATAACCTATAACCTATAACCTATAACCTATAACCTATAACCTATAACCTATAACCTATAACCTATAACCTATAACCTATAACCTATAACCTATAACCTATAACCTATAACCTATAACCTATAACCTATAACCTATAACCTATAACCTATAACCTATAACCTATAACCTATAACCTATAACCTATAACCTATAACCTATAACCTATAACCTATAACCTATAATTGCTTTTCGGTCTCAACTATTGTCGATTTCGGGTTTGTTTTTTCGTAAATTTTTTGTTTTTGTGTTTCCTTGTCCGGCGGTGTGCTTATTGGCTGTAGCCCCCATACGAATTTTCCAAATTTTCCTTAAATTTCTTGTTTTGGACTTGTAAAAATTTTCAAAATTTTCCATACAAAAAACTATCTGTTGGTTTCGGTCCAAAACTGTTTAAAATCATTTGTCTTAATTAGATCTACTAAATTAAGTAGCATTTTTGTCGATTCGGCCAAAAATTCGGCCTTAAAAGATTTTTTATTAAATTTTTCATAGTGAAAAAACACATTTTCGGTCTTTTTTCAAAATTTTTCTATAACAGCTGCTGCTGATTTGCTCACCGGTGGGCTGCATTCGTCGAGCCCGACACGCCGACACCTCGCTCGCGCCGCTCCGATTCGTACTTATCGAGATATCCGGCAAAAAATTGCCTTCCCACCCGCCCAGTAGCGTTTTGGTACATCAACTCTGTACATTTCACTTTTTTCTTTTTGCTCAAAACCATATCGCAATTGATCAGGGGCTTACCGAAAAACAATTTTGAGACGATAACAGTTATATTTGACTGTTTTATCCTAAATTTCGTTAGTATATTCGAGCAAATTTATATCTTGACTAGCTCGAGATTAGTTTTAAGACAAGAGTCTGTGACTCTTCTTTATTATACACCTATTTGACCCTTTTTATGCTGTAGTCATAGTTTGACAAATATTTTTATATACTACTTTGTCTACCTACTGACTTGTAAATCTTTTTACAACTTTTACAAACTAAGATTTGCATTTCATATTATCTGTGTGCTCAACTGACCTACCTCCAACATGTTCGGCATGAGGACACCGGTTAAAAAGACGGAGGGTGATCAATCGCCTCGTAGGGCCCCAAGCGTCAGACTCAGCATAGACGAGTGGGAGTCTGCCAATAGGGATCCTACTCCGACGTTGCTCAATACCACCAAAGAACTTGGCCCTGCAGAGCCGGCTGCCCGCGCTAGAGTCGGCGTTAAACCGACTCTTTCACAAGAGACTTCAACACCGATTTCACCTATTTTGGCGGGAGTTGTAACTCCTCCCAAAAAACAATACGCCACGAAAACACTTGAAGCGCGCGCCCTGCTCTGCAGAGCCAAGAACCAGCTTAATGCTGCTAGATCTCTTAAGAAAGAAACTAAGACGTCGGTTACAGAGGTGATTGATCGACTCTACCAATTAGTTAAGGAAGTCGAATTAGCCGCAAAGGGTAATAACTCTGACACCGGAGCACATATAACTAACACCTTACCTGAAACTCCCTTTCAGGTCATGGACCAGAGCCCAATCACCACGCGGCTGGACGAACACGCGACCCTCCTAGCTGAAACAAACAAAAAACTCGACGAACTAAACGGGAAACTAACACAACAAAGCCTTACCTTGGAGAAGATCTCGATGCCAACGTACGCCAGTGTAGCTGCTGCCCACGGTGGACCGCCGGAACCGCTGCGGAACACGCCGAACGCGCTGCACTCGGTGGTCGTCGTATCTGAAAAAGAAACGGAAACAGGTGATGAAGTGCTAGAAAAAGTCAGGAAACTAGTAGATGCTAAGGAGGGATGGATTAAAGTGGAGCAGGTAAGAAAAGCGAAAGATAGGAAAGTGATTATTGGGTTGGGAACCAAGGAAGACAGAGACAAGGTACGGGAGAAACTGGGACGAGAGGGAACAGGGCTAAGCGTGGAAGAAATTAGGAACAAGGATCCGTTGCTCATCATGAAGGATGTCCTCTCGGCCAACTCGGATGAGGACGTCCTGAAGGCTCTGAGGAACCAAAATCGAGACGTATTCCGTGACCTTGCAGATGAAGACGACAGAGTCGAAGTTAAATATCGCCGACGTGCAAGAAACCCTCACACGAGCCATGTAGTCGTCACCGTCTCACCCACGATCTGGAGCCGAGCAGTGGCCAGAGGTTTTGTCCACATTGACCTCCAACGGATTCGTGTCGAGGACCAATCGCCGTTGCTTCAATGCACCCGCTGTCTTGGCTACGGACATGGAAGACGTTTCTGTAAGGAATCGACGGACGCCTGTAGCCACTGTGGTGGCCCGCATATGAAAGCTGACTGCGCTGACTTCCTCTCGGACGTACCACCAAGTTGTCGGAACTGCCGTGGAGCCAAACTCGACAAGACCGAGCATAATGCCTTCAGCCAAGATTGTCCCATACGCCGTAGGAGAGATGCCCTTGCTAGAACAATCATAGCATATTGCTAAGGGCACCTCAGGCAATCAAACCCGATACCAACTCATTCAGGCTAACCTACAGAGGAAGAAATTAGCAACCAATGAGGTCCTCATTGAGGCAGTCAAGCGCGGTGTTGCGGCGGCTCTCCTCCAAGAACCCTATGTTGGTGGCAAGAAGCGGATGAGAGAGTACGGTGGAGTGCGAATCTTCCAGAACGCTGATATTGGGGAGGGTACTGTCAAAGCAGCGATAGCTGTATTTGATCCAGATCTTGATGTTATACAGTACCCAAAACTCACCACTAATAATATCGTTGTGGTGGGGATTCAAACCAGCGCCTGGGAGATCGCACTCGTCTCATTCTACTTCGAGCCTGACCAACCGATCGAACCATATCTCGAACACCTGAAAAAGATAGAGCGCACTATGGGATCCAAAAAGTGGGTGATCGGAGGAGACGCCAATGCGAAAAGCACCTGGTGGGGTAGCCTGAAGGTCGACCACAGAGGCGAAGAGATGTCCGGGGCTCTCGATGAAATGGACTTGCACATATTGAACCGAGGAACTGTACCTACCTTCGACACAGTTAGGGGCGGTGTTCACTACCGGAGTTTCGTGGACGTGACGGCCTGTTCCGCAGACTTGCTGAACCTGGTGGCAGACTGGAGAGTCGTCGTAGGGCTTACTACCTCGGACCACAACGGAATAGTTTTCTCCATCCAACTGCAAAAATCAAAAGGAAACAAAATCAAAAGCACCACTAGATTATTTAACACTAGAAAAGCAGATTGGACTAAATTTAACAATAAACATAAACAACTTAGCTTAGAAAATAACATCACAATACACGAGATAAATAAAATAAATACAACAATAGAACTTAAAAATAAAATAGATACATTCATTAAAGTAACTACAGAAACATGCATACAATCTATTCCATACAAAAAAGACAATAGAAAGCTAAACTTACCGTGGTGGTCCGAGAAGTTGCAGACGTTGAAAGCTGAGGTCGCTACCAGGAAACGCAGAATACGGTGTGCCGCTCCGGTCCGAAGACAGATGGTAGTGGACGAGTACCTGAGGAAGAAGGGGGAATATGAGCAAGAGGCTGAAAAGGCAATAATCGAGAGCTGGAAATACTTCTGTGGGAAGCAGGACAATGAAGGGATTTGGGAAGGCATCTATAGGGTAATAGCGAGGACAGCATGCAGGGAGGAGGACCTACCGCCGGAAAGGAATGGGGAAAGTCTTAATCCCGGGGACTCTGCGAAATTGCTCGCAGACACATTCTACCCCGAAGACCAACCCAACAGCGATGACGACTATCACAGGCGAATAAGAGCAGAGGCCGAATCAGTGAACGAGGGTGAGCAGTCCGACGACGCGGACGACCCCCTTTTCACTATGGTGGAACTCTTAGCCGCGTGTAGGTCCTTCAATCCGAAAAAGGCTCCGGGTGTTGATGGCTTCACGGCTGATATTTGCTGTCGCGCGATCGAGGCGGATCCAGATGCGTTTTTGGCCCTGACTAACAAGTGCTTACAACTGCACTACTTCCCTGACGTGTGGAAGAAGGCGACGGTGGTGGTCCTGAGGAAGCCTGGCAAAGACAGCTACAGCGTTCCCAAATCTTACCGACCAATTGGTCTTTTGCCAATTCTCGGTAAGATTTTGGAAAAAATGCTGGTAGCTCGCCTAAAATATCACTTACTTCCTAGGATGAGTACTCGCCAGTTCGGTTTCATGCCCCAAAGAAGCACCGAAGACTCCCTCTATGTCCTTATGCAGCACATCCGCAACAAGTTGACAGAGAAAAAACTTATAACTCTTATATCACTTGACATAGAGGGAGCCTTCGATAGCGCTTGGTGGCCAGCAATCAGAATCCGACTGGCTGAGGAAAGGTGTCCAAGAAACCTAAGGAAGTTGGTAGATAGCTACCTCAGGGACCGCTGGGTAAGCGTCAGATACGCTGGACGGGAGGTGACCAAAGGCACCAATAAAGGATGCGTACAGGGGTCTATAGGAGGACCCATACTCTGGAACCTCCTATTAGATCCGCTCCTAAAAAGCCTCGAGCGCGAGGGAACCTTCTGTCAGGCCTTCGCTGACGACGTCGTCCTGGTTTTTGACGCTCACACCGCACTGGATATTGAGACGCGCGCCAATGCTGCTCTCGAGCATGTTCGGACGTGGGGTATCCGAAATAAACTTAAGTTCGCTCCGCAAAAAACTAGCGCATTAACAATAACGCGAAAACTTAAGTTCGATACCCCCCGTCTGAGCATGGGCGGAATCAGCATTGCAATGTCCAAGGAAGTAAAAATACTAGGGGTCACAATAGACGACAAACTTACCTTTAAAACTCACGTTGCCAATGTTTGTAGGAAAGCGCTCGGCATATACAAGCAGCTCGCGCGGGCAGCCCGGACGAGCTGGGGCTTGCCTCCGGAGGTGATACGCACCATATACGTCGCCGCAGTGGAGCCCGTTGTCCTGTACGCCGCCAGTGTGTGGGAACCTGCAACAGAAAACAAAGGGATTATAAAACAACTCAACACGGTGCAGCGCGGTATCGCACAAAAACTATGTAAAGCGTACCGCACCGTGTCCCTCAACTCAGTCCTAGTGCTGGCTGGAATGCTCCCCTTAGATTTGCGAGTAAAGGAAGCAGCTGCTCTTTACAGGGCAAAAAAGGGAGTGTTCCAGCCTGCACTAAAAGACAGAGAGGTGGAACGGATGGTGTCAGCGCTCGAAGCTCCACATCCCGCTGAACGAACAGACAGAAGATTGTTGCGCTTGGTAGACCGTGAACAGTTAGAGGCGCACGACCAATTTGACGTCCGTATTTTTACGGATGGAAGCAAGATAGCTGGTAGAGTAGGAGCCGCTCTATCCTTATGGACGGACGACTCCGAAACCAGGGCGTTCAAGTTGGCTCTAGCGAACCACTGTACGGTTTATCAGGCGGAGCTTCTCGCTGTCTGTAGAGCTTCACAGGAAATAATCAAACATAAGGCGGTGTCTTTTGGTGTTTTCAGCGACTCCATGGCCGCTCTCCAAGCTATCCAGAACTACGACTGTCTCCATCCCTTAGCCGTCAAAACCAGAGAGAACTTAAAATCTGCTTCTCTCCAGAACAAGGATGTAACCTTGTTCTGGATCAAGGCTCACGTAGGACTGGATGGAAATGAGAGGGCGGACCAATTGGCCAAACAAAAAATAAAACTGTGTAACAAAGTATATGTTTTCATAATATTATGAAGATATTATTGACAAGCATACCAATAAAACTAGAATAAATAAAATTGTATAAGAATGAACAGTAGACCAGAAAATGTTGTCAATTGTAAGTTGTAGATTAAAAGTAATGATAAAAGTTATAAAAAGTAATAGTTAAAATAAAAATGTACTAAAATAACATATTATGTTAAAAACACCATTGTTAAAATATACCTTTGTTAGAATATACCTTTGTTAGAATATACCTTTGTTAAAATATACCATTGTTAAAAATAAAAACGTTACTTAAAGATAACTGTCTAAATTTATAAACCCCTAATATAAGAAATAAAAGTAAAGTTTTCAAAGAAATAAAAATTAGAAGAAATAACCTCCGATCATGTTGGAGATAGAGGGAAAAAAAAAAAAAAAAAAAACCTATAACCTGTAACCTGTAACCTGTAACCTGTAACCTGTAACCTGTAACCTGTAACCTGTAACCTGTAACCTGTAACCTGTAACCTGTAACCTATAACCTATAACCTATTGTAACGTAAAATACGTTACTTTTATTTTATTTACATTAAAAACAACAATTAAAAACAATTACATTAAAAACAAACTAACTTAAACTTAATTTATACTCTTAAATACCCTACTTTACAAACTCTTAGAATTAACTAAACCTAAAATTTTTATATACACTTAAATAAAAATAACAATAATCAAAGTAGTATTACTTTACTGATTGTACCTGGTCAGCGGTCTATTGTTCGAACGGTGTTCGTGCGTCATAGTACATTGTTGTGAGCGACGTCGCGATTGGCTCTCAGCCGGCGGCCGTTGATCACACCACTTTCTAACGTCCCAGCGTGAACACGTACTGCTCCGCTGCGGCATTCTAGTACCTACCTATTTGTTGGGTTACTCAATTATTTCACCACACGTATTGTGGCGATCTTAGTATACTTACTTAATGTTTACAAGTGACAGTCGTAATTCTTTTAGTAATTTCAACGAACTGGTTTCTTGGATTTAAAACCCCTAATTGGGTAAGTGTTGAACAAATATTTTAATACTTAGATAGGTAGCAATTTCTCGTCTTTTATATCCGCTAATTAGGCATAAGCTTGTAGTTACGCTAAGCTGATTTTGCATTTCCTACCCTCTGGTGATTTCATTAAATTGATAATCTTTTAACATGCTTACCTAAGTTAAGTTTTTATATGTGTAAAATGTAGTTTTAGTGTTTTATTCATTATCTGCTTGTACCCGCTCTGCTTGACAACACTACACAGCACCTACTGCGTTGGTTCTTCCTTTGTGCTTTCCGCTTGAACCCGCGGTGTTGCCTAGCAGAGCCGGGATGGGAACTTGTGCTTACCCGCAATTTATTTTGATTTCAAGGGTTCAAGATTGGGATCAGATTCACGTCGTGATAGTCTGGCAGCCGATACTTCCCATCAGACCTGGCGGCGAGTCAAGCCACCCCAGCTGTGGAGCCTTGGGAAGTAACTAACTGCGAAGCAAATTGTAGACGGGCCTACCCGTTTTTTTTACTTTAAACAATAAATATATATTTTTGTACCGACCTCTTAGTTTTCTTTTATTAAAAAAGAGGGTCGCGACACTATAACCTATAACCTATAACCTAAACCTATAACCTAAACCTTTAACCTAAACCTTTGCAGCATGCAAGCAGGCATGCAGCATGCAAGCAAACATGCAAGCAGGCATGCAGCAAGCAGGAATGCAAGCAGGCATGCAGCAAGCAGGGATGCAAAATCATGTTCTAACCTAACCTAACCTATCCTAGCCGTTCTGGTTAGGGTTTGTTTTATTGATGCATTGCCCCCCGAGCCCCCCCTCGGGGGCTTCACCCCCGGACCCCCCTGCTGCCGTGTCTCGCCACAACGCTGCCTGCTGTCGTCTTATCAATTTGTAAATTCATTCATAATAGTACCTACTGCCGAACACATATTACATATTATTTATCATATAAAAATATTACAGTTGTTTGTTTTAGTACGTATAATGATTATTAGAAATAAATGTTATAGCTTTCATAAGTTAGACCTTGCAATATTATGACAAAAAATATTCGGTCAAAGTAGTAATGTAATAACATTTTTAAAAAGAAATAATACGGTAGATACCAATTCAAGCTTTGAGTTTTCCTAAATGAATGTAACAGCATCATACCTAATTAAGCCTAGTACTTACATAATTCAGGTTATAAAGATGCACGATTGTCGTATTTCGACTAAGTGAATGCACACATTTCCGCACCACCTCTGAGGTAGTGTACACGGCGCTTTTTTTTAACGTGGTTTCCCCAGTAGGAATACTCCACATTTTTATAAACGCACACTTGTCTGTACAAAACCGACATCGCATCACCGTTCACACTCGTATAGGTAGCCCGCTATTGAAATTAACTAAGACCGCGGTTCCGTTCGTAACGTCACAACAAGTATTTATCGTGTCCAAATAATTGGTGCACAAATATACTTGAGGTCGGGATTCGACTCATCAGTTACCATATTCAATATTCGAGTTTGGGTTTTCCACAACGAATGTTACAGCGAATTAAATTATGCTTGTGCTTGACTCACGACATTCGAAAATATGTACAATTTTATAAACGTACGCTTGTCTATACAAAACCGACATCGCATCACCGTTCGCACTCGTATAGGTAGCCCGCTCTCGAAATTAAATAAGACCGCGGTTCGGTTCGTAACGTCACAACAAGTATTTATCGTGTCCAAATAATTGGTGCACAAATATACTCGAGGTCGGGATTCGACTCATCAGTTACCATATTCAATATTCGAGTTTGGGTTTTCCACAACGAATGTTACAGCGAATTAAATTAGCCTTGTACTTGACTCACGTCCGTTCGCCGTAGTGTTGCGTCTATAATAAAATGTGAACTAAAAAACAAAAATAAAGAAAATAATTACCACAGATTAGATATATCATAGATGATACAAGTTCGTCTGCTTTGCGTCGAATTCTGACGTTATATCACATCACTGTTGTTGGATTCACAGTCTTAAGTAAACAAAAAATAAATAAATCATTATAAAGTTATAACTATCACAGTTATCTAAGTAGGTATGCCTTAAAAACTAAGCACGATAACTCGGCAATACAAATTATGATTCTCGCGGTATCTATGAAATATGTATTATCTGAGCTAGCTGCAGTGGTAAAATTTGCTATATCAACTAATTGAGTAAAGGAGTGTGTTCATTAGAGGATTATTAATATACATATTTATTTTTTAAAAATAAATTCCTTACCTACCTACA
Organism: Anarsia innoxiella; assembly: GCA_947563765.1. Lineage (NCBI taxonomy): Eukaryota > Metazoa > Arthropoda > Insecta > Lepidoptera > Gelechiidae > Anarsia > Anarsia innoxiella. The sequence continues at coordinate 13,309,897 of OX387391.1, read as the reverse complement.
AACTAATCCAATCAATAAAACCATGTGGAGATTATAATTTTGTCATTATTACCTAATATATAATAAACATAAGGTAGGTATAATGTAATAACAACGAATGTATGTATGTATAGATTTATTTATAGCTTTTCAATTCTATAAAGTAGAAATATTAGTTGAGGTAATAGGTAATAGGTAGGTTTATTTATTTTACATCAGTAAATAAATACAAAAGTACTCATAGTGTAGTTTACAAGTGTACACTCGAGAGCACGTCAACCTTTACAGTTTGGACTTTGCCCTATTCGAAGTTGAACGGAGAAAATGAGTGACAGAGATGAATAAATGTATGTCTGTTTCGCGTCAAGTGTTTCGTGCTGCACTGCCGTTTTTGTGCGTGTGTGTATTAATAGCAATCGATGGACTGAATGACTGAATGTGTGTGTAACTGTCTGGTTTATAATATTGTTTATGTAGCACTTTTGCGCTTACTTTAGTTTTGAATACGTAAGATTGGTAACAAAATGATACCCTTTGCAAAAATTTTAATATAGCATCAAATCATGACATAATTTACTTGAATTAAGACTTGAAATTTAAAAAAAAAGCCAAGATTACGCTTAGAGCCATAGCAGACGGCGATTTCAAAAATCGCGGTAGCGGTGCTTTTTCCGCGATTCGACCGCGCAGCCCAAAGCTCACGGCGCGCGGTAGACGCGTGTTTACGTCGCGGTAGAACCACAGGCAACGCACGTTTTGAAGTGCGCCATAACGACACAAGCATATAGGAGCGGAATAGAAGCAAGAGGGGCGGCGAACAAATATATTGTTATGATGCGTAATCTTAACAAAATATATTTTTTTTTTACAATGATTTTGCGTAAACTAGTAATAAAGACTATAATTACTAAATATTTAGTATGACTAAATTAATTACACCAAGAGCACATTGATCTTAGATTTTATTTGTTAGTTTGAAAAACCTGATATTTCCCCATAAAATGTATGAATTTTATTAAAGTTGTTACTATTTACATAATAGCTGAGTAAGCTACGATAAAATGTATACAGTATTAAGGTTCCAAAGCTGCGGTCAAATTGCATTAAAATCGCAGAAACTGCTCCCTTACCGCGCGTTTTGAAAACGCCGTCTGCTATGTCTCTAAGGCTAAGAACTCACGAAGCGGTTTTCAACCGCGCCCGCACGTGGTTGCGTGCCCGCAGCCTTTTGCGCCGTTGAAAACCGCTCCGTGAGCTCTTAGCATTAATCTCAAATAATTTATAGGACAGGAAATCTTCTCACATTGATAAATTTTAATGAACTTTTGAGCTATAGTAGACGGCGTTTTTAAAACGCGCTTTAGCGGAGTGTTTTCCGCGATTCTATTCGCGGTAAACCCGCGCTTAAAACGTGGTTGACGTGCGTGTTGAAGCGATACAAACATAGGAGCGGAGTAGGAGGAGTAGGGACGACGATACGCATACATTTTTTTTTCAATGCTTGCAAGGTTGCGGTTGAATCGCGGAAACCGCTCCGCTACCGCGAGTTTTGAAAACGTCGTCAAAGAGCACGTCCACACTGACCAAGCATTTGCCTCGCGAGGCAGCCGCGCATGCCATCTGACTGATGATGCTATGACTCATCTGACAGCGCACGCCCTGAGCGCCGTTCGGGTGCATGACGGCTCGCCCGCTCGGCCGTTTGGGCGAGCATTTGTGCGCCCGAACGGCCCTGAACACGTCCACACTGACCTAACATCTGGCTTGCGAGTCTGCCGCGCTAGCCCGTGCGGTCTATCTGGATGCAGCTCGATATGATTCTTTACCTACATGGCGAATTACTTGACCGTAATCTACCTGCTTGCATAGTTTGGACCCTGGGTAAAATGTAAAAATAAAAGAGAAATGTATGCTAATTATTTATTTAATCATAATAAACAAAATAATAATAAAAAATCAGTCTTAAAATTTTAAAATATATTTTAAAAAGCACAATTATTTATAATAATAAACAAAATAATAAAAAAAATCAGTTTTCCAGTATTAAAATATAATTTAAAAATCAAATATAATAAAATCAAGAAACAAAAACACGAACTTCGAAAAAAAAAATTAAACATGACAAACGGATATATATAGTATTTTTCGAAGTTGAAATAACAAGCACAGAGAAGCTAGGTAAGTTTCGCGTCCGTCCGTCCGTCCGTCCGTCCGTCCGTCCGTCCGTCCGTCCGTCCGTCCGTCCGTCCGTCCGTCCGTCCGTCCGTCCGTCCGTCCGTCCGTCCGTCCGTCCGTCCGTCCGTCCGTCCGTCCGTCCGTCCGTCTGTCCGTCTGTCCGTCTGTCCGTCTGTCCGTCTGTCCGTCTGTCCGTCTGTCCGTCCGTCTGTCCGTCCGTCTGTCCGTCCGTCTGTCCGTCCGTCTGTCCGTCCGTCTGTCCGTCCGTCTGTCCGTCCGTCTGTCCGTCCGTCTGTCTGTCCGTCTGTCTGTCCGTCTGTCTGTCCGTCTGTCTGTCCGTCTCTCTGTCCGTCTGTTCATCACCTCATAAATTGTTATAGCGATTACAAATGATGTATACCTAACTGTTGCCGCTATAACGACAAATACTCAAAATCGAATAATAATAATAATTGCTGATGTGGTAAAGACAGCTGCCAAGCTAAAGTGGGATTGGGCCGGTCACGTCTGCCGCATGCCAAACGATCTCTGGGCAATCACAACAACCCAATGGCAACCAAACGCCAAAAGACCTCGCGGCAGACCACGGAAAAGGTGGCGAGATGAGCTGGACACCTTCACGAACGACTGGGCAGAGGCGGCACAGGATAGAAAGTCGTGGAGAAGGAGGAGAGAGGCCTTTGCCCAGCAGTGGGACAACAACGGCTAGATAAGATAAGAATAATAATTAAGTAGGGCTCCCATAAAACGTAATTCCGATCACAATTTTAATACCAGGGTGCAGGTTAGTTGGTTTTGGAACATGTTTTTAAAATATAGGTGTTACTGAAAAAGTTATTATATCATAGGCAATTTAAAAACCTCATAAATGTATACTACACGTGAATCGAATCGAAGCGAAGTGAAAAAACTGAACGTAACAAATTCAACCTTAAACTACGTAACGCACATATTACTTCAGAAATATTAAGCATCGTAGGCATGCCAAGATGCGCGATGCTTAAAAACATTTCAGGAGTAATATGTGCGTTACATAGTGGAGTTAAGGTTTAAATTTTTATGTTCATTTTTTTTCGCTTTGCTTCGATTCGTGGGTAGTATATATTTTAATGCTTTCTAAATTCCCTATGATATAAACAAAAACGATTTTTACCTTCATTTTGAAACGTCTTCCAGATCAAACTAGCTTGCATCCTGATATTAAAATTGTAGTCGGAAATACCTAAAAGCGTATACCATGACCCAAAAAGAACTCAAATTTATCAAGTGAAGCACAGGAATAGTTCAACATTTAAGCTAACAAGCGGATAATGTGATGTGAATGATTCATAGATTAAATGCTGTATTTGGCTAGTATTTGGTGGGACCGCCAATAGCAAATTAAAAAAAAAAAGCATCCAACACAGCATTCAACCTATTCCTTATACCAGTCACCATATTCCAGCACCCTTCTGACCCCCGCTGATTTTCCCAGGTCATTAGGACGTGTTCCCTTAATGTTTCCCTATTCCTGACTTCACTCGAGTCCCAATCGAGAATCATGCGTCCCCATAAATTCTCGATTGGGTTTAAATCTGGGCTCTTTGAAGACCACGGTATCAACTGTAGGTCCGGTTGATTTTGGATCCACTGCTGGACACCAACAAAGCTATGGACACTACTATTATCGGGCACTGTAGGCAAAAAAACATCCCGCAATATTTCAATATATTGCGGGCCTTTTAGATGACCCCCGATCTCCACAAGTTCCCCCGCTCCCATGGAACTCATCCACCCCTAGAAACCCAAGCTTATTCGTCCGCTCGACCGATTGGGTATGGTATTTTTTTCTAAAAACCGCTCATTATCGAATCAATAAAACATAGTCTTTCCATCTTCGCATGTTTGGAACGTTTTCTCATCAACGAAAATGACAATATTGTTTTCCCAATCAAAATTCAAATATTCTAAAATATTCAAAAATTCAAATATCTAATGCGAAACCTATCCTAGCTTCTTTGTGTGCCGCACTTAATAAAATTTTCTTCGCTGGCCTCCGGCACTTGAGACCTACGTCTTTTAGGCGCCTCCGGACAGTCCATCGAGATATCTGAAACAAATAATACCAAATTAATAGAAAACAAAACTAAACGATAATATAGGTGTTAGGAAAAGTATCAATTTCCTTTTAACCAGGTGTAGTGTTAGTGATATAGAACACATTCCACGAAAAAAACAATTTTTTTGAACTCATTTTTAATTACGAATTTCATTATTAATCGCGCGATTCGCGCGCTCTAGAAAGAGAAAGCGAGCGCGCCGCGCGCCCGTCCTACTTACTCGCCGAGAGTTGAATGACCGTTGCGTTAGAGCGCGCTATTAAAAATTAAATATTTGATTAAAAATGAGTTCAAAAAAAATGTTTTTTCGTGTTATGTGTTCTACATCACTAACACTATATCTGGTTAAAAGGAAAGTGACATCTTTTCCCTAACATCCTGTATAATCGAAGAAATGCTATAATATGTAGGTATTTTACGTAACTATAGTAGATAAGTATCTATGTAGTTTCTGTTTATTTATTAACTTCAGGAAACTTAGATCCATATTGATACCTATATAAAATCAAATCTTCAAATCAATCAAATTCAAATCAAATTCAATTCAATTCAAATCCAAATTCAAATTCAAATTCAATTCAAATTTAAATTCAAATTAAAATTCAAATTCAAAAATTCAAATCAAATTTAATTCAAACTAATCTTCCTATCAAATCTTCAAATCTTTGAATACTTTAAAGAAAATAAAAGATAAAAACTTTTTTTGAATGAGGGCACCATTAGTTTATTCGTTCGAAGGACAACATCTATTTATTTCTCTTTTCATGAGTAAAACAATTTAAGACTGCCAATTTGTAGCACAGAATTTTAAGATAATAATTATTATTATTATTGTTAGGAAAACAGACAAAGTTATGATACCTAACAATAATATAATGGCCTCTAATAAATCACCCCGTGCAGTGAGTTTTCTTTGTTAAGAAAATATAACTAAATGGCATCTGACATATTTGTATGGAGTCTAGTATAGTAAAAAAACGGTATCAATTAGGCTAAACATCCCCTATTCGAGTTAGTATGGAAAAAAAGTTGGCGGCTACTGATGAAAATTACGTCAATCGATAGAGAAAAATATTATAAATCGATAGTATTTTGGATAGTTGTCAAAAGTGATATACTTTCCGAAATATAGGACTTTGAAATATTAGGACTAATAAGACTATATTCTTAATACTTTGAAAAGTTTTGTTCGGTCGGTATAAACCGCGTCTTAGTTTTATAGCAATATCCTTCAAACACTTAAAGCTAAATTTATCAAAATAAATAACTTACATTGAAGTCTGCACAGGATACTCTTGTTGGCAAAAAAGGGTTGTCTACGTAAGCGGCAACCAGCTGTGCATCTTGTTGGGCTGTGGTGGCTCTCTCATACAGTGCTCTGTGATGAGCCTGAATCGAACCAGCTTCTTCCCATCGCCTCAACCAAAAATATATGGTTGGTCTCTAAAAATACGAAAATAGAATCAATGAGAGTTTTAAGTCTAAAATCGCCTGTAAAAATTAATATAATACAAAATAAAATAATCAATCCGATCTTAATATCTACCTATCTATTATAATATGCAGTCAAAAGTGTTTTATATCACAAGTGTAGATTATCGAAAATAAACCCGATTCACACAAGGTTTATTTATACTTAAAGTAATAAAATAATAGTAAGTAGATATCTATTAGAGCCAGATATACATATTATAAAGCCACGCGCGCTCGATATACCGCGACGAACTATCGAACAATGATCGACCGTGTTCTACCGCGACTTTTGTTTAAAATTTAAACTCGGAACGCGGCTGCCCCGCGTGGCGCGGCGCATCTCAATTGCGTGCGGCTGCCGCGCGAGCCAATGTTCGATAGTTCGCACCGTTGCGTTGGTATCGAAACGCAGCTATTCTAGCTGTCCCCACGATTTTATGGGCCGGCGCCACCTGACGGAGCGCAGCGCAGAGCATTTTTTTCTTCATATTATTATAGACATTACTTTCATTAGAATAATATTGAAAATCAGTTGACACAACAAATGAGCATCGACGCATCGAAGACATCGGAGCAACTACCCGCGAATGTTGTGTCAACTGATTTTGAATGTTATTCTAATAAGAACAATGTTGAAAATAATATGACAAACAAAAATGCTCTGCGTTGCACTCCGTCAGGTGAGAGCCGGCGCAATAGGCAATGAATGAGCAGATCTCTAATTTTAGTGATAAAAAGTATTAGTGATAAAAAGATAAAAAGCTACCTCCCTATTAATTTTCAGGCAAATCGGTTCAGCCGTTCTTGAGTTATAAAATGTGTAACTAACCCGGGTGCCTTTTATGTATAGGTAGGTAGTTAGGTATAGATATAGTATACTGAGGGCAAAAGTTTATTAGTTCGTTTCCTACTAATGTTAGCCTAAAGAGAAACAATAAAACTCCCACCTTAACCTATTCTATGCAAATCAGTAAAATAAACTACTACCTACATTCAGGAATTAAATATTAGATAATTTGTTTACATAATTTTAGGGTTTTTGACTTCAAGAAACAATTCAACTTAAGGTTAATCGACTGTTTTGATAAAAAGGATCTCATAATAATTGGAATATGAATAAATTTTTAAGGCCGCGGACACGAAGTCAGCGTTCGTCGGGGCGGCGACTGCGGCGCGGGTAGCGGCGTGTTTTGTATGGAAATATGGAACTGGCCGCGGACGCCGATTTCGTTACCGCGGCCTTATGGTCGTATTTTTATTTATAAAAGTAATAAACTAAAAAAAATGGTTGTCTGTGTCGGTTTACGGACGATAGTTTGACGTGACAACATCAAACATTAAGGTCATAGCTCATTATATCAACCCGGCACCCACTCCGCACCGCCTCATCTCGTGCGGTTAGTATTCTTTATATGAACTTGTATGGATATGCGCTCACTACATCAACTTTATAACGTCATCGATCCGTTGACGTTATAAAGTTGATGTAGCATATCCAAACAAGTTCATATAAAAAATACTAACCTCACGACTTGAGGCGGTGCGGAGTGGGTGCCGGGTTGATATAATGAGCTATGGCCTTGACTCACAGTAGTTTTATCAACAGATAATACATAGAAGGAGTGGAAGGAACCGAAACAGGGCAGTGACGTCATCTTATTAGTGCATGCAACCCATAGTATCAACTTAACTGTTGCAGATGATTGTAAATTAATTAAAAATGAATGATTACTAAACAATTTAAAAGTTCTGATCAAATTTGAAAATAATTTTAGGTGACATATATAAAACTTCAAATAATTGCACTTTATCCTGAAGTAAATAAGTGTCAAGATGCAAAAATTAAGACGCATCCCGCTTAACCACCACCGCCACAGATTACGTAAATAAAAGCAGCGAAGGCGATGTGGCCTAAGAATATCCGAATGCTTCCGAAATAAAATAGCAGGTTATGATGCTTAAATAAAATGTAGTATTACTTACTATGATAAACTGAAAATTGCAATTTATCCGGATTTCATACAAGATAGATAGTTTTGACAATTATAACATAAAAGCTGCTACTGGACGGATAGCCGTTTCATTACTACCTACATTTTACAAAACGCTTAAAATGCCTCTCGTAAAAAAAACTTACCAAGGGCGAGTCAGACTCACCCACGAAAAAAAAATATCGTTTGTTATGTGTATTAAAAAAGCCCACCTTAAATATCAATTGATTTTAATTTTAGTATTTACTTTAAAAGGCGATATCTACATATATAATAATATAATAGGAGTCGTGTTAGTTACACATTTAATGTCTCAAGAACAGCTGAACCGATTTGTCTGAAAATTGATAGGGAGGTAGCTAAGAACTAGGGGAAGGTAATAAAATACTTTTTATATCCGAATTTTAAAATAAACATTCTGCGCATTTATTGCATCTAAGGCCGAATAAAATTCGAGGGGTCAGCTAGTGTAAATAGTTATTCTGCTAATATTTCAAGTGTTTGGAGGGGTCAGAAATGAGAAGTGTCCGAAAGAGGGAGGGGGACAAAAGGGGGAGAGGTGCTGTCCAGATGCTTTCACCTTCCTTCACCACCACCACCCCCTTTCTTAGATACTGATTTCTAAATCTAACCCGTGAGAGGTTGATCAAGCATTTAGAAACAAGGTGTCGACTTGTGAGAGGGAAAATTCATTTAAAAAAAAAGTCTAAAAATACTCCGTTTAGACCAAAACAAATCTAAACAATCATAGATCTTGAAAAAAAATACGCTTGCAAATCCCTACAGATTCTTTTTGATCAAGCACCCACATTTAGTATAATTCTATTAAGTAGGATAGCAATTAAATACATTCTATTCATAAATTATGCTTCAAAAAAAGAACTTACCTATATTCCCGTTTGTTCTGCAATTTCACTCACACTGTAGTCACTTTCCCTCAAAGTTATAATATTCTGCCACTGAATTTGATTGAGTTGAGACGCCGTTTTTTAAAATCGAATATTCAAACAAAAAAAATGCGTATGCGCCGGCTACGTCATTTTGCTACTAATTATCAAGCAGGTGAATGACAGGACTGAACATGACGCGGGGGGTGCTTGTCATTTACTATTTTAGCCAATCATTTTACACGCATTACGGAAACGTAAAACGATTGGCTAAAATTTTATTTGCGGAATTTTGACCAATGAACAAGGGGTGTGCTTTCTTTCTAGCACGCGTACTTACCGTAGTTATAGTTATGTATACTGTAAAGGATGACGTGCTCTCGAGCGTACATGATCCTTAAAAACGCATTGTTGGAAATTTCCGGTGTTAACATGTGGGAACATGTTGGTTGACAACAATGTGCCGAGTGCATTCTTGAAATGTGATGTTAGTTCGGTCAGCTATAAACACTCGATCGTAGAGTAAAGAAAAACTGGTATGAAGTCTTATAATATCGTAACGTTATGTAACATGATGTTATTTCAAAATAATAGTTTTGCTCAAACATGTTACATTAGACATACCATGCAGTAGGTATTAGAAATAAGGTTAGGTATTTGCTTCAGTGGAGAGATTTGTGGTATTGTTATTGTATGACAGCTGTAAAATATTGCATTCAATTATATCTTTAACACTAATAGTGTAAGTTGAGATCAGCAAGAACTAGTAAAATATTCTTTTTATTAGATTAATAAAAATATCTTTATTTCTCACAAAGATACATTATTTATACTTCAAACAACTTAATACTATAATATGTGTAAAAGCAACCTTATCTCTTCCAAACAACCTTCGTTGACACGTGTAAGGTAAGTACATACATAATATGCCTTCTCCATTGTTTTCTCTACTCCGTACACTTCATGATTGACAGGTTATCGAAATATATAAATAAAGGAAATTGCAAAAAAAAAAAAAATACTTACAGAGCTTTTTAAAATGTTACCTTCTTCATAAAAAAACTTTTTCTTTTAATATATTTTTTCTTATATAAACCTTTTCTTTTAATATATTTATTTACTTTTAAAAATATCATCTTAAATCTTTTTTTAATTTTCTATATTATCATAAGTGCATTTAAAGAAATAAAATGTTAAATAAAAAAACATTAAGAATACACGATAATTTTACTCGTGATTATGAGTTTTCGTTTTTAGTATTAATCTTAGATATTTCTTTAGATTTTAAAGCTAGACATTTCTTAAACATTATTCGAAGGGTGATGGTGCAAGTTACACTGGTAACATTACTTTCCAGCTTCGTTCTCGATATTAGCATTTCACACATGTAGTTTCACACATAGACTCGCCATATCGCACTATATTTTAGAGAATTTATAAAAAAAAGTAGGTAGATTGAAAAAGAAATTCCCTAACCGATCCTCCCTGCCATAGTTTCGTCATTCACAGTTTAGTGCTTCGCTGTATCGCATCTATTCCGATAAAATAATTTTCTTTAACATTTTAAGTTAACTATTGTGTGTATTTATAACGTATAAAAGTGTGTTACGATGCCTAAACGTAAAAGTAATGAAATTGATCATTTAAATAAAAAACTTAGAAAGTTAGAACGTAAAATTATCCGTGTAAGTCGCCGCCATCATGAATCATCGTCGCCGAGTAGCAACGCTTCGCCTTGCAACCGAACGGGTAAGTGCCTGCCTATTGTTACGTAACTAGACCGGTCCGATCTGCCAACTGCTAGACAAGAACCTACCTGCATATTAATGATAAGTGATAAGTGTAAGATGTAACCGTTGCAAATCTTTTTAACCTTTTACTTCTTTTATTTTTAAAATATATTTACCTTCACATTTGTCTATGCCTACATATGTTAGGTACTTTCTTTCTAATAGATACTTAAATGTTTTATTTTCGAGCATTGTTTTAAGTAAATAGGTACTATAACTGCACAGTGTTCTACGCTGTATTTTTATAAAATAAACTTTAGATATTCATTAGTGTATTTGTGGAACAAATTCGGACTGTCCTGTGGGGCTTTCCAATTCCAAATAAAATACACGCTTCTCGGATCTACCTGAAGGGTTTTTCCATAGCTTGTATACCTACCTTTGTACCTCGTGTGTACCTAAGTGCGCTAATTTACCTACTGTTATTCTACTTAAGGGTACGCGTGTTTCTCGTAAGGAGTCTCACACACCCAAACCTTACAAGCACAATGTTGCTTGCAGAGAGCGACTTCGTTGCTGTTGGTCACGATGATTACCCTGAAAATGAGAACGACTTACCAAGCTACACTCGTTATTACGAGGATATCGTAGACTTACCTGATGATTGCGATGCGGGTGCGTCGCCAGCCGCCGCCGCCGCCGCCCCGAACCCCCCGCCGACCTCCGCCGTCGCCGCCGCCGCCGATGTCGTGTCGCCGCCGCCTACTGCCGCGCCTCCACTTGCCACCGAAAGCGCCGCCGCCTCGCTTACCACCACACCGCAGGCTGTACTTACTGTTGATTCTGCTACGATTTCTGGCGCACCACAAACTCTCACCGAGATTGAAGGACAGATACCTGATTTAGACCCGTATATAATGGAAATCCTAGGAGAGGATCCTACGTCCACAAAGGACTATGGCAGCGAGATTCAAAAAGACCTCGCGATACGACTTAATCATATTGCTACCTCTGGTTTGATAAAAGAAACTCGTAAAGAAATCAAGGAAAGGTATTTAGTTCCAGCTAACTGCAAGCTTATAAAAGCACCGACACTGAATCCTGAATTTCGAGCTTCTCTTATTGAGAGTCAAGCGAAACGCGACAAAGGTATCGAGGGGAAGCAGACCATGACAGCTTGTGCACTTTCTTCACTAAGTACAGCAATCACATCGCTTTTGGCGTCAGAATATAAAAATCCTGAACTTTTAAAGATGCTAATGGATACCGCTCGCATCTTAGGAGATATACAACATTCTGACTCAATTTTACGTAGATTTTTTATCCTTTCGACGGTTAAAAAGGAGCTCAAAGATCAATTAGAGAAAACAAAAATAGATGAAACTCTTTTTGGAAGCAATCTACCAGAAACTTTGAAATCTGCTAAAACCATTAGCAAATCAGGTGCAGACTTAAGGTCGAATACTAGCGGTCTCAGATCATTCGCCCCGAAATCCACAGTTCGAACACCGGCTAACAGGTCTTTAAACTACCGAGCTCCCCCGGCGGGTCGCAGGCTGCCGCCGCCGGGGAGTGCGGGCGGCAGGACAGCGCGCACGCCGGCGGCTCCAGCTCCGAGACAGACGACGAGGACGACGACAACGTCGCACAGTGCTTCGAGGACGTCATCGCGTCAGCCCAACCAACGATATCGTCGTTAAACACGGTAAAGCCCGCCGGAAGGCTTACTTATTTCTTCGAACAATGGTCTATGATAACTCAAAACCCTATAATACTTTCATGGATATCTGGATATGAAATCACATTTTCCGGTCCTGTATCACAAACTGTTGTACCTACAGAACCAAAATATTCAAATTCTGAATTTGAATCATATAGGGAATGTATAAACCATCTCTTAACTTTGGGGGCTATCTCACCTTGTGTGCCGTGTGAGGGAGAATTCATATCTAGCATATTCCTTGTACCTAAACCAAACGGCAAAAAACGTTTCATTTTGAATTTAAAACAATTGAATAAATTCATCGTCACTCAACACTTTAAGTTAGAGGATCTAAGAACGGCATTAAAACTTATATCAAAGAACTGTTTTATGTGCACATTAGACTTAAAAGATGCATATTTTTTAGTTAAAATACATGAGAACTCTAAAAAATATCTACGTTTTAAATGGAACGGAAACCTATATGAATTTAACGTTTTGCCATTTGGCCTAAATACAGCTCCCTACGTATTTACGAAGATTCTTAAACCAGTAGCCAAAATGTTAAGATCCAAGGAATATTTATCCACTTTTTATTTAGACGACATATTTCTTGTTGGTCATTCCTACGAACAGTGTTCGAGAAACATTAATGATACAAAATTATTATTAGAATCCTTAGGATTCATTATCAATGTTGATAAAAGTTTATTCATTCCTAAAAAGACTTGCAAATTCTTAGGAAATATTATTGACTCAAGAAAATATGAAGTAAGATTACCTGAAGAGAAAAAAGAAAAGATTAAGAAAGAAATATATACATTTAGAAAATTAAAGCGTTGTAAAATAAAGAGACTTTGCTCGTCTTCTAGGATTATTAACATCTGCATGCCAGGCTGTAGAATACGGCTGGCTGTATACAAAAGATTTAGAAAGATGTAAATTTTTGAGTTTAGGATGTGACGACAATTATGATAAATTTATGACATTACCGGATAGCTTATCCCCTATATTTGACTGGTGGTTACATAATATAGACCACTCTGTAAACAAAATAAAAAGTGATGAATACTCCTTGGAGATATACACAGACGCCTCAACAACGGGTTGGGGTGCAGCCTGTGGAGACGATTCTGCTAGCGGCCCGTGGAACGAATATGAACGATCCTTCCATATCAATTATTTAGAGATACTTGCAGCGTTTTTAGGTCTCAAAGTATTTGCAAAAAGCTACAAAAACTGTCAAATATTATTACGTATTGATAACACGACGGCTATCTCATATATAAATAGGATGGGCGGAGTTCAGTTCCCGCATCTTACAAAGGTTACACAGCAACTATGGCAGTGGTGTGAAGCGCGGCGTATTATAGTACACGCCGATTATATTCGTTCGTCGGACAATGTCATTGCTGATGCAGAATCGAGAAGATTACATCCTGATATTGAATGGGAAATTTCTCAGGATGCTTTTGCTAAAATCACGCGTCACTTTGGTTCCCCTTCTATTGATCTTTTCGCAAGTCGAATTAATCATAAATGTAAAACATATGTTTCTTGGCACAGAGATCCTGATGCTTATGCTGTCAATGCCTTTACTATATCTTGGAGGGATTTATTCTTTTACGCGTTTCCACCAATATCGATAGTCTTAAAAACATTACGTAAGATGACAACGCGACTGGCATAGTCGTTGTACCACAGTGGCCTACACAGCCCTGGTATCCCTTGTTTAAAAGCCTGCTCATTTCAAAACCTCTTATTCTACGATCACGTGATGACTTAATAATTTCTCATTGTAGCAAGCGTGCAGTACACCGCCGCATTACACTGGTTGTCGGGATGTTGTCCGGACGTCGCTCCTGCGCAGAGGAACCCCGCAGGCATCCGTCCCCATAATTTTGGCATCTTTATCGGACAATACTACACTTCTGGACACATCTATTGGCCCACCTTAGAGTTAAGGTTTCGATGGCCCCTACCTAAATATTATTGCTAGATTGAATAAAAACTATTGATGCAGTTTTAAACCTGATACATTTTACCATCTTTTTCGACCATATTGTTTTAAATTTGAATTCAGAATACCACACAACATGGGGCTACGCCTTACAAGTCGGTATGCGCCTTAATAAAGGCAGTTGATTTTTGAATAAAAAAACAAGTTTTATCAAATAAAGGTTAAATTTAATAACGAGTGTTGCCTCCGAGGGCATCTACGACGGCTCTCATACGGTTAGGCATAGAGTTTATCAACCGCTCTATAAAATTTTGAGGGATCATCTCCCATTCCTCTTCTATGGCAGTTTTCAACTCCTGCATTGTCTGGGCAACTGGCTGACGAGCTCTAACACGTCTTTTTAGCTCGTCCCACATGTGCTCAATCGGGTTCATGTCTGGGCTTCTGGCTGGCCACTCCATAACTGTGATGTTCACATCCCGAAGATATTCCCTGACGATGCCGGCTGTATGGGCTCTTGCATTATCATGCATAAAAAGGAAATTTGAGCCCACATTGTCCGCGTATGGCATCACGTGAGGTTCTAAGCACTCACGAATGTACCTTTCAGCATTTAATGTTGGCAGCTGTGGTCCCGAAACAACCTCAAGTTGAGTTTTGCCGCTCGCGGATATACCGCCCCAGACAGTCCATGAGCCACCCCCATACGCAACTCTCTCTTCAAAGCAGCATTGTGCAAATCGCTCTCCCTTACGTCGGTAGACCTTCTTCCTTCCATCATTGCCATGTAAGGTAATTTTAGACTCATCAGAGAAGAGTACACGGCTCCAATGCTGCTGAGTCCAATTTAAATGAGTGCGCGCGAAATGAAGGCGCGCTGTTCGGTGGGCTCGCGTTAGTTTGGGGCCATTAGCTGGCTTGTGTGGTACCATATCACGTTCTTTAAGCCTTCTCCGAACGGTTCGAGCACTCACATTTACTCCGTGGAAGTCGCGAAGTTGATTTTGTATCTCAATGGAGGTAAGGTGACGATTTCTCAAACTAGTCGTCACGATGAATCGATCCTGTCTTTCAGTTGTGACCCGAAATCGTGGCCTTCCTTGGCGACGAACAAAGCCGCCAGTCTCTAGGTACCTCCGATAAACACTTCGGACCGCCGATCGACTTAAATTAAGTCGAGAACTCACATTTCTTTGGCTGTGTCCAGCCTGGATAAGTGCTACAGCTTGGGCGGCGACTTCAGGCGAAGTATCCATAAATTTATTGAGAGAACTTCACCTTAATGTTAAGAATAAGTAATTTTTGTTGACAAAACAAAGAGACAAATCACACTTTCAAGAATAAAATCCAAGTAAATCAATAAAATCAAGTTTTCTCAGTGTTTGATTTTTTGACATCAACGAACAGGCTCCAAATTTACTTTTGTTTCTTTAAATTCTGTGTTCGAAATTCAAAAAAAGACTATTGAATGAAATCATGAATGTGCCAGGTTCAAAACTGCATAAAAACTTTTTGCTCGACCTACTATATTTTTTTAGCTAGGACCAAACGAAACTGAAAATGCAAGGTGGGCCAATAGATGTGTCCAGAAGTAATGTATAAAACAGTATGATACCTGTTTAAAAAAGTGGTTTACTTATTGCCAGGAAAATGTCATTGATCCTTATAGCGCTCAATTATCTGATGCTCTAAGCTTTTTAACGCAACTTTTTTCTACAGGTGCCCAATACGGCACACTTAACAGCTGTCGCTCAGCTTTGTCCTTATTGCTCGGTCAGGATAAAATAAACAGTGATTTGGTACATAGGTTTTTTAAAGGTGTGTTTCGTCTTCGACCAACATTACCTAAATATAATATGACGTGGAACATCGATCAGGTATTGAACTATCTAGCCGAACTGTATCCTAACGAGAGCTTAAATCTTGAAAGTTTAAGTAAAAAGTTAATAACCCTGTTAGCATTAGTTACCGCCCACAGAATGCAGACTTTTTCAAAAATAAAAATTATTAATATTACTGTGTCTCAATCGGGAATCATAATTAAGATCCCCGATCTCATTAAAACTTCACGTATTGGAACACTCCAACCAATACTTTCGTTACCTTTTTTCTCACAGCGAAAAGAAATTTGTCCCGCAAGTACCTTGATTACGTATCTAGATAAAACCAAAGACTTGCGTTGTAATACTCAATCACTGTTCATTTCATTTAGAAGACCTCATAAAGAAACTAGCTCACAAACTTTAGCTAAATGGGTCAAAAGTGCGTTGAAAAGCAGCGGCATAGATACAACAGTGTTTACGGCGCACAGCACCAGACACGCGGCCACTTCCAGGGCGTTCAGATCTGGCGCTAGTTTAGATGTTATAAGGAAGGCCGCCGGTTGGAGTGCAACCTCTGCTACCTTTGCTAGGTATTATAATAGGATTGTAGCTATAGATGATTCCAACGATTTCGCTAGAAACATCTTATCGTAGTAATACGCAATTACTTACCTTTTTCAATGAGATTTCTCTTATGAGACTGTTAAATTAAAATAATAAAAGTATCTAGTTATTTTTTGGTATGGATTAAAATGTTTTTATTATTTATGTTCACAAAGAAGATGTCTTTTGTTCTTTTTTTATGATTTTATGATTCTTACAAAAATTATAGAATTGTCAATAAACAGTTCAGTTTAAATTATCATTGTAGTATCAATCTTTTATCAATTTATTTCACAACTGTCTTTTAAGTTTCTCTAAACATCTACATGTGTGAAATGCTAATATCGAGAACGAAGCTGGAAAGTAATTAATGATTAAACGAACTTACCTGTACGTGAAGTTCAATCATAATTACTTGAAGAGCTTCGTTCGAAGATATTAGCATTCCCGCCCGCCCTAGCAGTTGACTGCGCGCCCTACAGTTGTGAAACATGGAACAGCTCAGCAATACTCCAAACTAAATGACGAAACTATGGCAGGGAGGATCGGTTAGGGAATTTCTTTTTCAATCTACCTACTTTTTTTATAAATTCTCTAAAATATGGTGCGATATGGCGAGTCTATGTGTGAAACTACATGTGTGAAATGCTAATATCTTCGAACGAAGCTCTTCAAGTAATTATGATTGAACTTCACGTACAGGTAAGTTCGTTTAATCATTAAGTATAAAATACTTTCATCAACCAGCTAAACTTAACCCTCGACATGAAGGTAAGCAAATGTTTAAACTAAATAATACCCTGTATTTTAAATGGTGTTAAAACTTTCCTATTGAAAGATGTTTAGGGTTGCATTATTCACGTAGGTACCTACAGAATTACCGCGGTAAACTATCAAAGACATGCGCAATGTAATTCGAGAACTTTGTTTATTAGGAAATTTTGCAAATGTATTAAATTTGATTATTTTCGAATGTGATCAAAAATGTTTGTATGTGTTTGTTAGAAGTGTAAGTGAAAATGGGAGTGAGGGATATATTGACTACCGCGAATTTAAAAGAATAGTTATCTTAATTTTAGAAAACAAAAGAAGGAAGAAGGAGGAAGTTATTGTAAAGGGGCAAGAAAAAATTACATGGATCAAAGAATTGTGTGATAATTGTTGTGTAACGGATATTTCTCAACAAGGATGTCCTAACCTAATTAAGTCTTCATAAAATGTATTGTTCTGATTTAGAATATAATTGTGTTTATCATTTTTAAAGAGTGTGCCCTAAAAAATGTGATTTGTATAAAAAATGGATGTTATCTTTTTCTAATATATTAAATAAACTAGCTTTTACCCGCGACTTCGTCCGCATAAGTTTTTTTGTTTTCTCCCGGCTGTAAGTCCCCCTGCAACAATGTCCCTCTATCGTGTTCCGGTCCTCAACTTCACATCAAAATTTGTTTAAAAGTAACCTAAGCACATAATGGATAGCTCCGAATGTTTCCTTAGTAAATATAAAAATTAAATAATGTAAATCGGTTTAAAATACTACTAACTATACCTACCTGCCAACCCCCGATGTATACAAATCAGATCAATAGTTTTGGCGTAATGTGATTCTAGACAGAGTTTTAATGTTGTAGATAGGTAGCTATGTATACGTTCCTGTGGGAATGAGATATTTTCCCGAAGTAAAAAGTAGTCTGAATTTTGGTACCTTCCTACCCTATAAGTTAAGTAGTGTGATGGAATGTCGCTAAGTTTCGATCCAAGTAAAACTGTTAAATAAAGACAGTTGCATCAAAATGTTATAATAAATTCCATAAATTATGGCGCCTACCTACCCTCTTAGTTAGAAAAGTGATTAAATACATCAAAATCATTTCAGTAGCTATGGCGTCATGCGCTTCTTAACACGATCACGCTAGATTTCCGCGGGAATGAGGTATTTTCCCACCGTAAAAAGTACCCTGTGTCCGTACCTAGGATTCTATCTTTAAATTAACCAAGTCTTATAAAAATCCGTTCAGACGTTAAGGCGTGAATGAGGTAAACTTTTAAAACAAACGATTAAAAATCACTAACTCAATTCAGTTTTCTGCCTACTTCCTACCCCCTAAGTACGATGACGTGATCATTTTGAACTTATATCCGTTTTTAGGTAACCATCTATTACCTTACTAAATTTCATCAAAATCCGTTCAGCCGTTTAGACGTGAAAGAGAAAAAGTCCCAACAAAAACGACTAAAAATCACTAACTCAATTTAGTTATCTACCTACTGCCTACCCCCTAAGAACGATGGCGTGATTATTTATAGCCTATAACCATTTCTAGGTTATCATCTATCACCATACCAAATTTCATCAAAATCCATTCAGCCGTTTAGGCGTGAAAGAGTAACAGATAGACAGATAGACAGATAGACAGACAGACAGACAGAGTTACTTTCGCATTTATAATATTAGTATTGATAGTATTGATAACCATTTCTAGGTTATCATTTATCACCATACCAAATTTCATCAAAATCCATTCAGCCGTTTAGGCGTGAAAGAGTAACAGATAGACAGACAGACAGACAGAGTTACTTTCGCATCTATAATATTAGTATTGATAGTATGGAAGTATGGATTTAGTATTAAGTGCCTAAATAATAGGTCTTTACCTATGAAATTGCCGTTTTACAGTACTGGCCATTTCAATTAAAAATATTTTTTGTTTAGCTAAGAATTCTAATTTCAAATTAATTTCATTTTAAAAATATGGAATTCTTTTTCCAAAAAAAGTCATTTGTTTATTGGTTAGTGTTACATTTTCATTGCATTTCAATCATTTTCGTCAACATGGATACGTTAAAAATTCGAGTAATTATGGAATATGAGTTCCGTCGTGGCAGCAACGCGGCAAAAGCGGCTCGCAACATCAACGACGTGTACGGAGCTAACACTACAAACCAACGAACCACTAGTTATTGGTTTGCTCGTTTCCGTTCTGGAAATTTCGACCTGAAAAATGAACCCCGCGGTCGTCCGAAGACTTTGGTCGATGCAGACGAATTGAAGGCGATCGTGGAAGCTGATGATACTCAATCTACGGCTGAATTAGCAGCAGCTTTCGACGTTAGCATCAAAACAATATTGGTCCATTTGCGTCAAATTGGCAAGGTAAAAAAGCTTGACAAATGGGTGCCCCACGAACTCAATGATCGCCAGCGCCAAGTACGCGTCGAGACGTGCCGTGCATTGCTCAACAGACACACAAATGAAGGAATTTTGAACCGCATTGTCACCTGTGATGAAAAATGGATTCTGTTTGATAACCGTAAGCGCTCAGCAAGTTGGTTGGATCCTGGTTCAGCACCTAAACGAAAACTTACCCCTAAAAAGGTGATGGTTACTGTTTGGTGGTCTAGCACCGGTGTGATTCATCACAGCTTCTTACCAAATGGGGAGAGTATTACTGCAGATGTGTACTGTGAAGAATTGAACACAATGATGGAGAAGCTGGCACGTCTCCGACCAGCATTGGTCAATCGCTCGTCTCCGCTGCTCCTGCACGACAACGCGCGACCTCATACCGCACAAATGACGGTCTCCAAGTTGCAAGAACTGGGGTTGGAAGCTCTCCCTCATCCACCGTACTCACCGGACCTTGCCCCTACAGACTACTACTTTTTCCAGAATTTGGATAACTTCTTGACTGGAAAAAAATTCAATAACCAAGAGGCAGTTCAAAACGCCTTTGAAGAATTTGTTGCCTCTCGTCCAGCTGATTTCTTTAAGAAGGGCATTAATAAACTGTCACTGCGTTGGCAAAGATGCAAGATGGTATGGGTAATTACTTCACTTAATACAAATAAAAATTATATGAAAAAAAAATCGTTTGAATTTTTTCATACAAAACGGCAATTTCATAGGTAAAGACCTAATATAAAGTTTCATGGTTTTATCTTTGAATAATGACGATCTCCCATACTAACTTTCATCCCTTATTACCACCCCCTTAAGCCTTTTTTCGTGACAAAATATAGCCTATGTCCTTTCTCAAGGTCTAGACAACCTCTCTACCAAATTTCATTGAAATCGGTTCAGTAGTTTAGGCGTGAAAGCGTAACAGACAGACAGACAGACAGACAGAGTTACTTTCGCATTTATAATATTAAGTATGGATAAGGGGAACCCTAAAAAGTCTTGATACATTATTTCCAGCATCCTGAACAGGATCAACCATGACTTCACGACGGTAAAAGTTTTGAAAGGTTTTAACAGATTTCCAGTTACCTCTTGATAAAATGTCATCTAACGCAAAGCAATCAATCCAATTACGAGAAGCAACTGCTGATCGTACACTACCTGGAGTAGCAGTTATACCAGCTTCTTTTAATCATAGACTTTATCCAACCAGCAATGACGGTACGTGAAGCAGGTCTTGAATTTCCTCTAATAGTTAGAAATACATTTTGAGATTTGGAAGCTATGCGTCGTTCTTCTAGTACAGAAATAGTTTTGTTTATCCAGAAAATTGGATCCGTATTCTTACATTCGGTATTTTTCAGAAGCTTCCAGCCAGATTGCCTGTGATTTGCACAGTCAGTTTTTGAACCAAATCTAGGCCAAAAAATAATAGAGTCAATTGAATGTACGCAATGTTCTGGATCAACAGAAAGTAAAGTTAAGTCGTGAATACGTCTGCCAGAACAAAGTATCAATAAGGTCGCAGTATGTCTTGATACTTGAAATAAATTATTTAAATCAACAGTACTTTCAGCAAGAAAAGTAATTAATTTATTTACATCCCAAACAGGTGGTTTGGGATTCTTAGGATTTTTCAATGAAATTGATTTTAAAACATGCTTAACAAAAACGTGAGAACTTAAAGTTCCACATAACTGAGGGTTACACTACACAGTGTTAAGAACCACCAGAACGCAGTACGAGAATCATCTTCCTCCCGCACCGCAGCCTATCCCCTCATCGGCCCGGCAAACGGATTTTATTCACTCACTCGATTCGACTGACTGGTTCGACACTAATATTATAACTTGTTGTAATTATTTTCAATTTTCATTAAAAGTATTGCATGTTAATAAACAATTTCATTGAAGAAGACCCAAGATCCCCAACATAGTTGGTCCTTTCTCGACGGACAGCGCCTACGGACAGTCGCAAGACCTAACGCAAGACCTAATACCTACTTCGATACCTACATCAAAACCTGGATTTATCGGTGCTTCAGTTACATTTAAGTGAATTGTGTATAAGTGTCATCGATCAGAACAAGTGTGTGATACTAGAATAAAGGCAAGTGGTCTGAGCTAGTCTCATCGAGAAGGTTAGTCCTAGATCGTAATTTCTTTCTTATTGAAGTATAACCCGTTTATAGGTTCTCAAGACACCAATCTGTGTTTATAACTACCTAGATTTATCCTAAATTTGAGATATTTCTTGTAAAAGTGCATATTTTAAACGTTTTTGTGCAATATTCCACGTGTTTCGCGAATGTGTTACCTAACCATTTTAGTAGGTCCCCGAGCGCGTTCGTACAAAACGTTAACTGGGGTCTAAGCATAGTGGCCGGTTATCGTTAAGCCAGCCAGCGTAAATAGGTCGCCGGTTGAACGGCTATCAGCTGGCTTACGGAAATCTAGTTAACTGGTAAACGTAAACAAAGAATCTAGCGGTGAATAATTATTATTTTAGTTGTTGCTTTTGGATTATTGTAGATAATTGATTTTCGTCAATTTCTATGTTTATTTGCAATTATAATTGAATATTTATAAAATAATAATAATTTTTAATAAATCTAATTGAATGTTTGCATTAGTTTAAAGCTTAAGTTAAACTAATAGTCAAATATAATACTAGGTATTTAATGATTAAATTGTATAAATAAAATATATTTACAATTAAAATAGGTAATTTAATTTAATTTCTCTGTTTTCTCTTGAAAACAGTTAGAACTTTATCATTTTATTGGTGACTAGCTTTTACCCGCGACTTCGTCTGCATAAGTTTTTTTGTTTTCTCCCGGCTGTAAGTCCCCCTGCAACAATGTCCCTCTATCGTGTTCCGGTCCTCAACTTCACATCAAAATTTGTTCAAAAGCAACCTAAGCACATAATGGATAGCTCCGAATGTTTCCTTAGTAAATATAAAAAGTAAATAATGTAAATCGGTTTAAAATACTACTAACTATACCTACCTGCCAACCCCCGATGTATACAAATCAGATCAATAGTTTTGGCGTAATGTGATTCTAGACAGAGTTTTAATGTTGTAGATAGGTAGCTATTTATACGTTCCTGTGGGAATGAGATATTTTCCCGAAGTAAAAAGTAGTCTGAATTTTGGTACCTTCCTACCCTATAAGTTAAGTAGTGTGATGGAATGTCGCTAAGTTTCGATCCAAGTAAAACTGTTAATAAATAAAGACAGTTGCATCAAAATTTTATCATAAATTCCATAAATTATGGCGCCTACCTACCCTCTAAGTTAGAAAAGTGATTAAATACTAACTTGAAGTCTTAGTAACACTCAGTTTAAAAAAAAACATCAAAATCATTTCAGTAGCTATGGCGTCATGCGCTTCTTAACACGATCACGCTAGATTTCCGCGGGAATGAGGTATTTTCCCGCCGTAAAAAGTAGCCTGTGTTCGTGCCTAGGATTCTATCTTTAAATTAACCAAGTCTTATAAAAATCCGTTCAGACGTTAAGGCGTGAATGAGGTAAACTTTTAAAACAAACGATTAAAAATCACTAACTCAATTCAGTTTTCTGCCTACTTCCTACCCCCTAAGTACGATGACGTGATTATTTTGATCTTATATCCGTTTTTAATTACCTTACTAAATTTCATCAAAATCCGTTCAGCCGTTTAGGCATGATAGAGCAAAACTCCCAGCAAAAACCATAAAAAAATCACTAACTCAATTCAGTTTTCTGCCTACTTCCTACCCCCTAAGTACGATGACGTGATCATTTTGATCATAAATCCGTTTTTAGGTAACCATCTATTACCTTACTAAATTTCATCAAAATCCGTTCAGCCGTTTAGACGTGAAAGAGCAAAAGTCCCAACAAAAACGACTAAAAATCACTAACTCAATTTAGTTATCTACCTACTGCCTACCCCCTAAGAACGATGGCGTGATTATTTGCCTATGACCATTTCTAGGTTATCATCTATCACCATACCAAATTTCATCAAAATCCGTTCAGCCGTTTAGGCGTGAAAGAGTAACAGACAGACAGACAGGCAGAGTTACTTTCGCATTTATAATATTACTAGCTTTTACCCGCGACTTCGTCCGCATAAGTTTTTTTGTTTTCTCCCGGCTGTAAGTCCCCCTGCAACAATGTCCCTCTGTCGTGTTCCGGTCCTCAACTTCACATCAAAATTTGTTCAAAAGCAACCTAAGCACATAATGGATAGCTCCGAATGTTTCCTTAGTAAATATAAAAAGTAAATAATGTAAATCGGTTTAAAATACTACTAACTATACCTACCTGCCAACCCCCGATGTATACAAATCAGATCAATAGTTTTGGCGTAATTTGATTCTAGACAGAGTTTTAATGTTGTAGATAGGTAGCTATTTATACGTTCCTGTGGGAATGAGATATTTTCCCGAAGTAAAAAGTAGTCTGAATTTTGGTACCTTCCTACCCTATAAGTTAAGTAGTGTGATGGAATGTCGCTAAGTTTCGATCCAAGTAAAACTGTTAAATAAAGACAGTTGCATCAAAATTTTATCATAAATTTCATAAATTATGGCGCCTACCTACCCTCTAAGTTAGAAAAGTGATTAAATACTAACTTGAAGTCTTAGTAACACTCAGTTTAAAAAAAAAACATCAAAATCATTTCAGTAGCTATGGCGTCATGCGCTTCTTAACACGATCACGCTAGATTTCCGCGGGAAGGAGGTATTTTCCCGCCGTAAAAAGTAACCTGTGTTCGTGCCTAGGATTCTATCTTTAAATTAACCAAGTCTTATAAAAATCCGTTCAGACGTTAAGGCGTGAATGAGGTAAACTTTTAAAACAAACGATTAAAAATCACTAACTCAATTCAGTTTTCTGCCTACTTCCTACCTCCTAAGTACGATGACGTGATTATTTTGATCTTATATCCGTTTTTAATTACCTTACTAAATTTCATCAAAATCCGTTCAGCCGTTTAGGCATGATAGAGCAAAACTCCCAGCAAAAACCATAAAAAAATCACTAACTCAATTCAGTTTTCTGCCTACTTCCTACCCCCTAAGTACGATGACGTGATCATTTTGATCTTATATCCGTTTTTAGGTAACCATCTATTACCTTACTAAATTTCATCAAAATCCGTTCAGCCGTTTAGACGTGAAAGAGCAAAAGTCCCAACAAAAACGACTTAAAATCACTAACTCAATTTAGTTATCTGCCTACTGCCTACCCCCTAAGAACGATGGCGTGATTATTTATAGCCTATGACCATTTCTAGGTTATCATCTATCACCATACCAAATTTCATCAAAATCCGTTCAGCCGTTTAGGCGTGAAAGAGTAACAGACAGACAGAGTTACTTTCGCATTTATAATATATTAATAATAAATAATATAATATATAATATATAGTAAATATAGTAAATATTATAATAGTATATATAGTATATAGTATGGAAGTATGGATTTAGTATTAAGTGCCTCAATATAAAGTTTCATGGTTTTATCTTTGAATAATGACGATCTCCCATACTAACTTTCATCCCTTATTACCACCCCCTTAAGCCTTTTTTCGTGACAAAATATAGCCTATGTCCTTTCTCAAGGTCTAGACAACCTCTCTACCAAATTTCATTGAAATCGGTTCAGTAGTTTAGGCGTGAAAGCGTAACAGACAGACAGACAGACAGACAGACAGACAGACAGACAGACAGACAGACAGACAGAGTTACTTTCGCATTTATAATATTAGTATGGATGAGGAGGTCGCTAAGTATACAGCTAGGGACGACATACTGCAAAGCCTAATAAAAGCTTTAAAAACAAACTGGCAATATTGTAAGTTGGACGAGTTGAGTCAATATTATAAAATTAAAGATTGTTTAAATTTAGAACAAGGTTGTGTAATGTATGGTCATCGAGTCGTTATACCTAAACTATTACAAAATAATGTACTTGGGATTATTCATGAAACACATGAAGGTATAGTTAAGTGCAAAAACTTAGCACGTAACTATGTATATTGGCCGGGAATAGACAGAGACATTGAGCGAGTATGCAGTGCATGCGAAACATTGAGGTATTAATGTACTACGTACATAGAGACGCCATGTTATACAAAAAACATGCACCATTTTGATGAAGTCACATTTAAAAGCAGCTGCAGCGCTGTAAACCGTCTAATCATATTAAATAAACACGCAGCGCTAGATCGCTGCTAGGACGTAGAATACTCGCGACTAAAAGGTCGGAAGCGCCGTCATTTTCATGGCGCTTAGGCGTTTCGTTCATCGTACTGTGACAACCGCGTGACATCTTCATTCAGCTATAGACTAATTCTACAGATTACAGAACGGACATTCCATTGCATTTTACCTACCTAATGAGCTGCAATGAGTATGTACGTTTTGTATTTATTTATTACTAGCTTTTACCCGCGACTTCGTCCGCATAAGTTTTTTTGTTTTCTCCCGGCTGTAAGTCCCCCTGCAACAATGTCCCTCTATCGTGTTCCGGTCCTCAACTTCACATCAAAATTTGTTCAAAAGCAACCTAAGCACATAATGGATAGCTCCGAATGTTTCCTTAGTAAATATAAAAAGTAAATAATGTAAATCGGTTTAAAATACTACTAACTATACCTACCTGCCAACCCCCGATGTATACAAATCAGATCAATAGTTTTGGCGTAATGTAATTCTAGACAGAGTTTTAATGTTGTAGATAGCTATGTATACGTTCCTGTGGAAATGAGATATTTTCCCGAAGTAAAAAGTAGTCTGAATTTTGGTACCTTCCTACCCTATAAGTTAAGTAGTGTGATGGAATGTCGCTAAGTTTCGATCCAAGTAAAACTGTTAAATAAAGACAGTTGCATCAAAATTTTATCATAAATTCCATAAATTATGGCGCCTACCTACCCTCTAAGTTAGAAAAGTGATTAAATACTAACTTGAAGTCTTAGTAACACTCAGTTTAAAAAAAAAAACATCAAAATCATTTCAGTAGCTATGGCGTCATGCGCTTCTTAACACGATCACGCTAGATTTCCGCGGGAATGAGGTATTTTCCCGCCGTAAAAAGTAGCCTGTGCCCGTGCCTAGGATTCTATCTTTAAATTAACCAAGTCTTATAAAAATCTGTTCAGACGTTAAGACGTGAATGAGGTAAACTTTTAAAACAAACGATTAAAAATCACTAATTCAATTCAGTTTTCTGCCTACTTCCTACCCCCTAAGTACGATGACGTGATCATTTTGATCTTATATCCGTTTTTAGGTAACCATCTATTACCTCCCTAAATTTCATCAAAATCCGTTCAGCCGTTTAGGCATGATAGAGCAAAACTCCCAGCAAAACCATAAAAAAATCACTAACTCAATTCAGTTTTCTGCCTACTTCCTACCCCCTAAGTACGATGACGTGATCATTTTGATCTTATATCCGTTTTTAGGTAACCATCTATTACCTTACTAAATTTCATCAAAATCCGTTCAGCCGTTTAGACGTGAAAGAGAAAAAGTCCCAACAAAAACGACTAAAAATCACTAACTCAATTTAGTTATCTACCTACTGCCTACCCCCTAAGAACGATGGCGTGATTATTTATAGCCTATGACCATTTCTAGGTTATCATCTATCACCATACCAAATTTCATCAAAATCCGTTCAGCCGTTTAGGCGTGAAAGAGTAACAGACAGACAGACAGACAGAGTTACTTTCGCATTTATCCATACTTAATATTATAAATGCGAAAGTAACTCTGTCTGTCTGTCTGTCTGTCTGTTACGCTTTCACGCCTAAACTACTGAACCGATTTCAATGAAATTTGGTAGAGAGGTTGTCTAGACCTTGAGAAAGGACATAGGCTATATTTTGTCACGAAAAAAGGCTTAAGGGGGTGGTAATAAGGGATGAAAGTTAGTATGGGAGATCGTCATTATTCAAAGATAAAACCATGAAACTTTATATTAGGTCTTTACCTATGAAATTGCCGTTTTGTATGAAAAAATTCAAACGATTTTTTTTTCATATAATTTTTATTTGTATTAAGTGAAGTAATTACCCATACCATCTTGCATCTTTGCCAACGCAGTGACAGTTTATTAATGCCCTTCTTAAAGAAATCAGCTGGACGAGAGGCAACAAATTCTTCAAAGGCGTTTTGAACTGCCTCTTGGTTATTGAATTTTTTTCCAGTCAAGAAGTTATCCAAATTCTGGAAAAAGTAGTAGTCTGTAGGGGCAAGGTCCGGTGAGTACGGTGGATGAGGGAGAGCTTCCAACCCCAGTTCTTGCAACTTGGAGACCGTCATTTGTGCGGTATGAGGTCGCGCGTTGTCGTGCAGGAGCAGCGGAGACGAGCGATTGACCAATGCTGGTCGGAGACGTGCCAGCTTCTCCATCATTGTGTTCAATTCTTCACAGTACACATCTGCAGTAATACTCTCCCCATTTGGTAAGAAGCTGTGATGAATCACACCGGTGCTAGACCACCAAACAGTAACCATCACCTTTTTAGGGGTAAGTTTTCGTTTAGGTGCTGAACCAGGATCCAACCAACTTGCTGAGCGCTTACGGTTATCAAACAGAATCCATTTTTCATCACAGGTGACAATGCGGTTCAAAATTCCTTCATTTGTGTGTCTGTTGAGCAATGCACGGCACGTCTCGACGCGTACTTGGCGCTGGCGATCATTGAGTTCGTGGGGCACCCATTTGTCAAGCTTTTTTACCTTGCCAATTTGACGCAAATGGACCAATATTGTTTTGATGCTAACGTCGAAAGCTGCTGCTAATTCAGCCGTAGATTGAGTATCATCAGCTTCCACGATCGCCTTCAATTCGTCTGCATCGACCAAAGTCTTCGGACGACCGCGGGGTTCATTTTTCAGGTCGAAATTTCCAGAACGGAAACGAGCAAACCAATAACTAGTGGTTCGTTGGTTTGTAGTGTTAGCTCCGTACACGTCGTTGATGTTGCGAGCCGCTTTTGCCGCGTTGCTGCCACGACGGAACTCATATTCCATAATTACTCGAATTTTTAACGTATCCATGTTGACGAAAATGATTGAAATGCAATGAAAATGTAACACTAACCAATAAACAAATGACTGTTTTTGGAAAAAGAATTCCATATTTTTAAAATGAAATTAATTTGAAATTAGAATTCTTAGCTAAACAAAAAATATTTTTAATTGAAATGGCCAGTACTGTAAAACGGCAATTTCATAGGTAAAGACCTATTATTTAGGCACTTAATACTAAATCCATACTTCCATACTATCAATACTAATATTATAGATGCGAAAGTAACTCTGTCTGTCTGTCTGTCTATCTGTTACTCTTTCACGCCTAAACGGCTGAATGGATTTTGATGAAATTTGGTATGGTGATAAATGATAACCTAGAAATGGTTATCAATACTATCAATACTAATATTATAAATGCGAAAGTAACTCTGTCTGTCTGTCTGTCTATCTGTCTATCTGTCTATCTGTCTATCTGTCTATCTGTCTGTCTGTCTATCTGTCTATCTGTCTATCTGTTACTCTTTCACGCCTAAACGGCTGAATGGATTTTGATGAAATTTGGTATGGTGATAGATGATAACCTAGAAATGGTTATAGGCTATAAATAATCACGCCATCGTTCTTAGGGGGTAGGCAGTAGGTAGATAACTAAATTGAGTTAGTGATTTTTAGTCGTTTTTGTTGGGACTTTTTCTCTTTCACGTCTAAACGGCTGAACGGATTTTGATGAAATTTAGTAAGGTAATAGATGGTTACCTAAAAACGGATATAAGTTCAAAATGATCACGTCATCGTACTTAGGGGGTAGGAAGTAGGCAGAAAACTGAATTGAGTTAGTGATTTTTAATCGTTTGTTTTAAAAGTTTACCTCATTCACGCCTTAACGTCTGAACGGATTTTTATAAGACTTGGTTAATTTAAAGATAGAATCCTAGGTACGGACACAGGGTACTTTTTACGGTGGGAAAATACCTCATTCCCGCGGAAATCTAGCGTGATCGTGTTAAGAAGCGCATGACGCCATAGCTACTGAAATGATTTTGATGTATTTAATCACTTTTCTAACTAAGAGGGTAGGTAGGCGCCATAATTTATGGAATTTATTATAACATTTTGATGCAACTGTCTTTATTTAACAGTTTTACTTGGATCGAAACTTAGCGACATTCCATCACACTACTTAACTTATAGGGTAGGAAGGTACCAAAATTCAGACTACTTTTTACTTCGGGAAAATATCTCATTCCCACAGGAACGTATACATAGCTACCTATCTACAACATTAAAACTCTGTCTAGAATCACATTACGCCAAAACTATTGATCTGATTTGTATACATCGGGGGTTGGCAGGTAGGTATAGTTAGTAGTATTTTAAACCGATTTACATTATTTAATTTTTATATTTACTAAGGAAACATTCGGAGCTATCCATTATGTGCTTAGGTTACTTTTAAACAAATTTTGATGTGAAGTTGAGGACCGGAACACGATAGAGGGACATTGTTGCAGGGGGACTTACAGCCGGGAGAAAACAAAAAAACTTATGCGGACGAAGTCGCGGGTAAAAGCTAGTAATATTATAATATAAATATTTTAATATATATAAAAATATAATATAAATATATATTGTAAGCAGCTACCCCCACACCGACTGCCCTGAAGTGTTCGAGTGTATATAAAGCGCAGAGAACCGCAGCGCGGATTACTTTTACGCAGGAGCTTTACGGATTCGGACCGGTTACTTAGTTAAGTTGTGCTTCGAGTCACGTGAGCTATTCTTTGTTTAATTAATTCTTTGTTTAAGATTTATTTATTGATTGTGTTTATTTCTTTTTGAATCTTAATGAAGTGTGTGTATTTATTTTTGTTTTTCTCTTGTGATTTGTATTAAAATGTTTAAAATTATGAAATAAAGAAAATTAGGTTGCTACATTGTTATTTTTTTGGATTATAACCACTTCTGAACCTAAAATCAGAAGTGGGATAAAGAACAAATAAAGCCCATAAAGAAAAACCACACGAGAAAGGCAGAACTACCCACAAAAAAAAAAAAAATTGTGTTTGCTTTGAAGTAATTGTAGGTTTGTTTGTTATTTGATCTACACAATGCGTAGTAGATCTCGCAGTCGATCTCGGATGCGTTCGCGGAATAGCTCGCGTGCTCGAGCACCGCGACGGCGACGCATTTCCTCAAGCCGGTCGCGGGACCGTACTCGCGACAGAATTAGGCGATTACTCCGTACTTTGAGGAGCCGTTCTAGCAGTGTTAGTCCGAGCCGTTCACGAAGCATTTCTGGCAGTAGACGGTCGCGTGCATCATATAGATCGCGGAGCAGATCTCGCTCGCGCAGCTATTCACGTGTTAGACGACGAGAGTTTTCTCATGATGCTCGCCGCCGGTCTCATAGACGTAGAAGCCCATCTCGCCGCAATAATTCCTTGCGTCAGCGTGATGGTATACGTAGTCCTTCGTGATACACTCCGCCGCTTTTACCTCAGCGTATCCCGACTAATGTTGTGTCGAGTACACCATGTAACGCACCTCCCAATTCAACTTTGCCACCCGGGAAGGATGCTAGGTTAGGTATTGCAACAAATGATCACAACTCCTCTGTTGTTTCCGCCGCTCAACACTCTGAGGCATCTACTCTCGCACAGGCCTTAGTCGAAGCTATTAAAGCGGCGCAGCCTGTTAGGTCTAATCAGTACTATGTATCTAATTTTGACCCTACGATTAATAATATTGACGCATGGTGTGACGAAGTAGACCGCGCCAAGAGCATGAACGGTTGGTCGGATTATGAATGCTTGTCTCGAGTTGCGTTGTGCCTCAAAGGTGATGCCAAAGTATGGTTGTCCGAATGGGTAACAAATGACCGTACGTGGTCGAGTTTCAAAAAAGAATTTAAACCATTGTGCCCTAGTAAACTCGATTTTGCGAACATCTTATTCGAAGCGATGAAAACGACCTCTGATCAATACACTACGTATGCGGAATATGCCCGACGTACGTTATTGCGTTTGAAGGTGGTGCAAGGTCTGAGCGATGAACTGAGGACGCTCATAGTTATCCGCGGCATTGATAGTCCACAAGTGCGGGCAGCGGCTGCTAACGCAGCTCTTAACCCAGAGTCAATAGTTTAATTTTTATCTATCTACACCAAACCCAGTAAGGCTAAACAAAATGCGCGTGCTCAAGTTCCATCGAAGAAAAATGATAGCAACGATAAGTCCGATCATTCAACACGTAAATGTTTTAATTGCAATCAAAAGGGGCACCTAAGTCGTGACTTTCCTAACAAATCCAAGCCCTCCTCGGATTCTGCATCTGCCTCGAAGCCCAGCTCCAGCGCCAATTGCACTTTTTGCAAAAAACCCGGACACACTGAAGCTACTTGTTTTACCAAGGCGCGTTCAGATGCGCGTAATTCACATAAAGTCAACCTATGTTCAGAACTATCGTCTTACCCTAATAATGACTTTACTACAGCGGTAATTGATGGTGTTCCACTGGATGTCCTCATCGACAGTGGGGCGTTGAACATTTCTCTCATCTCAAGTGAAGTATTAAAACATATCCCTTGTCAGCCTAAGTCTAGACGTTGCGTATTAAAAGGCATTAGTGATAACGAAATAGTATCCACGTCATTCGTGACTGTCACCATTGAATTTCCCGACATCTCAATCGAAGCAGACTTAGTGGTAGTACCGTCTAAGTGCATGAACACACCGGTTATAATCGGTACGGACATACTCAACCGCGACGGAGTTACGTACATTCGAACTAAGGACAGGCAGTACCTTACTCATTCTTCAGAGGTATCCGTCAACACTAGTGCTGCTGTTGTTAACATGTGTGAACAAATTGAAATTAACACCCCACTTCAAGGTAGCGAACGCGAAGCATTAATGAAAGTCGTTGACGAGTTTTCGGAATTCCTCATATCAGGTACAGCAGCTACAACCGTTCTAACTGGTGAAATGGAGATTAAGCTCACCAGTTCGGTCCCGGTTCTGTACAGGCCCTACAAGCTCTCTTACCAAGAGAAGCTTAAGGTCCGCGAAATCACGAGGGACTTACTGAATAAGGGTGTGATCCGGAAGTCTCAATCGGAGTATGCGAGCCCGATTATACTCGTCAAGAAGCGTGATGGATCGGATAGACTCTGCGTAGATTTTAGGGCCTTGAACCGGATCACTGTAAAGGATAGGTATCCTCTCCCTCTAATCGATGACCATATCGACCGGCTTGGCAGTCACCAGTATTTCACCAGCCTCGACATGGCCACCGGATTTCATCAAATCCCAATAAAAGAGGAGTGTATCCATCTCGCCGGTTTTGTCACTCCGGAGGAGCACTTTGAGTACATCAGGATGCCATTCGGTTTAGCCAATTCTCCGATCGTGTACCAGAGGATAATAAATAACACTCTTCGAGAATTGATAGATGGTGGTAATGTGCTGGTTTACGTCGACGATGTGCTCCTTCTCAGTGACACCGTTTCCGAGGGGATCGACCTGCTGCGTAAGACCTTGCAGACACTCACTACTGCCGGTTTTTCAATAAATCTGCGAAAATGCACGTTTCTCACAAACGAAGTTGAGTACCTGGGACGGGTCATTAGTGGTGGTCAGGTCAGACCGAGCCCTCGAAAAGTGGATGCACTAGTTAACTCGTCTCCCCCTGAAAATGTCAAGCAGGTTCGCCAATTTCTTGGCCTGGCGGGCTATTTCCGTCGCTACATAAAAGATTACGCTACCAAGACAGCTTGCATATCACAATTGACGAAAAAGGGCGTTGAGTTTAAGTGGGGACCCGAGCAGGAAGAGGTACGTCAAAGTATTATCGGTCACTTGACTAGCGCACCCGTCCTCGCTATATTCGATCCTAAGCTTACTACAGAGGTTCATACAGACGCGAGCAGTGTCGGTTATGGTGCGGTTCTTCTACAATCTCACGCAGATGGCAAGAAGCGAGTCGTTGCCTATTTCAGTAAGGTAACTCAGGGCGCAGAAGGAAAGTATCATTCCTACGAACTCGAAACGCTCGCAGTAGTAAAAGCACTGCAGCATTTCAGGCAGTATCTTGTGGGAATAAGATTTGTGGTCGTAACTGACTGTAACGCCTTGAAATCCACTGAACGCAAGAAGGACCTTCTGCCCCGTGTCGCTAGATGGTGGATCTACCTCCAAGATTTCGACTTCGCCATAGAATATCGCAAAGGTACTATGATGTCGCACGCCGACTATTTGAGTCGAAACCCACCAGCTCAAGTAAATCAAATCTCGCGACCCCGTACTTGGGCCCAAATTGCCCAAGCTGCCGACAATGAAACGCAGGACCTCATGCAAAAGCTTCGAGAGGGAAATTTAGATGCGAGACGTTACGTTGTTCAGAGCGATACACTGTATTATCGCTACACTGCCGTCGGTCAAGAACCGAGACTTCTCTGCTTCATTCCTAAAGGACACAGGCTGAGCTTACTCAGGGTGTTCCACGATGAACATGACCACATTGGGTCTGATAAAACGTTGGACCTTATTTTGAAACACTTCTGGTTTCCTGGGCTCAGACAGTTCGTCCAGAAATACATCGCACACTGTCTCATTTGCATCACCAAGAAACGCGTCCCTCGGGCGCCGCTTCAGAACATCACCTCATGGGAAAAGCCAGGGGAACCGTTCAACACCGTGCACGTGGACGCTCTGGGACCTCTGCCTGAATCTGAGGGAAACAAGTACGTACTAATACTGGTTGACGCCTTCACCAAGTTTACGATGCTGTACCCAATATGCCGACAAGACGTGACAGAACTCAAGCGAGCAGTCACTCAAGCAGTGTCACTATTTGGCGTTCCTAAACTGATGGTCACCGATAAGGGGCGGATGTTTGAAGCAAACGACTTCGTTACATGGATCAACGACCTTGGCTGCGAGCTTCATTATATAACGCCGGAGATGCACCATGCGAATGGTCAGGTCGAGAGATATGTGAGAACAGTACTCAACATGATCCGCATAGAGGTAAATCACAAAGGTGCATTGTGGTCAGAGGTATTGTGGAAGCTCCAACTGGTCCTAAATATCACCAAACAGAAGACTACTCAAACTTCTGCGCTCAACCTTCTCATTGGGACCGAGGCAACAACGCCTGTTATTCGAGCGCTGATTCGGGACGTGGCAGTTGACGATTCAAGACCCAATAGGGAGGCCTTGCGAGAAATTACGAGAGACAGAACTCGACAACTCTTACGCCAGAACCAGGCCAGTCAAGACGCTTACGCCAACCAGAACAGACGACCGCCTCGAAAATTCCAACTAAATGACTTTGTTTTTGTCATAAAATATTCTCAATCAACAGGGAAGTTGGATTCAGGAATGCGTGGGCCATATAAAGTGGTTAAGATTTTACCGAGTGGTCGGTATGAACTGAAGCTGCTCAGCGGGGGGTATGGCAAAACTACGCAAGCCTCGGCGCAATACATGGTGCCGTGGCGTGGCGAGTGGTGCCCCGAGACCTGTGCTGCATTTTTCAACCGTGAGTAACTTATTGAGATTAAAACACACCATTGCGTTGTCTTGTTTGTCGCTATTTCAAAACATATGTAAAGATAACAAAAAAAAAAAAAACAGGGCAGCTATATGGTTGTGTTTGAAGTTGCTTGAAGTTCTTATACCCGCACGTCGGGCAACCTGTGGCAAACGTGCCGTGCAGGATAGCCCACCTAGCGTTGGCGCGCTAAGGTGAAGACAGACAAGCACAACGTGCCTTTCTGTAGTCCGTTTCTGTGAGTAATCACATCGTCGGACGACCCGTGGCAAACGTGCCTGGAACGGGTGGGCGCGTGTTGCGTGCCATGTTGTAGGTGGAAACATGACACTGGCTAGACTGCCGGCATGGTTGGCTCCACCGAGGCACAATCAGCTACTAAAGGACAGGGTAAAAGGGCCCTGTTGTTTACTTACCAATAAGACGTCTCGATAGGCGGTGCTGCGTGTAAGAGAGTATACCAGTCCTAATAAATGATCAAGTATGAATTAAATGAAAGGTTGCGATGAATGATGAATTTGAGAGATGATGTTTGCTAATTGCGTATTTTCATAAAGGACTAAAGTAAGCCTAATTTCCAGATGACGAGGAAGATGACTCTGAAACAGGTTCATCTACGCAGTCTCCAGTGGCATTATCTATGCCCTCGCTGGACCCCGAACCCGAAGCTGGACCATCAACAGCCTAGGAAAATGGTCGAGGACGACCATCAATCAGGAGAGGCCGTGTAAGCAGCTACCCCCACACCGACTACCCTGAAGTGTTCGAGTGTATATAAAGCGCAGAGAACCGCAGCGCGGATTACTTTTACGCAGGAGCTTTACGGATTCGGACCGGTTACTTAGTTAAGTTGTGCTTCGAGTCACGTGAGCTATTCTTTGTTTAATTAATTCTTTGTTTAAGATTTATTTATTGATTGTGTTTATTTCTTTTTGAATCTTAATGAAGTGTGTGTACTTATTTTTGTTTTTCTCGTGTGATTTGTATTAAAATGTTTAAAATTATGAAATAAAGAAAATTAGGTTGCTACATTGTTATTTTTTTAATTATAATCCACTTCTGAACCTAGAAATATATATATATATATATATATACAGGGTGTAACGGAAAGGGTTTATAATCTCGAAAGGGGGTAACTCTGGAAGGGGAAACAAAGCATATTCCAAAATATCAGCTCTCTAAGTCCATCCTACGATTTTTAAAACGCATTTGAATTGCAGACTTCTGCAACACATTGCCTGATATTGCCCATCACTATTGAGCAATCAGCTGTTAGGGTGATTGACCGCTGTCCCCACCGCTTTTACACCTATCTGTACGCCTGGCATGTCAAAGTGGGTTCCGCATATGTAATTTTTCGTTTGTAAATAAAATGCCTTTTTTACATGTTTTTTGTAACATGATTTTTTTATTTTCATAAAAGGAAAATTAAATAAAGAACATAAAACGCGTAAAACGTAACACATTCGTACGCGCGACGTAGTAAGTACCTACTACGCTCTGTACGTACGCCTTACGCAGAGCTGCTGGCTGGCCCTAATTAAAACTAACATTCCTTTTAAATTAAATCACTTGAAGGTAAGTCTTTCGATTTCTCGTTTACATTCCTAGGTTTTTTTTTCTAAGTAAAAAAAATCGGTTGGTTTTTATTTTAAAGTTTTTTTTTCTTGCTCAAAACTGACCAATTGAAAACAAAAAATCTTATTATCGGAGTGGTTTAGTGTTTCCACGCTACCAGGAAACGACGAATATGAAGAAGTTCAGACCGATAATTAGAAACCATTTTACAAAGGAACTCTAACCACCACTCGCGCTGAAAATTTGAACCAATAAGGATCAAGAAGATCGATAATTCGATAACGAAAGGACCAATGACATTATGTTGGGGCGTGACCAGGACTGGCGCAGGGCGGCGGGAGAGCGTTCGGAAAAGTTCGTATGGGTTCGGTCGGCGGTCGGCTCATTAATTTTCCTTCATTCAGTCGCTCTCAATTCGTTGTCGCGTGTGCACTTGTGCTATCGTATCTAATTGTGTAGTGAATACCTTTTGCTTTCGCCCGCTGAATCGACCGCTGCGGTCCCCAGACTTGACCCCGCTGGACTTCTTTTTATGGGGGCACATAAAGAATATTGTTTATGCCGTGGAGTGCTCTACTAGTGAGCAAATGGAGCAGCGCATAAGAGATGCGTTTAGTACTGTGACGCCGGAGATGCTAAGAAACACTAGAGCCTCTACCTACAGGCGAGCTGGTTTGTGCATCCAGCAGGGAGGACGCCATTTCGAACCATTTCTGTAAATGTAAGTAAAGTTTTATTTATTTATTTATTTATTTATTGAGGTAACCAACTGCTTAGTATTTTTTACATTTCAACTTAAAACTAATATAGGTATAGATGTAAGCTATTAACAGGTTACCCTAGATACATAGTACATACAGTTTATGCGGCGTATACTTCAAGAGCATTGACTGTTGCATTCTTTAACATTACTATTCTTATATTTTAGTTAAAAGATATGTTAGGATGTATGTGTTGTGTGTGTGTGTGTGTGTTTGTGTGAGTGAGTGTGTGTGTGTTGTATATTCTGTGTTCTGTAGACCCTACGACAGACATCTTGGGATCGACTGGTTACAGTCACGACTAGGAAACCAGTCATCTACAGGGGAACAGTTGATATTATCAACTCATATGATATTATCAATCAATTTTACTATGATCGTAATTATCAACTTGATAATTACGATCATAGTAATTGTTTGAATTATAAAGGTAGGAAGGTGTTGTTTTAGTTAGATTGATTTATATATTTATGTGTTTTATTATTAGAAAAGGACAAGGCTTTTAACTCAGAACTTTAATTATTTCTTTTTTGTAAGCTTGTTTTTTACAGTGAAATATATCAATATTTGCGAAATCACTGTTATATTGATATTTTAATTTATTTGATTAGCTTCGATACCTACGATGCGTTACGAACAGCTGTTTTCGTAGACACGCACGTCCTGCAGCGCCCGAGCCGCCTTAGGTAGTTACACGCGCCGCGCCGCCGTTATCTTAATAAAATTATTATTTAGGTACCTACTGAAGCATAAAAACACTAATTTATCTTACTTTACGACTTTTATGATGCGATTTACGAACGATTTTCGTAATACGCAAGTCCCACAGTCTCCGAGTCGCGCTTTACGTAAGTACTTAGGTCGCTGTCTTATCTAATGGTACCTACTGCAGCAAAAAAAAACTAATTTATCTTACTTTTGTTTCAGATTTGATACCTATGATGCTTTATGAACAGCTGTTTTCGTAGAGAAGTCCCCCTGCCCCCGTCCCCGCAGCGCACGCGTCGCGCTTTACGTAAGTACTTAGGTCGCTGTCTTATCTAATGGTACCTACTGAAGCAAAAAAATACCTACTAATTTATCTTACTTTTGTTTCAGATTTGATACCTATGATGCGATTTACGAACGATTTTCGTAATATGCGGGTCCCACAGTCTCCGAGTCGCGCTTTACGTAAGTACTTAGGTCGCTTTTTTATTAAATGGTACCTACTGAAGCGTAAAAACACTAATTTATCTTACTTTTGTTTCAGATTTGATACCTACGATGCTTTATGAACAGCTGTTTTCGTAGAGACGTCCCCCTGCCCCCGTCCCCGCAGCGCACGCGTCGCGCTTTACGTAAGTACTTGTACTTAGGTCGCTGTCTTATCTAATGGTACCTACTGAAGCAAAAAAATACTAATTTATCTTACTTTTGTTTCAGATTTGATACCTACGATGCGTTTTACGAACGATTTTCGTAATACGCGGGTCCCACAGTCTCCGAGTCGCGCCCTATGAACTGTTTTCAACGAAGACTTTTTGAACCATTTCTTTAAAAGTAGGTACCTATGTTAGTTTTAATTCAATTTCAAACCTTACCTACCTACTCAGGCATTGTTTTTTTAATAAAATTAACGTGTAAATGGAACCACACATTTTGGATAGGTACTTACCTAACATTTGTAACTACCTACTTAAGTAGGTACCTTTTTTTTTTCGTAATAAAAATTATTTTGTAAATTACTAATTTACTTACTTAGGTACACCTATCTACTTATGCATAATGTCACTCATTTAATTTACTTTTGTTTCAGCTTCGATACCTACAACGCGTTACGAACGTTTTCGAGAGACGTCCGTCCTTGGCCGCGCGCCCGAGCCAAGGCCAAACGCTGCCGCCTCGGTCGGTATCCTTTGATAAAGCCGCCGCTGCCGACCGGCGCGCTTTGAGCGTATGCGCGGCATGGCTTTGTGCAAGGAGAGAGAAGGAAGATGGGCGGGGTTGTCGTATGATGAAGAGAGAAGAAAGACGGGCGGGGCTAGTGATAGTGTACAGTGCCATATGATTAGACGAATGACCTCAATAGTGTTGGGACACGTTTGTTTACATTCTAAAATTAAAATTAATCAAAATTAAAAAAAAAAAGTGTTTATTTTGATATGAAATACGGCTAGGAGACTTCTACATAATATACAGAGTATGCCCTTTTCCGCTTTATAAACCCTTTCCGTTACACCCTGTATATATATATATATATACAGCATATATGTATGGCTGGCATATATATGTATGGCTTGTATGGAAGTATGGATTTAGTATTAAGTGCCTAAATATAAAGTTTCATGGTTTTATCTTTGAATAATGACGATCTCCCATACTAACTTTCATCCCTTATTACCACCCCCTTAAGCCTTTTTTCGCGACAAAATATAGCCTATGTCCTTTCTCAAGGTCTAGACAACCTCTCTACCAAATTTCATTGAAATCGGTTCAGTAGTTTAGGCGTGAAAGCGTAACAAACAGACAGACAGACAGACAGACAGACAGACAGACAGACAGACAGACAGACAGACAGACAGACAGACAGACAGACAGACAGACAGACAGACAGACAGACAGACAGACAGACAGACAGACAGACAGACAGACAGACAGACAGACAGACAGACAGACAGACAGACAGACAGACAGACAGACAGACAGACAGACAGACAGACAGACAGACAGACAGACAGACAGACAGACAGACAGACAGACAGACAGACAGACAGACAGACAGACAGACAGACAGACAGACAGACAGACAGACAGACAGACAGACAGACAGACAGACAGACAGACAGACAGACAGACAGACAGACAGACAGACAGACAGACAGACAGACAGACAGACAGACAGACAGACAGACAGACAGACAGACAGACAGACAGACAGACAGACAGACAGACAGACAGACAGACAGACAGACAGACAGACAGACAGACAGACAGACAGACAGACAGACAGACAGACAGACAGACAGACAGACAGACAGACAGACAGACAGACAGACAGACAGACAGACAGACAGACAGACAGACAGACAGACAGACAGACAGACAGACAGACAGACAGACAGACAGACAGACAGACAGACAGACAGACAGACAGACAGACAGACAGACAGACAGACAGACAGACAGACAGACAGACAGACAGACAGACAGACAGACAGACAGACAGACAGACAGACAGACAGACAGACAGACAGACAGACAGACAGACAGACAGACAGACAGACAGACAGACAGACAGACAGA
Source organism: Anarsia innoxiella (assembly GCA_947563765.1). Classification (NCBI taxonomy): domain Eukaryota; kingdom Metazoa; phylum Arthropoda; class Insecta; order Lepidoptera; family Gelechiidae; genus Anarsia; species Anarsia innoxiella. The sequence goes on along the minus strand of OX387391.1, from coordinate 13,269,071 downwards.
CAGACAGACAGACAGACAGACAGACAGACAGACAGACAGACAGACAGACAGACAGACAGACAGACAGACAGACAGACAGACAGACAGACAGACAGACAGACAGACAGACAGACAGACAGACAGACAGACAGACAGACAGACAGACAGACAGACAGACAGACAGACAGACAGACAGACAGACAGACAGACAGACAGACAGACAGACAGACAGACAGACAGACAGACAGACAGACAGACAGACAGACAGACAGACAGACAGACAGACAGACAGACAGACAGACAGACAGACAGACAGACAGACAGACAGACAGACAGACAGACAGACAGACAGACAGACAGACAGACAGACAGACAGACAGACAGACAGACAGACAGACAGACAGACAGACAGACAGACAGACAGACAGACAGACAGACAGACAGACAGACAGACAGAGTTACTTTCGCATTTATAATATTAGTATGGATAGTATGGATTCATAAATTTGTTTTCATTACAAGATATAGTTATTAACTTTAAGTTTAATCGTAGTGTGTGGCCATTATATTACATTAAAGGATAAATAGAAGGTTTATAAATATACAATCCATATAAATTACATAATATCGTTATCAGCCCATATATGTCCCCACCGAGGGGCACGAGCCTACTCTCATACAGAGTGTGATTAGGCCGTAATCCACCACGCTGGCCAAGTGCGGGTTGGCGGATTTCACATACACCTTAGAATTTCTTCTTTGGTGTATGCAGGTTTCCTCACGATGTTTTCCTTCACCGTTAGCAAGTGGTAATCGAATAAATTGATCCGTACATGAGAAATAAACTCAGAGGTACGGGCCCCCGCCAGGATTCGAACTCACGCCCTCAGAATTCGAGGCAAGCGTTCTACCAACTGGGCTACCACCGCTTCTTCTTCCGCTTTAAATTACATAATATAAATATTAATAATAAAATGTCTAAACTAAATGACTTAATAAGACAGAGAGGGACTTTGAAATGTCGTCTCACGAATTTTGAAAAATATATACCGGGTTATACGGGAGTTACTACATGTATTGAAGTCCAATCAATTGAAATCAAACTCCGCGTAGATAAAATGAACGATGTTTTCATGGAGTTCGATGAAGTTCAGCGAGCAATCGAGGCTAGTGTAGATGATGATGATGAATCTTTACAGGAAATTCAACGGTCAGAATTCGAAACACAGTATTACCGCAGCGTTGCTCGAGCTGAGGAGTTGTATCGCTCCTATAAGATAATTAAGCCGTCTAAAAAGTCTAGTTCATCATCATCATCATCGAATCGTGAAAACGATGATGATGACGACACTGTTAGACATACTAATTCGTTGAAAGGGGTTAAATTACCAACAATACAGATACCAAGGTTTTCTGGTGATTATAATAACTGGCTTGAGTTCCGCGACACCTTTATTTCGCTGATTCATAACAATAATACTATATCCAGTATACAGAAATTCCATTACCTACGGGCTTCTTTGGAGGGAAGCGCTGCTCAAATTATTAGGTCGTTGGAGTTTTATGCTTCTAATTATACTGTGGCGTGGAGTGCACTGTGCGAACGGTATGACAATACTCAACTTTTAGTACAGAATCACGTTAAAGCTTTGTTTAATGAGGAACCAATCAGAAAGGAATCAGCGGATTCTATTCGTAGGCTTCTAGATGCTTATACAAAAAACTTACGTGCCCTACAAATACTTGGTGAATCCACTGATACTTGGGATACCTTGCTTATTTACATCATTTCATCTAAATTGGACTTACGTACTCTCCGAGACTGGGAAGAACACAAAATAGAATCTAAACAATCAAAGGTTGATTCATTAACTACATTTTTAAAAAATAAAGCTGATCTTTTGGAGACTATTGAACTAGGTACTAACATAAACAAACAAGAAAATGCTAAACAAAATAACAAACAAGTAAACAAGAATGTAAAGGCCCTAGCCGCCACTGCTTTCAATTCCCCATCTAATAAACTCTACAAATGCCCACTCTGTAATGAGGAGCATCTTCTTTATAAATGTGCAAAATTTGCAGAAATGAGTTTAGATGATCGTGAGCAGTTCGTAAAGAAATCTTAAGTATGCGTAAACTGCCTCCGATCGGGACATTCTAAATACACGTGTCGGTTAGGCCCATGCAAGGAGTGCAAGCTTCGTCATAATTCACTTCTCCATAAAAATATTGAAAAGGAAACGCCTGTCAAAACAACAGCGTTATCTGTCAACAGTCGATGCGGTCAAGTTTTATTAGCGACAGCCTTGATTAACATCAGAGATGTCAATAATACTATGCATGAAGTAAGAGCAGTTCTGGATTCAGGAAGTCAAGCTTCTTTCATGACAGAGCTCTGATGGCAAAACTGGTTTTACCAGATCAAAAAACAAATGTATCAGTCGCAGGTATTAATAATTCCGTATCAACAATGGGAATCGATTACTTAGTCGAACTAGACTTTCCCGAATTTCATTCTACCGAAAACTTTCGGTCGATGTCTTTTTTGCCACATGTATTATTCGCCATATATTTAGAACACCGATAGGTCATTTGACGTAAGTATCATTTTACCGAAACACCTTTACTCGATTTTCAAAATTACCTTTTACTACTGGCCGAAGACTCTTTTGGATTTTTTTCATTTGCTAGATGATTTATTAGCCATAATATCAGCTTACCAAAACAACATCTTGTCGAATGTTACTTGTAGGTAGGTAATTGTTTAAAACTGGTTAAGCTGAAAAAATTGCGGCAAAGCGGAGACGCGGAGGGGGGTCCGGGGGGTGGAACCCCCCGATGGGGGGCTCGGCATTGAAACAAAACCACAACCAGGCAAAGTCGAATAGGATAGGTTAGGTTAGGTTAGAACATGATTTTTGCATCCCTGATTGCTGCATGTGTGCATGCCTACATGCTTGCCTGCATGCCTGCCTGCATGCATGCCTGCCTGCATGCTTGCATGCCTGCCTGCATGCTTGCATGCCTGCCTGCATGCTTGCATGCCTGCCTGCATGCTTGCATGCCTGCCTGCATGCCTGCATGCTTACCTGCATGCCTGCCTGCTTGCCTGCATGCTTGCCTGCTTGCTTGCCTGCTTGCTTACCTGCTTGCCTGCATGCTTGCCTGCGTACCTGCATGCCTGCTTGCTTGCCTGCATGCCTGCATGCATTTTGTATGTTGCTTTACTAAACTAATAAAGGTAAGTACCTACCTACCTCTTTTAAATAAATAAAAGTCTTTTATCTGCATGCATTTTATTTTAATTCTTTTAATTGTAATTTACCTTTTAAATTTTATGTATAATGGAAAGTAATTTTATTGTTGAAATCTAAACAATATTAACAATAACTACCATATAGGCTGTACCTTTTGTAATACTTCTCTTTTTTTGTATCTGTGTAACTTTCTTCTTACAATAAACTATTAAATAAATACATATTTTTAAAATAAATAAATCACTTATTAAGGTATTTGGTAAGATAAAATTTGTCAAAAAAAAATGGTTTAGGTAATGAATGTTTGGACAAACAATACTTCGATTAATCGTTATTGTGACCTTGCATAACTTCGGTCGAAAGTTATTCGATTAAATAAAACATCGGAGTAAAGAAAAAAATCGAAATGATAATAGGTCAACTAAAATAGTAGCAAACGTGATTTCGGCAAAGTAAAAAAAACGAAACGAAAATAGTCGAAAAGTTTTCGGTCTTTGGATAATCGGCAAAAAAAAATTCGAACTTAAGATAGGTAACCATCAACAATTTCTAAATCATGTAAGACAATAATACAGTGCAGGCTCAATGATTATCAATCCAGCGTTACATTTTTAATGCTGCCTTTAACATCATCTTCGAATTTCACCGTCGATGCAGCAGCGCTAAACATTTCAAGCAATATAACGTTGGCCGACCCAGACTTCTTTAATCCATCAAGCCTTGATTTACTGCTTGGTGCAGATATGTTCTGGGACCTAATTGGCAATAAATAAGTGCGCTTAAACAATAAATATCCAGTGCTTCAAGAAACTAAGTTCGGTTATATTGTAGCCGGGCCCACTGGTCATCTTCAAAGCACTCGTTTATCTTCTAATTACTGCCAATTCGATGCTATACAAGACGAGCTTGCTAAATTCTGGGCTATTGAAGACTTACCAGAACTTCATAAACCAGCTTATTCTGTAGAAGAATTATTATGTGAAGAGCATTTTCTTCAAAATGTGTCTCGTAAAAGCGACGGCCGTTTTTCAGTCGCCATTCCACTTAAAAGGTCTGAGTCAGAATTGGGCGATTCTTTTGAAAGGGCGAAGAATTGTTTCCTATCGTTGGAACGCCGTTTTCATAATCAGCCAATTCTGAGGGATATGTACGTCAACTTTATGACTGAATATGAGCAGCTGAGACACATGACCAAAGTTGACATCAATAATCTTCATCCAAACTCATATTTCCTGCCACATCATGGCGTGCTACGCGAACAGAGCACTACCACTAAATTGCGCACTGTGTTCAACGGGAGCGCGCCTACTACGTCGGGACTATCCCTCAACGATTGTCAAATGGTAGGACCGACGATTCAAAGCGACTTGCTATCAGTCTTACTTCGTTTTCGTCAGCATCGCTTTGTTATGGCGGGAGATAATGAGAAGATGTATCGTCAGGTACTCATCCACGAACATCAACGTCATTTACAACAAGTCATTTGGCGAGATGACGCTTCAAAACCACTAGAAATTTATGAATTGAATACCGTAACGTACGGTACTGCATCAGCTCCATTTTTAGCGATTCGATGTTTAAAGCAACTGGCCGATGAATGTGATGATGATAATATTCGCCGAATCATCACCGAAGATTTTTATGTTGACGATTTGTTGACGGGTGATGCAACAGCTGAAGGATTAATGCGCATTCGTTCATTAGTGTCTGAAGTTTTAACCAGTGGTTGCTTCAATTTGCGAAAATTTCGTTCCAACTTACCAATTTGTGATAGCCCAGATTCCGAAAACTCTTCTATTGTTGTGGATTTAAGTGAACATGCTCAATCGACTACACTAGGTTTGAAATGGTCGCCTGCTGAAGATGTTTTACATTTTGCCATTAAAGACAATGATGAAGCAAAGGTTACAAAAAGAAAAATTTTATCCACTATTTCACAAGTTTTCGATCCGTTGGGTCTATTGAGCATATTCATAATCACTGGGAAAGTCATTTTGCAAAAACTTTGGCTTCATAAACTGCAATGGAACGATCCACTGCCACTAGATGTCATAAAGTTATGGACTAAATTTGTCACTGGTTTGACTTACCTAAATGACCTTCGGATTCCCAGGCGCGTCGTGTGCAATGATCCAGTTGATGTACAATTACACGCTTTCAGTGACGCGTCCAAAGACGCATATGGAGCTTGTGCCTATGTTCGATCTGAAACGTTAGATGGTCATGTAGAAGTGCATTTACTATGTGCTAAAAGCAGAGTAGCACCACTCCGAGCTAATACAATTCCGCGTCTTGAACTCTGTGGAGCTTCTGCAGCTGCTAAACTTGTGGAGAAAAATATAAAAACTACTCGACTTACCTTTTCCAAGTGTTTCCTCTGGACGGATTCTTCTGTTGTCCTTGGATGGCTGAAAACACCACCTAATAAACTAAAACAATATGTCAAAAATCGTGTATCAGACATTCAAGAAACGACCCAAAAGCATCATTGGCGCCACGTTCCTACTGCCTGTAATCCAGCTGATTTACTGAGCAGAGGCGTGACAGCATCGCAAGCTAATGATTTGTCGTTATGGTGGCATGGTCCACATTTTTTGTCTGAAAAAGAGACTAATTGACCAAATAGACAATTTGATGAAGTCCAAATCTGCTTACCGGAAGTTATGGTTAATGTCGCTGTAACGGGTGAAAAGATTAATCTATTTAATTTTGCACGATTTTCTAAACTAGATACTTTGATCAATAGCATGGTGTATGTCATGCGGTTCATAAATAACTGTAAGAAACGTAGTAAGATACTTGGGCCAATCACAGTGCAAGAAAGAGAGTCATCTTACAATGCTCTACTCAAACTTGCTCAGAAGGAAACATTCATTGAGGAGTATCACACTATGTCGCTTGGTAAACCACTACCTAATAAAAGTAAATTATTAAAAATGAGTCCTTTCTTTGATTCCGACGGTTTAATTCGGGTTGGTGGCCGTCTGACCAAAGGTAAATTTGATTTTGGTAAAAAGCATCCAATACTATTGTCGTCTAAACATCATATAACAAAGCTTATCTTTGAAAACGAACATCGTCGCCTAATGCACGCCGGGCCACAGTTACTTTTGAGTTCAGTTAGAGAACATATTTGGCCACTTGGTGGATGTAATTTGTCAAAGCAAGTTGTTCACAAATGTCTTCGATGCTTCCGTTTGAACGCAAAAACTGTCAACCCAATCATGGGTAACCTGCCTGAGCAGCGCCTCGATCCAGGGTATCCTTTTCAGACAACAGCAATGGACTACGCAGGTCCATTAATAGCGCTTAATAGAAGGGGTCGTGGAAGCAAGACAGAAAAGGTATATCTAGCAGTTTTTGTTTGTTTTACCACCAAATCCGTTCATTTGGAACTTGTGAGCGATCTTTCAAAGGATTCCTTTCTCTCGGCATTGCGTCGTTTTATAGCTAGGCGATCAAAACCATATATTCTTTATTCAGATAATGGCACACAGTTTGTCGGCGCAAAGAATGAACTCTATAATTTCATACAACATAACAACCAGTCTATCACTGATGAATTGTGTCGCGAAGGTATCCAATTTAAATTTATACCGGCTTATACACCTCACATGGCTGGCTTAGCCGAGGCAGGCGTTAAAGCGTTTAAGATGCATTTGCGTAGGGTTTTAGGCAATGTACATTTGGTGTTTGAGGATTTATATACGGTTTTAGTCCAAATCGAGGCAATTTTAAATTCGCGTCCTCTTACGCCTCTTTCTGCGGACCCCAATGACCTGGCTCCGCTAACTCCAGGACACTTCTTGGTGGGTCGACCGATGACCGCTTTGCCTGTCCCCACACTTATCGATACTAACGAACACCGGCTCACACGATTTGATCGTCTTGAACATATAAGGCAACATTTTTGGCAACGCTGGCACAAGGAGTATTTAGCTGAGCTACAGCAACGCACTAAATGGCGCACATCAAAGGGAGAACTTCATGAAGGCATTTTAGTCCTGATAAAAGAAGATTCTTTACCTCCCATGAAATGGAGTTTGAGACGCATCACGAAGGTCTATCCAGGCGTGGACGGTGTTATTAGGGTTGCCGATGTTAAAACGTCAAAGGGCATCATTCGACGAGCATTCAATCGACTTTGTCCACTGCCAATTGAAGAAAAACTTCAGGGTTGAAAGATGAGCCTTTCAACGTCGGGGGGCATGTTAAGAACCACCAGAACGCAGTACGAGAATCATCTTCCTCCCGCACCGCAGTCTATCCCCTCATCGGCCCGGCAAACGGATTTTATTCACTCACTCGATTCGACTGACTGGTTCGACACTAATATTATAACTTGTTGTAATTATTTTCAATTTTCATTAAAAGTATTGCATGTTAATAAACAATAGTAGTATATTATTGGGCATTCTACCCCACCTATCGTTCGCTTCGCTCTTGACCGTTCGCTGCGCTCACTTAGGTGTGGTAGAATACCCAATAATATTTTTGCACGAACCATTTTTTCGATTTATTAGTTGTCTTACTAGACGTTCGCGTTGTACTGTTAAACCCGTTTAAGAACGTATGAAAAAAATAAAAACAATATTAGTGCGTGTTTAAAAATATTACCTTGTTAACGTAATGTTAAGAAAGCCGTTCGAGTAGCTTAATTGTTTCATTAACCTCACACTAATACGCTTGTTATAATAATATGAATACACTGTCACATTTTCAAAGTATCATAAATATGTTTTCGTCAATTTGTTCAATGATTGTTCGATTGTTGGCTGTATTATTTGAACAAATTGATGAACACATATTTTTGAAAATGTGACACTGTATGCATATTATTGCAATGTGACTGTACCTGTTGTGTATTGAACAACTTTATACCTTTACCATATTGCCAATACCAATACCTGAACCAAACTTTACCATTCAAAGATAAGGTTGACAATGAAAACACGTAATAAAATTAACTAATATTTATTTTGTCCGAATAAAAGTGGGGTTCATCCTCAAATAATTTATCGGAGGATGTGACAAGTTTCTGCAACATCTTCCACTGGTCGGAGTCTCCCGTCGTCTGCAGCTTGACACGCAGCAACGCCTTGCGCCACAGCTCCTTGAAGTCGGTGTCGGCGACGTCGTCCGCACGGTACACCTTCAGCTCCAGCACGTACTCGCCCTCGAAGCGCGCCGTGCGTCGCTCCGTCCCGTTCGCCACCCGGTTCACGAAGTACGATGTTATACCGTCGATTGCTTCATGATCAGCACCGTGACTTAAACCAAATACGTCGTGCGTTTTCGGTTTTTTTCTGAAACAAAAAATAATAAGATGTTAAAAAATATAATATGAAAAAATGCTGTTGGAGTTTTAATAAGAAATATAAAATGAGCAAATGCTGTTTGAAGGATTTAAATGAATACTTTGTTAATGTCATAAATTAAATTTACTGCAGACAGATTATAAGTTACTATAAGAACCGAAATGTTTGAAAGCGGATATTAGTAAAAATAAAATGTGTGACTTACTTGATAACAGTATCGTGCTGTGCCGACGAAGAGCGCCGCCTCTGCTTGTCGCACCGGGCAGCCGACGATGTCGAAGCGGGTGCTTTCTTGTTGCGAGCGGGGGCGCTCGCTCTCTTGGTACACGACAGGGATTGCTTTGGGGGAACGACTTCATATTCAGAATCAGACCTGAAATTTCACGGTACAATAAAAAAAACGATATAATTGACACGGTGCTTAAAAAAGAAAAACAGTTGGTAAATAAACTTTATTCAAATAAGCGTTAGTTTTTATCTGTTTCTATAATATCTTGCAAATAGATTTAAAAATTATGAACAATAAAATATTAGGGAAGAAAAAAAGCGATGGAATTGTAAATGGTGGAACTTACATTTTGATGAAAGTAGATTATTTTTAACGATGTGTTCAGCGGTTGACTAGTCTGGTGTAGATCCAGCGGGGGCGGCGGGTCCCAGCGACAGAGATTGCAGCAGGCCTCCGAAACTTGGTTGGCGGCGGCGGTTCGTACTGTCGTTGATTGCATCAGCTGATGAGCGGGCGGATAGCGGGCAGCGATTCCAGCTAGCTTCCAAAAAATTTCTTCTTGTTGTCGATTCACTTGTACGCAGAACTATCACGTACAACTTCCGAAACGGTTTCTGATGTTCTCAAAAAAATATTAACCTTTTATACCATAAAATCTAAATGTCCAGCTATGTCACGTGTGGTCCGCAAAAATTGCAACGTATATTAGTATATTATGTCCAACCAGTATAAACCTGGCCTCTCATGTACACCAAGACTGAAAATTACGAAAAACTTTGTTTTTTTCCAGCGAAATGACAAATTCAACAAAAATAAGTTTCAACCAGAGCTCATAAAATATAGCAATGTAAATTATTGTAACCTTTAAGTACCAGTTTACTGTGGTCCTCAAATTTTACAAACTTATTGATGCATGTCGAAATTGAAATTCAACATAAGAATTTAATTAAGTCGATATTTTTTTAAATGCAAACTATCAAATTTTGTATGTTAAGCATAATGAAAACATGTAAAACTGCTAATTCATAAAAACGTGAGTTGGCTGCCTCGTGTCGCTGTCCTCAATTTCGGAAGTCGTCAAAAGTGAGTAGGTATAGGTAATTCATTATTTCATTTAAGTTTTTGTTTCCATTGTGACAAGTATTCGGCAAATTAATTACCTCTTTGGTAAGTGGTTTTATTTAATAACAATAGATAATTATCAAAATTTTATCATGTTTTATGTTTTCATCATTTGTTGATACCTTTTTACATGTATTTTATTCATTAATTTCAGATGACAAATTAAACGTTTAAGTATCTAATGCCATCTGGAAAAACGGGAAATAAGTACTTTGTCTAAATTTGGTTAAATCTAAATCTAGTAAGTATCTATATTCAAGTGTATAATTAAAGTTATTTCAAACAACTTTATGTAATTATTCAAAATTATTTTAATTTGTTACAGTTTGCAGCAGAATATATTATAACAGGATACAACTAGAACACTTTGTGGAAGATATCTATTGAATCCTTTCACTTTATATAAAAAGCAGATCTTTGTGAGTAAAATTACCTATTTTATATTTTACGTATTTATGTACTACTTTTCTGATAAAATAATATATTTTTGTTGTTGTTTTAGATTGCGGTGCAGACATAATAGCAGAGATTTTATTTAAAACTACCTACTTTACGAAGGCCTAATATCTTATCAAGTAAGTGACTTTTTTAATATATATTTTTAAAATTTTACTTCATGATTTTAAATAAGTACTTATATTTTTTCTTTTTATTTTTTCAGCTTACAATAAGATTACTTAACAAGGAATAAGAGATCCCGTGACATCCTGTGAGGTCCTGTGTGAAGCTGAGAATTACTGTCGAAAGAAAATCTAACATCCGTTACCGGTACGTCTTAAATTAGATATTTTTATATTTAGTATTAGGCGTTAGAAAGTCTCATCTTATATTTTTCTATTGAACCTATTTAGTTACGTTTAAGTAGTGTAATACCTATATACTAAAAGTACCCAACGCTACATTTGAGGGTTTTTGTCCAGTAGTGAAATTACAGATAAATATTTCAATTTTTTGTTTTCAAAAAGAACTCAAAATGCCTTTTTGCTCTGTTTGCAATATCGGTGTTAAAAAGAATCAATGTACTGGTCATTTACGTAGTAATAATCATAAAAATAATAGTACTACACCACTTTATGATAATGTTGAGATTATTAATTCTGCTTTTAAAGGTCGAATTGCTAGCTATAGATTTGTTGCATTGAATGATGAAGCTCGAAATTTACCATCACTTTTTTTAAATAATATTCGGAAACGTGTAGAATCCCTCATAAATCAGTCTTTAAAAGACCATACTTGTGTTAAAATTAATTTTGAGATATTTGTGTCATTTCTTATGCCGAAAACCGATAAAGAAGAAGTAAAATCCTTCTTTACAAAAAATTATGTTATACATTTAAATTACAGTTTTAATAAATTGTTTGAAGAAGTTACACAAATATTATTGAAAAAAATAAGTGAATTTCAGGAAAGAGATAGTGGTTGGACGTTTTTAAATAATTCTCATCTTGAAGTTAACATCAATAAATTTAAACCCTTAGCTGGATCTAGTTTTATCAAACTGCCTAATTATTTGAGTAGAAAAAAAGCATTAATAAATATTCACAATAACGACAATTTTTGTTTCCTGTGGGCCGTGACAGCTGCTTTACGTCCTGCAAAAAAACATCCTGAAAAAGTTACATCTTATCCTCATTTTCGAAGTTTGCTAAATACGAATTGTTAAAGCTACGTCCGTGTTAATTGCTATAATATTTGACTAGGCGCTCGAAAGCGCATAAACGTTATTCGTGTGTGCTGTGCTCATGTGTGCGTGTATGAACTTAGAAGACATTCATTCTGTCTCGGTGCATCAGACCGGCTAGTGTGATTCGCCTTACAATTAAAACGCATTGTTTAATATCAGCCAGATGGCTAATAAAAGTTTTTAAACCATAAAAAGTGCAATTATTTCTAAATACAACACCCGTGCGCGAACGCTCGTGCATTTGGAGGCCCCGACGAGATACCTACCGAGGAACGTCGTCATCCACGTTGTCTCCTTTGTCTGTCGAAAGGGCAAAGATACGAAGACTACAGGAACAAGGAAGCCTTCTGACAGCCGATTGTCTAAAGATCGGACCAGATGAGCAGTGCAGCATTGGATTTTCACCAAGTTAAGTGCCATTCCTTTGTTTCCACAACAAATCGCCATACCTATCGCCATTTTTCTCCATTCCCTATTCCATATTTTTACCTAAATCATTCAAAATCACATCAATCCTCAATAAAAACCTAATTACAAATTATATTTTAGCACAAGAATCGAATAGGAATCACTCCACTTGGGCTATCTCCGTAATTTTACCTTCGAAAATACCTATTTGTTAACAATACGTTGTCGATCAACCAGTTTCCTTTACAGTTCGTCAAAATTGACTTATTTTCATTAAATATCGTTAATAGAAAGGTTAATTAAACTCGTAAAGTGCTATTAAGATATTACGCAACAATTATTACGTTGTATTTCTCACGCGAATACGCCGACTATTCCAGGAGCCGTTTAGCTGCACTGAACGGACTTCGCATAACTCTGCCATTGTCCTGATCAGCTGATTGACCTTCGTGCTACTTGCGGCGACCAACGAAGCGAGGAGCGTGAGAATCCATACTAATATTATAAATGCGAAAGTAACTCTGTCTGTCTGTCTGTTACTCTTTCACGCCTAAACGGCTGAACGGATTTTGATGAAATTTGGTATGGTGATAGATGATAACCTAGAAATGGTCATAGGCTATAAATAATAACGCCATCGTTCTTAGGGGGTAGGCAGTAGGTAGATAACTAAATTGAGTTAGTGATTTTTAGTCGTTTTTGTTGGGACTTTTTCTCTTTCACGTCTAAACGGCTGAACGGATTTTGATGAAATTTAGTAAGGTAATAGATGGTTACCTAAAAACGGATATAAGATCAAAATGATCACATCATCGTACTTAGGGGGTAGGAAGTAGGCAGAAAACTGAATTGAGTTAGTGATTGTTTTATGGTTTTTGCTGGGAGTTTTGCTCTATCATGCCTAAACGGCTGAACGGATTTTGATGAAATTTAGTGAGGTAATAGATGGTTACCTAAAAACGGATATAAGATCAAAATGATCACGTCATCGTACTTAGGGGGTAGGAAGTAAACAGAAAACTGAATTGAGTTAGTGATTTTTAATCGTTTGTTTTAAAAGTTTACCTCATTCACGCCTTAACGTCTGAACAGATTTTTATAAGACTTGGTTAATTTAAAGATATAATCCTAGGCACGGGCACAGGCTACTTTTTACGGCGGGAAAATACCTCATTCCCGCGGAAATCTAGCGTGATCGTGTTAAGAAGCGCATGACGCCATAGCTACTGAAATGATTTTGATGTTTTTTTTTAAACTGAGTGTTACTAAGACTTCAAGTTAGTATTTAATCACTTTTCTAACTTAGAGGGTAGGTAGACGCCATAATTTATAGAATTTATGATAACATTTTGATGCAACTGTCTTTATTTAACAGTTTTACTTGGATCGAAACTTAGCGACATTCCATCACACTACTTAACTTATAGGGTAGGAAGGTACCAAAATTCAGACTACTTTTTACTTCGGGAAAATATCTCATTTCCACAGGAACGTATACATAGCTATCTACAACATTAAAACTCTGTCTAGAATCACATTACGCCAAAACTATTGATCTGATTTGTATACATCGGGGGTTGGCAGGTAGGTATAGTTAGTAGTATTTTAAACCGATTTACATTATTTACTTTTTATATTTACTAAGGAAACATTCGGAGCTATCCATTATGTGCTTAGGTTGCTTTTGAACAAATTTTGATGTGAAGTTGAGGACCGGAACACGATAGAGGGACATTGTTGCAGGGGGACTTACAGCCGGGAGAAAACAAAAAAACTTATGCGGTCGAAGTCGCGGGTAAAAGCTAGTTTTCATATATTTCTTATTTATAGTGGTGGAGCGTTATACTTTGTAGATATTTTGCATAAATATCGATAATTTAAAGCAATATATAGATACCTAAATAAGTCAGAATGACTAGTGAAGCTTCAAAAACAACGGCTTTAAAGGATTTAATCGCTAAACGTAGCTCGATTAAGGGACAGATAACCAAATTTAAAAATTATTTGGACAAATTTTGTTCCTCGACCGTTGAAGATACTTCTAATATTCAAGTAGCTGAAATAACTATTAAGCTCAGTAAGTTTGAGAGTTTATCAGCAAGGTTTGACGCTCTGCAGACAGAGATTGAGGTAGCTAATGCTTCTTCCATGACCTTAGAGATTGATGAACGCGATCGCATTGAGAATGAATTTATTACCAATATAGCCGCAGCAAAAGGTGCGATTCAATTATATAATAGCCAGTTTAACGCCGAAAATAATGGTAGGCGTAGTTCCAATGCGAATGCCGGTCATCAGGATATGAGTTTAAAGTTGCCACGTATAGAAATTGCAAAATTTGACGGGTCGCATTTCCGTTGGCTAGAATTTAGAGATACTTTTACAAGTCTTGTGCATAACAATGAACATATTGCCGACATAAATAAATTTCATTATCTATTGTCATATTTGGAAGGTGATGCGGCGCGTTTAGTAACTAATTTGGAAATATCTGGTGATAACTATACCGAAGCTTGGCAATTAATTTGTGAAAGATATAACAACAAACGAATATTAATTGATTATCATTTAGAATCATTATTCAATATACAGTCCATATCACGTGAATCATATAAATCGTTGCGTTTCATAGTAGATCATGTAGTTAAAAACCTGCGCGCGTTGGCCAGCCTTGGTATCAGTCAAAACTCTGAACACTGGGATTTGTTGCTCATTTATTTTTTGACGTCAAAATTAGATAATAACACGCGTGCCAAGTGGGAGGAACATAGGAAAACTTTAGGTGAAGATATTCCTACCTTGACCCAATTTAATAAATTTCTAATTGATCGAGCGGAAATAATAGAAGCAATTACTCGCAACAAGACCAGCAGCAATAATAATAACAATCAAAAATCACAGCCTAACAAAAATGTTGGTGGCCAAAAGCCCTGGTTCACGCGTCAATTTAATTCAAATAATCAAGGTCATCAAAATAATCAAAATAAAGTTGATTCTAATGACCGGCCGCATACGCAGGCTTCCTATTCGGCATCAAACAAAAAAAATGTGGCCCAATCTAGTTCCTTTTTATGTATAATATGCGATGGTTCACATAGAATATTTGAATGTCCTGTATTTAAAGCAAAATCTATTAAGGAGAAGCTAGCAGATGTTTTAAAATATAAATTATGTAAAAATTGTTTAAGGCAAGGTCATCCAATCACTGATTGTCGTTTACCTCCTTGCCGTGAATGTAAGGTAAAGCATCACACTCTTCTTCACGATACAACAGTATCAGTAAATTCAAATACAAACAAGTCTGAAGAGGAATCTGTGTCTACTTTTTCCAAACAAAGGAGTAACCAGGTGCTTTTGTCTACTGCCATGATTGAAATTCATAACCCAGTTAGTAAAGTTTTGGTTAAAGCTCGCGCGTTATTGGATTGTGGTAGCCAGTCTACTTTTATCACGAAGTCTCTGCAAGAAAAATTAAATTTAAAATGCAATCCCTTAAATGCTATCAATATAATAGGTATTGGTAATCATTGTTCTGATAAAGTAGTAGAAAGTTGTATTGCTCAGCTTAAATCAATAAATAGTGCATATAATGTAACATTATCTTGTTATGTACTTACCGATCTTACAGGTGATCTTCCCAAGTCTCCTGTTGATGTCAAAAACTTGAAAATTCCTGAAGCCATAACTTTGGCCGATCCTAACTTCAATGAACCTGGCCCAATTGATGTTTTAATTGGCGCGGATTTATTCTGGGATATCTTAATGAGCGAACAGCGCTCTCTAGGTCCCAATCAACCTAAATTGCAAAATACAAAATTCGGTTGGATCATTGTTGGTCCAATTATCTCTAAAAATCAAGTAGATAATATTCTGTGCAATACTGTACTCACTCCAAAAACATATGAAGATCAAATGCTATCAAAATTTTGGGAACTCGAAGAGCTTCCGCAAAAGAAGACTTTAACTCCCAGTGAAATGGAATGCGAAAAACACTTCCTTGCTAATACTATACGTTTGAGTAACGGCAGATTCTGTGTGAAGTTACCTCTTAAAGACTCGCCAGACTGCCTTGGAAATTCATATAATCAAGCTAAAAGACGATTATTAAATTTAGAAAAAAGATTTCGTAAAAATTCAACATTAAAATCACAATATGTAGAATTCATTAAAGAATATAAAGATTTAGGTCATATTAGCGAATCTAACGTTTCAATTCCAAATCCCTCATACTTTCTTTGTCATCATGCCGTATTTAAGGCAAAGAGCGAGTCAACAAAAATTAGGGTTGTGTTCGATGGTTCTGCTTCCACCACCTCCGGTTATTCTATTAATGACATTTTAATGATTGGGCCCAATGTACAAGACTCTCTTCTCTCTATTTTAATTCGTGCTAGGCAATATAAATTTCTTTTGACAGGTGACATAGCAAAAATGTACCGTCAAATTGCAGTTGATAAGGATGATTGTAATCTTCAGCTCATTTTGTGGAGAGAGGATGAGTCACAGCCCATCAAAACTCTGCGATTAGAAACCGTCACTTACGGTACCGCAAGTGCGAGTTTTCTGAGCACGAGATGTCTATCGCAGGTGGGAGAAGAATGCAAAGATGAATTGATAAAAAATATATTCAAAAGGATTTTTACGTTGACGATTTAATTACCGGAGCGGATGATGAAAACACATTAAAATATATACAAAAATCTGTGTCTGACGCTCTACGCTCTGCTTGTTTTCACTTACGTAAATACAAAACTAACTTGTCAACTTTATTTCAAAATAATGATATTGACACCACCGAGAAGCTCACCTTAAGTGAGTCATCGAGCACACTTGGCTTGGGTTGGGATCCAGCCAATGATCAATTTAATTTTCCAATCAAAACGGCAATGAAAAATGACAATATTACTAAACGCACTATAACGTCTGACTCTTTTCGCATTTTTGACCCACTGGGACTTCTTAGTCCGTGTATAGTTCAACCAAAAATATTACTTCAAAAATTGTGGTCGAAAGGTATAAATTGGGATGATCCAATACCTAATGATTTAAAACAAAATTGGTTAGAAATTCGTAATAATTTACATAAACTTACTGATTTTCAGATCCCACGCAGAGTACTCTGTGACAATCCTAATTCAATAGAGTTGCATTCATTTAGCGACGCCTCACAATGTGCCTATGGCGCTTGTGTGTACTTGAAATCATCCAATAATAATAATGAAGTGACGGTAAGGCTGCTTTGCGCAAAATCCAAAGTAGCTCCTCTGAAACCCACTACTATACCGCGATTGGAATTATGCGCAGCTGTCCTGGCGGCTAGGTTGTGTAAAATAGTATTAGATTCTATCCGTTATGTTCCGACACGCGTAGTTCATTGGTGCGACTCTAGTGTCGTACTCTGCTGGATCAATAATGATTCTAAGCAGTTAAAAACATTCGTGGCCAATAGAGTAGGTGAAATCGTTGAAAGTACTAATCGAAAATCGTGGCGCCACGTACCCACAGCTGAGAATCCGGCTGATTTGATATCTAGAGGTGTTAATGCAAGTCAGCTTCGCGACAATAGTCTGTGGTGGGACGGCCCACCTTTTCTTAAAAATGATGAGATGCAATGGCCAATTATAAATGTTAAACAAAGTGGTGATTTACCTGAAGTAAAGGTAACCGCACCGGTTAAGTTATCTGAGGATAAATTTGATTTTCAAAGATTTTCAGATTTCAACAGGCTACAAGGAACGTACGCCTTTGTATTGAGATTCATTCACAATTCTAAACCTAAAAATAGAAATAATAAACAAACAGGTTTTTTAACACCTAATGAACTTAATCATTCTTTCAATTTGCTCTGTCGTGAGTCACAAATTCAATCGTTCAATTCTGATTATGAAACACTTATGTCAAATAAAAAAATAGGAACAAAATCTAAGATTCTTAACTTATCTCCTTTCTTTGATCAACAGGCAAGATTGATAAGAGTCAGGGGGAGGCTGCATAATTCAAACTATTCTTATGAAAAACAGCACCCAATTCTTTTAGACCCGACTCACCATGTAACTAAGCTTTACCTTGAGCGTGAACACATTCGTAATCTACATGCAGGTCCACAGTTACTACTATCAATAATTAGGGAAACAGTTTGGCCAGTTCACGGCAGAAAATTAGTTAAACGAATAGTTAAACATTGCGTCGTTTGTGCACGCGTTCGTGGTCAAACTCTCTTTCCAAAAATGGGAAGTCTACCTTCATGTAGGGTTACAACGGATTTTCCTTTCAAATTAGTCGGAGTTGACTACGCTGGTCTATTTCACATTATAAATCGTAAGGGTCGTGGATCTAAAATAATAAAATGTTACCTTTGTTTATTTATTTGCATGAGGTACAAATGCGTTCATTTGGAAGCAGTTAGTGACTTAACGAAAGAAGCGTTTATAATGACACTTAGACGATTTATTGCTCGTCGTGGAAAGCCAACGGAAATGTATTCCGACAATGGTCATAATTTCGTGGCGGCAGCTAAAGATATCGGCATATTTCTTAAAAATAATAATCAATCTCTCTCTGCATCCGCTGCTATGGAGGGAATAACTTTCAATTTCATACCTGCGTACGCTCCTCACTTCGGTGGACTTTGGGAGGCTGGTATTAAGTCAGCTAAATATCATGTAAAGCGAGTGATGGGAAATACCCACTTAACTTTTGAAGAATTAGGAACTCTTTTCGCACAAGTGGAGGCGATTCTTAACAGTCGTCCCTTGTGTCCCATGTCATCATCTCCTGACGATCTCCTTTCCTTGTCCCCAGGGCACTTTATACTCGGTCGACCGTTGCAAGCTCTACCGTCGCCAGATCTCAGTAACACCAAAGAAGGTTGTCTGCAACGCTACGCTCGCCTTGAAAAAATAAGACAGAACTTCTGGTCTCGATGGCAGAAAGAGTACGTCTCTGAATTACAACAGCGCACTAAATGGAAAATTGATAGTAAATTTGAATATTGGTGACATGGTACTATTACATGAGGACAACACGCCACCCCTCAGTTGGCGTTTGGGCAGAGTTCTTCGTCTGCATCCCGGACCTGATGGAATTGCTAGAGTAGCTGATGTACACACTACGAGAGGCTGCGTGCGTCGTCCTCTGGTGCGGCTGTGTCCCCTGCCGTCCCCTGATCTGCTTCAGTGTTGAAAGGAGGTCCTTTCAACGGGGGGAGGCTATGTTAAAGCTACGTCCGTGTTAATTGCTATAATATTTGACTAGGCGCTCGAAAGCGCATAAACGTTATTCGTGTGCGCTGTGCTCATGTGTGCGTGTATGAACTTAGAAGACATTCATTCTGTCTCGGTGCATCAGACCGGCTAGTGTGATTCGCCTTACAATTAAAACGCATTGTTTAATATCAGCCAGATGGCTAATAAAAGTTTTTAAACCATAAAAAGTGCAATTATTTCTAAATACAACACCCGTGCGCGAACGCTCGTACACGAATGATCTTAAGTTTCCTATTTCTTTTTCTGATATAGCTACATTTGAAACAAATAATCCTAACTTATGTATTTTCATTTATGGTTTAAGTAAAAATAATAGAGAAATAACAGGGCCATTATATAAATCTTTAAACAAAAGTGGTAAGCATATTCATCTGTTACTTTTAGAAAGTAACACATCAACACATTATTGTTTAATAAAAAATCTGTCTCGACTTATCAGAAACCAAATAACCAAACATCATCAATCATCATCATCAGGAACTATCAAAACTTTAATTCTATTAGTATTATGAGCTCAAATCGAAGGTTTAAGACAAAAGAAACTCTGTAATCATGTACTGTACAATAAAAAAATCCTTTGTAAACTAAATTGTACATGTTGTGGAAATAAAGATATTTTTATTTATTTTTTATTTTTTTATCATGGGAAAATACACTTTTGCGAAGAGTGTTTATTATTTTTTCCTTCTGTTGAACAAGTCGATAATCATTCGTGTGGGGGAACAGTAACTGTTTTACCTGAAAAAGGATCTTTTATGTCATTAAAAAATTATGAACGGAAACAAGATATACCTTTCGTAATTTATGCAGATTTCGAAACAATATTGAAACCTCTGAAGGATGATAATGACGTAACATGTAACACTGTAAAGCTGCAGCAACGAGTGCCATCTGCCTTTGCCTATAACATTGTCTCTTCCATTGATCCAAATTTTACACGATTTAGAAAATACCGTGGCGAAGACTGTGTAGAAAAATTTAATAAATTATTACTTGAAGATGCATCCGAAATCTATAATTTATTAACCACAACAAAACCAATGATATTCACTCAAACAGATGCGCTTAATTTTGAAAATGCTTTACGCTGCCACATTTGTGATAATTTTTTGTGGAGTAATAAAGTCCGAGATCACTGTCACAATACAGGACAGTATCGCGGCGCAGCACATGCACATTGTAATTTACTTTACAAAATTCCTAAATTTCTTCCTATTTTCTTTCATAATTTATCTGGCTATGATTACCATTTATTTATTAAAGAATTAGGTGAAATGAAAGGAAAAATCACAATTATTCCTAAAACGAAGGAAAAATATATTTCTTTTTACAAGCTTTTATTTAGTTTCACCTGTCCCGTTGTCGTTCTGTAATCAAATCTTGCAACTTAAATTTGATCCACTTCCCGGTTTCCGATTGAGCTGAAATTTTGCATGCTTATGTATATCGCGTGACAATGCAATATTATGGTAACATGGAGCTGATCTGATGATGGAGCTGGAAGGTGGCCATAGGAACTCCGTAATTAAACGATGCAACCCTATCGAGTTTGGGCTCATTGGATTAGTCTTGACGAGTACTTTGATACTATATGGTAACCAGGGTCTGATGATGGAACTGGAAGGTGGCCATAGGAACTCCGTAATTAAACGATGCAACCCTATCGAGTTTGGGCTCATTGGATTAGTCTTGACGAGTACTTTGATACTATATGGTAACCAGGGTTGATGATGGAACTGGAAGGTGGCCATAGGAACTCCGTAATTAAACGATGCAACCCTATCGAGTTTCGGCTCATTGGATTAGTCTTGACGAGTACTTTGATACTATATGGTAACCAGGGTCTGATGATGAAACTGGAAGGTGGCCATATGAACTCCGTAATTAAACGATGCAACCCTATCGAGTTTGGGCTCATTGGATTAGTCTTGACGAGTACTTTGATACTATATGGTAACCAGGGTCTGATGATGGAGCCGGAAGGTAGAAATAGGAACTCCGTAATTAAACGACGCAACCCCATCTAGTTTGGGCTCATTGGATTAGTCTTGACGAGTACTTTGATACTATATGGTAACCAGGGTCTGATGTTGGAGCCGGAAGGTGGCCATAGGAACTCCGTAATTAAACGACGCAACCTCAACTACGGACTTCATAACGGAATAACGCTGCTACGCGCTGCGAACTACGTCGTAGTAAATCTCGAATTAAAAATAGAGGTACTAAAAAGTTAAAAATAAAATTAAAGAAAAAAAACCTTTTTAAAAACAAGCTTTTATTATTTGTTTATAAAATGAACTAAAAAGTTAAAAATAAATTAACTCTAAAAAGAAATATAACACTTTGTAACTTGATTGTAACCTTTAACGACAAATAAGCGTCTTCGTCTAGGACAAAATAATTCCATATTGTACAAATTTATTTAATTTTAACACTAAAACTTTTCACCATACATAATTATTCAATCTCGTCCCCCCTCTTTATCATAGTCCCCATTTATAAATGAAAGCGTGTTACATTGTGATAGCCTGAGGAAAATGTTGTGATGTATTAATTAAATACAACTTATATGTTGTATTTAACAAATTAAAAAGAAAAATGTTGTGTTGTATTAATTAAATACTCTTTTTCCTCAAGCTATCACAATGTAACACGCTTTCATTTATAAATGGGGACTATGATAAAGAGGGGGGACGAGATTGAATAATTATGTATGGTGAAAAGTTTTAGTGTTAAAATTAAATAAATTTGTACAATATGGAATTATTTTGTCCTAGACGAAGACGCTTATTTGTCGTTAAAGGTTACAATCAAGTTACAAAGTGTTATATTTCTTTTTAGAGTTAATTTATTTTTAACTTTTTAGTTCATTTTATAAACAAATAATAAAAGCTTGTTTTTAAAAAGGTTTTTTTTTCTTTAATTTTATTCCAAATTTATTTATATTTATGACCAAGAGTTTGTTCATGTTCGGTTTTTGGATTCATGTCAGTCCCTTCTAACCTACTGCATATCAGTTTGGGGTGGGACTTACAAAACTTCCATGATCAAGATTGAACGAGCTCAAAGAGCTGTGCTAAAGGTCATATTTGGGAAGCCATATAGATACCTTACAGTATCTCTCTTTAAGGAAAGCAAAGTTTTAACTGTTAGACAGCTTTTTGTGCTCAAATCCATCTTGAGAAAACATCGTGACATACCACCCCCAAACCCAAATTGTCGCAGGAACGACGTCAAAACAGTCCAGCACAATACTACCTTTGCTAAAAAACAGTACTATATTCTAAGCAACATCTTGTACAACAAAATAAATAAAAGTCTAAAAATTTCCCACTTAAATTACTATGAATTAAAAAAAAAAAATTACAAATTGGTTATTGGCCCTAAATTATGATGAAACTGAGAGCATTCTATCTATAATCGTGTAACATTTATTACAAAACACCCTACAATTCCACTTGCGACCTTTACATACATGCATTCAAATTTAAACACTACATTGTTTTGGCACACACACAGACACACAAATAAACACACACACACACGCGTACACCACACACACACACACGTACACCACACACACACACACACACATACACACACACACACATACACACACACACACTCACACACACATACTATCCTACTAAGTTTACAATATAAACATCTTTCACACTTGTTACTACTTTATTTTATAAACCTTTTACTTCTAAATTAATATTTTTTCTTGCATCATTGGTTCACGGAAGAATACTACCTCCCAAGATACAGGTTTATTCCTAGTTTGGGAGTTAGGGTTCAACTATCTTTGAATGTTAATGTTACATTGTTTTAGCTTAGCCTCAAAAAACTATGTACTTATAATTTATTTTGGTTAATAAAGTTTATTATTATTATTATTTAATTTTTTAGGCGCGAGCTTAGATAAACTAGCTAAATCAATGTCAAAAGATGACTTTGTTTGTCTGCGACAACACTATCCTACTGAGAAACAGTTCAATTTATTAACTCGTAAAGGTATATATCCTTACGATTATATTAATTGTTGGGAACGATATGAAGAGACAGTATTACCAGCAAAAGCTTGTTTTTTCAATTCAATAAATAATGAACACATTTCTGATGAAGATTATGAGCACGCTTTGTCTGTGTGGTCAAAATTTAACTTGAAAAATTTAGGTGAATATACTGACTTATATTTAGAAACAGATGTTCTTTTGTTAACTGACATATTTCAAAACTTCCGAAAAACTTGTAAACGTCATTATAAACTAGATCCAGCATTTTATATAACGGCTCCGAGCTTATCATTCGATGCAATGTTGTTAAAAACTGAAATTAAACTCGAGCTTGTTTCCGATGTAGAAATTATCAGAATGATTCAAAATGGTATCAGGGGTGGTGTATGTATGTGTTCTCATCGTAATGCCGTTGCTAATAATAAATACACCAATGACTATGACGAAACAAAGCCTGAAACTTTCATTGTCTATTTAGATTGCAACAATCTTTACGGTTTTAGTATGTGTCAATATCTACCTTACGCCAATTTCAGATTTTTAAACCAACGTGAAATTAATGATTTAACTATTCAAAATATTGCTGACGATAGTCCATGGGGATTCATATTAGAAGTTGATCTTTTTTATCCAGATTATTTACACAAAACTCATGACGACCTCCCATTTTGTCCTGAGAAATGTATTCCACCTGGCGGCAAAACTAAAAAGCTGATACCTAACTTGTATAATAAATATAAATATGTTATTCATTATATTCATATCAAAAAATGTCTCGAACATGGTTTAGTATTACGCAAAATTCATAGAGTAATTACATTTAAACAAAGCCCTTATTTAAAAAAGTATATTGAATTAAATACACAACTTCGACAACAGGCTAAAAGTAATTTCGAGCAAGATTTTTTAAAATTATTGAATAATAGTGTTTTCGGG